>JABTXL010007333.1:5238748-5498743 GCA_025134845.1 Neodon shergylaensis
TTTTTTTTTTTTTTTTTTTTTTTTTTTTTTTTTTTTTTTTTTACATGCCGGTATTTTTTATTGGTCAAGTTTAGAATAAATTGCTATTTAGGTCATATTCAAACATTTCCCTGACTTGCATTTCCTTGAATAGGGGTTCATATTATTTCCTATGCATGTCCTTTATTGTGTCATTTTACACGCCAGTTGCTTGTCACTAGAGTCATACTCTCAATTAGCTCCTTCATAACTGGGGAAAATCCTATCCTTTGGCCTCATAATATCATAATGGTGGCTGTAATGGGTACATTTAAGGTAATTAATTCAACGATTTACTCAGTCATTTTCCAAATTTTAGTGATGGCTTGTTATATATAAATATGTACAAGACATTAGAAATAGAGCAAAAGATACATTACCAGCCTCAGGAATCTTGCATTTCAGTATGAGAGTAGTGATTGATAATCAGGGAGAAAACAGTATGTTTACAGTGCCAAAAATAAGAGTGTAGTAATAAGGAGTACTAGTCTACTGTTTCAAATAGCAAATTACAGATGACTATGCTTGATTGAAAGCAGGAAATTATCATTACCATAAGAATTAAGTAAATGAATGGACTAGAGAGATACGTGCATTTATGTGTTCTGAGCTTTCTGCATGGATTTACTGATTTTTCTTCTGATGTCTACTTCTTCCATATGGAGAAACTCTGCAGGGATATGTGTCTATCATTTTCTGGAGAGCAGTGTAGCCATGGGAGAGAATCTTCCTAGCAAGATCCAGAACCTTACCATTTCATCCCACTTTCTCACTAGAGAAGTATTCAACCATAAGTATAATTGAACTGTTATGAACTGTTCCCTCTATAAGTATCCCAGTAAGTACCCCTTACTTAGAGCCCTTGCTCTCCTTGAAGCAATCCTAACTACTCCCTCAGGTCTGTTCTCATAACTGTTCTATAATCTGCTACTTTAACACTTAGTGCATTGTTTTAAAGTTAATTGCTTATATATAAGTCATTATGTAAGTATGGGAGCTCGTCCAAATTATGTTAAGTAAACTCCATCTTACTCATTTAGAAAATGTACCAGGATCATTGAAACAGAGTTCTTATTATAAATGTTTATCAAATTAAGTTGGTAATTCAGTCACTCTGAGTTTTCTCTGTACTCACCATAACATTGGAGGGACAAATATAGAGTCAGGAAGGTTCTCTTCTGTTTTCTTGCAGGGATATTTTGAAGTAAGTGTTTTATGAATATTTTTTTCTATTCTTTTCAGTTCTTTAAGATTTGTAGTAATGTAAAGTTCTATCTTGAATTTGTTGTTGTTGTTGTTTTTGTTTGGTTTTTTGAGACAGGGTTTCTCTGTAGCTTTGGAACCCATCCTGTTACTAGCTCTCGTAAACCAGGCTCGCCTCAAACTCACAGATATCCACCTGCCTCTGCCTCCTAAGTGCTGGGATTAAAGGTGTGCGCCAACACTGCCTGGCCTACCTTGAGTTTAAGGTACACACAATAATTTATAGATCTATTTTCTGACTTGAAAGTTGGAAACATGTTACTAATACCAGCTTGCAGTCACTGAAGAAATATCTTAATATTTCAAAGTCGATATAATAACCTATCTTCTTTCCTATACTGTAAACAAAGGTTCTTAAAGGTATCATTACACATTTATGCACATGTACACACACATATGCTATTGAAAACAAATCTAAACATTATCAAGGAGACATTTGACTGGAATTTTTTTTCTTCTACATGTATTTTTTTTTATGGTTTCAAGAAAAAGTTAAGTGTTGAATGGTATAGCCATAGCCAAAGACTTAAAAAAAGTTTTTGTTAATGTATTAACATACACACACACACATATATATATATATGTGAAAATATAAAGGCTTTCCTCATTCAAATATAGAAAATGTTGTTTTGTTTTAAAATATATATTCCTAAACTCACAGACAAGAAAGACAAATATGTGTTTAAAAACAACACAAAATATCATCAATGGAAATTATCCCATAATAATCTTGGTGGCCGGTGACTGAAGCTAAGGCATCCCTAAGATAGTTCATATAGATGTATATGTGTCACTGTTAGATACATTACTGTTGATTGCAAATGAAACCTCTATAAAAGAGTAACCTCAGAAACTGGCTATGACAGCATTTGTTGCGCAATCATGAGGACCAGAGTTGAAATCTCCAGCATCCAGGTAAAGGCCAAGTGCATGTAATACCAACACAGGGTAAGCTCTGGATTCCACAGAGGAATATGGCTAGTAGAGTTGCTGCGCTGGTTAAGTAAGAGTCCCTAGCTCAGCAAATAAAGTTAGAATTTATGGAAGAAGAAGACACTGGTCCCACCTCTGAGGGGGTCAGGTAAATATCATAATAGGCTGTTCATTTTCTCTCAGAGATCAGGAGCCATAAATAAAGGACAATCATTCTCAAACACTCCCTGGGCCTGGCACATGCAGTACCAGGCCAGGCCTGGGTCACAGTTAGCAGATAATCAAGTAAGGACAAAGTCTGGGACTTGTTCAGGCCTGTCCCAATATGGGAAAACTGTAATCTTATCTAACCCTTACTAGCACTGGCCAATTAGAACATATTATATGACTGCCACTTGCGTAAGCCAATCATAACTTAAATAACTTAACTACCCTAGGAACTACTCTTGGCTATGCTTAAAAGGAGCCTGTGAGCTCCTTTGGAGTTGTCACCATTTTGTGTTTGTGTAGGATGGCCAACTCCAGCATGCTGGGATAAAAAATAATTTTGAAGATTGCAAACACGGATTGTGGTCTTTTGTAGGACTTCTCTAGGATCCTAACAACCTCAGTCTCCACACATGTTCACATGTATGCATGCACACCACATACACACACAATAAGAAACTCAATCTGAGGAAGGATTCTAGGAAATTACAGTAATATGTAATGATTGTTTAGACATGTGTTCCTGAAAGGAAGAGAAATAAAATCATGAATAAATGAAACTGGCAGCGTAAGATAGAAAGTATAAAGCCTGAATTTTGTTTCGATCATATGCTACAGAAACCCAACTCTACCCAGTAAGGGAGAGAGAAGAGCCAGGATAACCAGGTAATAGAGGACATCTCCAATGTACAGTGCAGATGAGACTTCTTAGGACTTAACCCCTTGGAAACTGAACTCAGACTTTATATTGTATCAAAAACAGAAATCTGAGAAAGTTCAATTCCAAGAAAGGCAAGAATAATTGAGTAACCAAAAGTATTTTTGACTGAGAATTAGAGGTATTAAAGTCAGGACTTTAATATAAATAAATATTTGAAATATGAAAAATTATAAAGGGATTATTATTAGTTATAAAATGGAAAGGGCTACTGTATACCTAAATAAGGCAGTGGAAAGCCACAAAGTACAATCCTTATCCATGAAGACGGCTCACTCTCCACAGCTTTATCCATGTTATTTAGCCCTCTGTCCTTCAATTATGTAGTCTGCAAAAGGTAATTCATGGGGATGACGAAGGGTTTATCATGAGAAATTTAGAATAGTGTTTAGTTTAAGAATATTCCTAAAATCAGTGAATAAAAAAGACTGCAGGTTTATAGATGAATGTGTAAATTTCAGACAACTTAAATAAATCAGTTTAGAGTTAGAAATATAATATCTTTAGTAGCCAATGAATAAGTCCAGAAATTCTAGAATGTCCAGAATACAGGAAAGAAAAAATAGATAACATTAAGATATCAAATAAATCTTAATAAATTTAAAATTACAGTCATTGGTAAAATTATTGATATAGTAGATTCACAGGTAAACTTCACACTCATATGTATGAAAGAATATGCATATTTTATATAATATATATTTAACTTGTAAGTGTCATGATAGAGCTGCAATGAAGTGGCCCATATAAAAGTATATGCTGAAAAATCAGCAACTGTCTCATGTTTACTCTATTCTGATGTGAATGTTCTCTTTTACATCAAAAGCACCCTAACAAGAGAATAAAGACATATAACAAATATAGCCTTACAATTTTTTCATACTTAGAAATGTTACAATTACTTTTAGTTATTTAGGGTATTTTAATGTGTTATGGCAATATTTTATTTGGTTGGTATGTTCTCATCATCATCATCATCATCATCGAGATGGTGCTTTACTATGTATCTTGGGCTTGATTGGAATTTACTATGCTGCCAAGGCTTTCTTGAACTGTGGAAATCCTCTTGGCTCAGTTTACTAAGTTCTTGGATTAAGACAAGAACTACAATGCCTGGCTTGTTTTGTTTTCAAATATGACTTTAATTTATTTTATTTTAAATATGGCCTCACTAAGTGTCTAGAAACTAACTATTTAGATTAGGCTGGCCTCAAACAGAAATCTGCCTGCCTCTGCCTCTTGAGTGCTAGATTTAAAAACATGAATTACTAAACCAGAAAATGTAATTTTTTTTGAGAGAAGCAATGGCATTTGATTATGGAAATCATGAGGTATAACATCAGTGTTATAGGCATGCTAGTCCTCACACAAGAGAGGTCACACAGTAATTATGTTTTTTTTTTATTTTTTTATCTTTTTTATTTTTATTTTTTGAGACAGGGTTTCTCTGAAGCTTTGGAGCCTGTCCTGGCACTAGCTCTTGTAGACCAGTCTGGCCTTGAACATAACATAATATCTTTACCTCAGAGTAAAATTTAAATGAAGATACCTGTGTTTTATATGAGATAAACAAGGTGGTATAACTTAGGGTCCAAGCTTTATTTATTATTATGAAGCAGTTAAATATAATAAAAGTTTTGATACATAGTAGATATTGAATATATTTTTGTAGTTTAGGTTTTCCAATAATTATATAATATAATGTATAAAATAATTAATTGATTTAAAAAATATACTACAAACATAATAAATTTCTATCTCAAAAGGAAGAGAGAGAGACAAGAGAAAAACTGTCTTCTTTCTTTACTTTAGTCAATTTTTAGATTTTATACTTTTATTCTGGTTGAAATCACAGGTGTTTTATGTTAAATCCAATGTAATAACCACATTCTATTTTAAATGCCACACACACACACTCCAATAGGTCCAGGTCTTTTGAATTATTTAGTAGGATATTCTTAAGGCAATTAAAGGGGCCCATTCAGCAGGATTTAAGCCAACAAATCAGTCAGCAGTTTCTGGCCACCTCATAAAGCAGTTAAACATTCCATCCACTTCTGTCTTTGATATTTCACATGCCTTTATAATAGAGCTATCAATTTCTTGATTTGCAAGCCAGTTGACAGAGTTAATACCCTAAAGGGCTATTGCAATGTTAAGCTCCTAAAATTGTTTCAGACTCCCTGTAAATTAGACTATGGCCCAATCATCTGCAATTTTATCCACGCGTTCCATGAAAAAGCATAAGCTCACTCTTCTAGAAGCAAAGCCCTGGGGGATAACCCTTGGGATCCATTTGTCTCTTTCCTCCCACCTCTGATGTTGATGAAGTTTATCATAAAGTGATATGCCACAAGTCTCAGAAACAGCAACAGCATAAGAGCAGGTTGAACATTTTGACAGTGATATTGCAAATACCAGTGCACGCTGGCATATTCCTATAACTGTTTGCATCTGTTGACTAAAATAAGGACACTCACTTGACATTTTATATACTATCACTACACCACATATTTTGACAAAAAAAATATTAAAACTGACAGATTTATAAAAAAATCGCTGTAAAATTATAAAAATGTTGCCAAGTACTTTTGTCTGTTTGTTTCACTCAGGATCCTCCTCTGCTGGTTTTATAAGATTTCCCCATGTCTCATACAAGGGTTGCTTCTGAGTGTGTGTATAATTAGGGCGACTGTTGTCAAAAGATAAATAATGAAAGAACATTTATAAATTTTATATCACTATTTGCTAGATTAAAAGCTTCTGAGTGTAGACTGTTTCAATAGGAGTCCAAAGATTTTAACCTACCTTAAAAATACTTAACATACAGTGAATGAAATTTTCCACAATTATTCATATTTTGTTTATACACATGTATACTCAACCTTAATATCAAGAACGACACAAAACGGGTACACATTCTTATCATTTCCTATGCCCCACTTTTGTTGTAATGAGTTACTCTTATATCACTAATGGCATCCTAAGTACCACATGATAAGAATCCCCGAGTCTCTTATTTGGGGACTTTGCAGCCCTGAGTCTAACTACTGGTCTTTTGTAAATTTCTCTTCATACAGCCCTGAGAAAGTGGCTTGTAAGACACCAGGTTTATCCCATCACATTTACTAGTGACCTTAACCTTTCAATATTCATTTCCACCTTAGAATTTGGTTCTCTTCTATCAGCTTAATCCAGTGTTCTTCCTTCTTTCCATTGTGTTCTCCTCACATTGATGACCATCCCCCTAGAATATTTCTTTTAAACCAGTACCATTGACTACTACCAAATGCAGACACAAGTCCTAGAGAGAACCCAAACCAGACATCCTTTCACTGCGATTGATTCTAATCATATAAAGAAAGTGGGATTAAATTAATGAATTTTATTTTATGTGTATGAATATATATATATACACATTACTTTTGTACTGTACCTGTGAAGGTCAGAATAAATAAGGTTTCAGATCTTTTGGAACTGGAGCTATTGGTGGTTATGAGTCAGTTGGTATGGGTGCTAGGACCTGCACTGGTGTTCTCTGCAAGAACAGCAAGGGCTTTTAACATATGATCCTTCACTATAGTCCCAAAATTCTCTCTTTTTTTTCCATTTCTAAAGTTGACAGACTTCTTTTATACTCAATTTTTAGAACAACAGTATTTCCAGACAAAAGAAGATAGTTATTTGCAGTTAGATGAGTATCTATTAATAGGAGTATTTTAATACTGGGGCATTCTTTGCAAGAAGCTGACCTGTACCTAATCTGTGGAACGAGATCAAGAGTCGTTGATACTCCTTTGCTGTAGTGTGACAACAAAGCATCTGGGTGGAAACCCCAGATTGACATCAATTCCCACAGAAGAATACATGGCCTTTATAAGAGAATTCGGGCTTTTGTCATAAAGGTCAAATTATTTACTGGCTTTGGTGCCCAGCTTTCAGCAGTAGTATCAGGGTTTCCCCCAGAATTTACAATGGTTTCTAACCCCTAATTCTTATTCACTCTGATATAGGAGGATTTATAATCTTCCAACCAATTTCAAATCAGCACAATCCACTGTTTAGGACAAGTTTTTCTAAAGTTAAAGGGGTGCTCTGAAGTGGGTAAAAATAGTTTATATCTGAGAAGTACCTGAAGCACACATCATGTCCTACAGACCCCGTGTTGGGCACGTTTACTTCAGTCAAATAAATAAAAAACATCATTTATTAAAAAAAATCCAAGTAATTAAAAGACATCTACAGATTTTTATATTAACATATGATGATTTGTGCTTTTGGAAACTATCAAACTGAACCATCACTAGGCACAGAGAAGGACAATTTTGAACTATCATTGATCCAGGCACTACAATGACAAATTCCACCAACACATCCTGCTCCAAAGAGAAATTTAAGGGGAAGATTGGCTTTACCCAAGAGATGTGCATACCAAAACACACATTAACATACTCTTGTGCTCCTTCTCCTCACTTTCCCAGATGTGCTCTTAATCATCTTTATAGGCTTTGGTTAGTGTTATACATAGAGTCATATGAACTTGAGGTTTTTATTGTTGTAGAAAACAATAGGAGCATGTTAACTGAAAAACTGATCATAGAGAAGAAATATCATTTGGCAACATTTTAATGTATGTCACTTCCTTATAACTATTTAAAACTTCAGTAGGGTGTGATTTGCCTGAGAAGTTGACAACCATGGATCTCATCAATGACATAAATTCCAGTCAGTAAAGATGAATACATTAACCACATGGCACAAATTTGCACTTATCCTCGCAGGAATAAGAGAGTAAAATTAACCAAGAGCCTCGACATCATAGTGGCCTTCTCCTACTAAAGGTCCAAACTTGGCTTTGCAGTTTGATCCTTCAATCTTTAAGAATTAGAAATCGTTCATTTCCCTTTCATATTACTCTCAGCAAAGCTAAGCCTTTGACTTTAATATGTGTTTAAAAAAACCTGCCAAAATTTTATGAGTTACTATTTCAGAATTTTAAAAGTGTTCAATTATCACAAGAGTACATGGGATTTGTTATTCTTTACCTACCCTTTAATCAGCTATACAGGACAATTTAGAAGATTTGGGGCAATCTCGCAGGTTTTAAGTCTACTGTAAAAAGAGTACTCCTGTTTTCGGACTCCAAGTATTCTCTGTGAACCCTGTTTGATGTCAGCACTGCTGTTTAAGATAATTCCTAAAGGAATCGGTTTTTTGACTATGGTACATTTCAAAATCTATGCTACATTGATAATGGAATTCTTCCAAGACCTCCTATGCCTGCCCACGTTTTCTTCATCAAACTTCTTGAAGTCCTAGAAAAGAGAAAGGAGAATAGGTTTAAGAAAGTGTGATAAAATTCTGAACATCATGATGGTTTTCTGATGTTTATAAACATATGTTTATTTATTCCTGTGCAGTCTACAGGACACTGATGCCATATATTAATTGAAACTTTCTCTATTATAGTCACAAAATTAGTTTTTTAACTAGTTCCTGTGAATAGGACTCAGATAATCATTTCCCCCAAGAAATAATTGAAACAATTAGATACTCATATTTTATAAAACAGACGTTAACTATCACACCCCAAAGAAACAGTAACTCGAATTAGAGGTCGAGATGTTAAAATTCAGCACATAAAATCTTTGAAAAAGAGCAAATACATTTCTAATCTGAGGATATGCAAGATTTTCTTACATAAGATTCAAAACTTAAAAAATCAAATAAATATTGGATTTAATGAAATTAAAATGTTTGTGTAAGATATATAAAGACATGAGATGAATGTTGTAAAAGAATAAATTATTTTTAAAACAGACATTCCTGTGATGGGTGTGATGGAGTAGATTAAGTGTTTAGTTTTAAGCCTGTTTTCCATTATATATTATGAATAAGAAAACTATATGATTGTGATGATCTTAAAGATCACAGAAAACAGACAAATAAATCACTGTGAAAAGATCCATAGTGCCTGCTAGAAGCATTGTATCTTAGGAGGTTTCAAATATAAAATAGATGACCACTTATATTTATATTAACAAATGCTAATTTCAGAAACCAGTGTAGACAATCATATTGTTTAGAATTCTGAATAACATCTCAAAATTATGTTTATAACATTCATATTTGTAATAAATGTCCAGGCATTTAGAACACAATTGCATACTTTACTGTAATGGCTAAACTCAATTGTGTACTTGATGAGATAAAGACTCACCTAGGGATGGCCTTTGGACATACCTTTGGGTTATTAACTTAACAAAATTTATTAAGGTGGGAAGTACCACCTTATGTGTATAGTGTCATTCCCTGAGTTTGGATAAGGGGGTGGTTTCTCTTTCTTTCTCTCTTTCTTTCTTTCTTTCTTTCTTTCTTTCTTTCTTTCTTTCTTCCTTCCTTCCTTCCTTCCTTCCTTCCTTCCTTTCTTTCTTTCTTTCTTTCTTTCTTTCTTTTTTATTTTTTCTTTCTCTTTACTCTTTTGACTCATTGGGGACCCTGGCATTTACCTTACAAATAAATACAAAGTCTTATTCTTATTTATGACCTTAGTTTGGCTTATTTCTAGCCAGCTTCTCTTAAATTATTCGGTCTATCTTTTGCCTCTTTGTTTTTACTGTTCTATTTCTCTGTATTTCTTTTTTTTATTTCTTACTCTGTGGTTTGCTGTGTAGCTAGATGCCTGGCTCCTGGAGTCTCTCTCCTTCTTCTCTTTTTGCTCCCTGATCTTTTCTTCCTGATTTCGCCTCCTATTTATTCTCTGCCTGACAGCCCCACCTATCCTTTCTCTTGCCTTACTGTTGGCTCTTCAGTTCTTTATTAGGCCAATCAGGTGTTTTAGACAGGCAAAGTAACACAATTTCACAGAGTTAAACAAATGCAGTATAAAAGAATACAACACATCTTTGCATATTTAAACAAATATTCCACAGCGTAAACAAATATATCACATTGTAAAACAATATTCCACAACACTCAAGGCTTGACAAAAAGGAGAAAATTAACAAAGCACAAACATTCACTGCTCTCTGCTCCTGAAATTAGATATATTGTGATGTGAGCAGCTGCTTCATGTTCGTGTTGACTTGCTTTTCTACCATTCCAGACTATGACTTGACCAGTCAGTCAGATGAACCCATTCTGCTTTAAATTGCTTTCTCAGAGTATTTTATTACAGAAATGAAAAGAAATTAATATAAATATCATGTGTGGCAACTTGCCTGACATATAAACTTTTAGACTCATCAATTTTACTGTAGATATTTTCCATAATTTATTTTGAATATATTTAGGTTTATACTAAGGTAATTTAGGTTACAGTCATTAATATCAAGTGATAGTCCAGTAATACAAATTGTATCTTTTACTTTGAGTTTTATTGGAAGGCATTTTATATTCTACAGAATGAGGTCAATTATATTTCTGAGTGAAGTACGGAATATCAAAATTGTAGCTAATATATGAAAAATTAAATGCAACGAGATATTTAAGATGCTATTCTTGACAAATACATACATTTATTTTATCGGCATATCTGCTAAGATATCAAATATATAAAATATTTAAAACTGCAGTATCATTTTAAAGGAATTTTAAAATTTATAGCAAGAAAACATCCATTTTATATGAATATACATATTAAAATGTGTCAGGGTATTTAAACAGTAGCTACTTACAGCTTTATACCTTCTACTACTCTGTCATATTATTAAAGTCGGAACTCCGGCAGGATTTATTTCTCAAGGCAGGTGGTTCTTTGCTCAAATAAATGTGACTCTGACCAACATCTTACAATGAGCTGGGCGTCATGTTATTTGAAGTCTGACATTAATCCTGATTCTGGCCTCAACAGTGACAATGAATAATTCTATGCTTTCTCTCTTTCTCTTGACAGCACTTCAAAAATTTGAAGATATCTGTCATGTTTCAACTACGATTTTTTTTTCCTTCTGGGGGAATGTCTCTGGTTTTCCCACATCTTTCTCTTTCTTTATTCCACTTATATATCATGCAACATTTCCATTGATTCATGGTTCTGGATTCCTTTCATCCCATTCTGTCTTTTTGTGTCAATTCCTCTTTCAAAATCTGACACTCACAACTCAGTATGACCCTAGTTGAGAATTTGACTGGTGCAAAACACAAAAATGGTGAGTCTGCTTTCTTTTCTCTCCACTTCTGTTAATGCAAAGCAAATGCATGCATGAACTTTTAGTGCTAGGGCACAGTGCTTTTAATTGGTTTATTCTTAATATTGTATTCAGTAAGATGCTCATAACCATGAGGTTGAGTAGAAAGGGGTTAATACAGGTAAATCCAGTACTAATGTGTAACTGGCACTAAACAGCCCAGCTGAAGATCACACAAGCAAAAATATTGTCACCAACAAATAACAAATGGGACTAGACTTACTTGAAAATTAAATTAAATTAATGAGTGATATTAATTTGTACAATAATTATTGATTTACTGAAGACCTAAAATGTACCATATGACTTTTTGTAAATAACTTTGAATTTATAAATGATCAATAATTTCACTAAGCTAGAAGAAAAATCACTTGGAAAACTTCATACAGATGGAGGTAGATGCAGAGACACAGTCTATTAAAGTTTTCTGTAAATACAGAGTGAGACATTGAATAACAGACATTAAGAGTATTAGAAGATAGCTGGAAATCTTTAGTTTTAATCTCATAAGAAGTTAGAGAAGGGTAAAAAATACAGAGACCATTTGTACAGATTATCATGGTTTAAGAAACTTCCTTTTCCTATAAAAAGAAATATAACAGCAGAAGGCTAGAAGTGAGATTCTCAGAATCTGCATTTTACTTTCAGTAGCATATATTTCAAAAAGGAGGAAAAAATAAATAACAATTGCACGAAGGAGCAGCAGCAGCAGGGGTAGAAGTTGGAAAAACACATTAGTCTCGTTACTTGACGAGACTATCAACAAGAAGTCATTTTTTGAAAGACCTCTGTAAAATCTATGGCTTCCAGATCCTGGACCTCCCATGACCCACACACACAGAAACTTTAGAGAAAGTGTCTTATGAGAAATCAATTAAAATATTACAAGCATAATACATCTATACAATTGACAAGGAAATGAATACACAGTATTCAACAAAACAGAAATCTTATTGGAGATGGTGTCTATGTTGGAGCATAGAAATGGGTTCTATAGACATATTAGGCATCAGGAAAGACCACCCAGGTATGTGACCAGTATTTAATACCCTATCTGAGAAGGGACTCCCACTAATGAGACCAGAATTTGTGACTCTACAATCCTCCAAGGAGTGCTCTGGGACCTGAACAGCAGTTGCAGCTGACTAGCCTGAGACTGGCATCTTTTATAAGAGGAAGGAGCTCCTAGAGTTGAAACCATATCCAATACCCATGTGAGAGATCACATTCAAACTGCAATCCACTCTCACTCTTCCTCTACCTCTTTCAAAGTCAGGAAAAGAAGTAGGTAAACTATCCTGAAAAAAAATTACTAGAGATTTTAAACCTGTTCAATATTGATAGCATATGCAATATGGCAACAATAGACAAAGAGAATGTATATATAGACATAGCTATTTACACACACAAATATATACATATATTCACACACATACATACACCACACACACACACACACACACACACACACACACACATATATATATATATATATATATATATATAAATATGAGAGAGAGAGAGAGAGAGAGAGAGAGAGAGAGAGAGAGAAAGAGAGAGAGAGAGAGGGGTGATCTGATGATAATGTTCATGATGATAATATTGAATAGCTGGAATACAGCAAAAATCATGAAACTGTGGTGAGAAATTCAGCATAACCAAAATACAATAAAGAATTTTTAAGACACAGAGGTCAGTTATTAAGTAATTATGCAAATAAAAGTAACAATGTAAAATGGTTAAAAATGGCACAAAATGACAGAACACGTAAGATGTACACATGGAGAAGTCTTCATACAATAGTATTTCCACAAATAGCTTTCAGAACCATTAGCATGTATCAGGCTATTAATAAAAGAACAATGAATGCAAAGCAGTGACAAAACTTGTTTTATGTTCCAACATTTTCTGGAACACTGGAACAATATATCTTTCCAGAAAACATGAGGATGAGGCATAATGGATGTTCTTTGCATTCATTTAGGAAAGTAAACTGTGGAAAGAAAGAAGGGCTATCAATCATCCTCAAATTTTATTCTCCTAATAGAAGAACTAGATAAGTGTGCACTCAGATGGGTTTCATATATTACCTTTAAACTCTACCCAGTATGTTTTAAGGTTCAGTCGCTGATGTTAGCACCACAGTGTAGGTAATGAGACAGCTGACAATAGACTTCATAGTGTATCCAAGATATTGTACATGGCGCATTTTGATCCAGAAGCCTTCTGGAACTAGTGTCAGCAAGCTCAGGCTCTGTATGCAATGCTCCAGGAGAACAAAAAGCATGGGATGCAAGAAATGTGTGGCAATCACTGCTGATCATCACTGAGGACACTACATCTTCCCAGGAAGCCCACCTTCCAGGACATGCCAGCGTCCCCCAAAACCCACCTTCAATGGCATTCCTTTCCCACTTCACTCCACATTCCTATTCTTCAGGTGTATCATACTACCCATCCGGTTTGCAATATTATGAATAAAAATTTTGTTTGGAATCATTTGATATTAGGTAACATAATTCAGTCTAACCTGATAAAATGAAACACTTTTAAAAATTTAAGGAAAGTGAAACTCATGTTGTGTTTTCCATGTATGAAATGCTATCTGTGGTATTCTTCATTTTTTATTCTTTTTTATTTTTATTTTTTTGATGAACTGTGTGGAAATTTGTCAGTATAAGCCCTTTTCGGAGGATAATTTAAAAAAATGTTAAAGAAAGTAACAATAATAGATAATACTCTTTTTAGCTTAGTCATATCTTGAGATTTATATTTTTATTTTTCAAATTCCACACTTTAAATCACATGAACCTCAGTAATCCTAATGTAAAAATATTTGTAATCTAACATCATAGTAAATAAAAGTTAATCACCCAGGTAAAATTAAAATACAGTGAACAACCAAATTAGAAATTTAATTCACTTTTTGAACTCACATTTTAATACAGTCATTTTAAGCGGGACCTCAGTATTGTGAGAGCATAATCAGATTGAAATCAAGTGATATTGGTGTAATTTTCCACGTGTCTGATACTCCATACCACTGACTGATGCAGTCCCAGTACATTCAGATGATCCCCCAGGAAGATAAGTGAAGTGTGTAATTCCCATACATAATTCAGAACCATAATGTCCCTGCCTATGTTTTCAGAGTCAGATCTAGGTATAATTTCAGACAAGAGCTCTATTCTTTTTTTTATTAATACAAAAATGTGTTTGAGCTATTCAAATTAGCTACCAAGTTTTGTGCAAATCATGAGGGCATTGCCAAAATTTTGACTTTAGCTTCCTCTGCTTAGAAATTGCCTATGTGCCAGTCACATAATTTCTCATTCTTAAAACAGATCATCAGATTGGTGGAATTTTTAATTAGTAAATGACACAGCTCTGTTGTATAAAGTTTTAAGTGGTATTTACAAGTATGCAAGTTAAAGAAAATACAATTTTAGAACAAAATCAGAGACAATATATGTGTTAGTGAATATTAACAGATAAATACCAAAGAAGTCATTTTTCCCAAGGAAGTGAAAATATTCTACATTCTTTGAAAAATGTTCATTCATGGGGCTGGAGAGATAGCTCAGTGGTTAAGAGCACTGGCTGTTCTTCCAGAGGTCCTGAATTCATTCCCAGCAACAACATGGTGGCTCACAACAATCTTTAATCAGATCTGGCACCCTCTTCTGGTATGCGGGCATACATGAAGGCAGAATGTTGTATACATAATAAATAAATAAATCTTAAAAAAAAAGAAAAATGTTCATTCATTAAAAAGAAATATAATCAAGTCATGTGGTGTAGCTACCCCACCAGGTTCATTTGACTTACTGATAGTCATTGGCTGACCTCAACCCAAGTAGTTAGACTAGTTGATTATCTCACTAAGAGTAGATAAGGATCCCCTGGACTGTATCCTTCTGAATTATCATCAAGAATTTATTTTATTTATTCATTGTCATTATCATTAGGAAGAAATGGAGTCTCAATGTTTATAATTAATTAAATTTTAATTAATTTGTTTTTGATGATTAGTGATGTTGATAATTTTCATGTTTAGTGACCGTTTGTTCTTTATCCTTTAAGGAATATATGTTCATTTAATGAACTTACATATTGAGTGAGTTATTTGGTTTCTTGCTACCTAGACTGTCCAGTATTTCTATATTCAAGTAGTTAATCTTCCACCAGAAAAATACATAGCAAAACATCTTGCTCATTCTACATTCTGTCCCCCCACTCCAGTAGTTGCTTACTTGACTATGTAGAAACTCTTGATTTCATAAACTCATGCTTATCAAATACTGACATTATGGCCTGAGTATGAAGAAACCATATAGAAGCCTGATGTTTCATAACCCAAATAAAAACACACAAAAAAGGATTTTTTAAAAAGAATATATAATGTAATAGTAAATATATGGGTACAGAGTTGTATTTGTTGATGAAGAAATGTGTGGCTCCTTCGATTACCTCAGAGATCATGGCCTTGGCAAAGCAACAGAATTTAGACAGAAGGATAAAAGTAAAGACAATATCCTATAACTCATTCAGATTAATTTGTGAGTGGTTTCACTAGAGGTGAGCAAAACAAAACTCCACAGCTTGCTTCCTCTACTTTTCCTGAAGTCACTCCTTGATTTTTGCTATATTTAACATGACACCAACTCCAATGGGGTGGATTGTATAAAACAAATCCAAGAAGAATTGAGAGCACAAGAGATTTGCAGAAATGACCCTAAAGATATGAGAATGTAATGTTTTAAGAACAAGTGTCAGGGTTTAGATCTGGCATGTCCCTTGAAAATGTACCACAGTGCTTATTTGCCTACTGCTTGAGTTTCAAGAAATGCTTAAATCACAGGGGTTTGTGGTGCAGCCATGATTCAGTGGACTTTGGAAAGTAGTTGAAACTTTAGGAAGAAGGTAATGGTGGAATAAATGGGTAAATGAGAGCATGTTCCTAAAGGATTTATATTTTTCTTGGCTACTCACCATCTCATTTAGACTCCTCACCAAAATCAGGTGAGCAATTTTCTCCCATGTGCTTTGATTGGTGTCCTGGAATCACGGAAGACCAAGACCAAAGCCTGGTTTAAACTTCTGAAATTACGGGTAAAAATAAATCATTCCTATTGCAAGGTTTTTCCCTCAGGTGCTTTGTCACAATGATAGAAAAATTACTAACAAGAAGATAGAGTAAACTAACAAAAACCCAGTTCTCTGTATTTGACATTCTAACTAAACAGATCCTGGGACAAGTTGTCTTTCCTATTCTCTTCCTTACTGTGACAACATTGAATCCAGAATTTAAGACACATGAGTAAACTATGACTGAAAACCTACAATTTATTATAGTGAGTCAAGGGAAAATTTATTTTAACTTATAAGTAATTCTGCCATAGATGGATTCTCAGAGGATAAAACATTTGCGAGTTGGGGAATATGTTATTTGCCACCCATATACTATTTAGACAGAAAGTAAACTGCAGGGAAAAGCTTTATGTCCATGCCACATCGTTTTAAAAATAATAACTCCAGTAACAAGATCAACTTAATAAAGAAAACTATGTCAGACAATGAAAGAGTTAAACTGGACTAAATATTTCACTCAGCATCATGAAAGGTATTCAGTGAAAAGGGCATCTTGAGAAGGAGGAAGCCTATGTCAGTTCAAATATTGCTGGCTGTAGAACGTAAGACTTACGGATCCTCCAAATGCTGAATTTGATTTGGGATGAGAACACTGGAGTCAACAAGTCAGTTGTTGGAAGAAGAGTTCATTGTTTGTATTCAGGTAAGAACTAATAGCTCGTTGCTCAGATTTTAGTATCTATGGTGAGGTTTTAAGATAGGGTTTACACAAAAATAATGTTATAATAAGAGATGTCTTAGAAGAGGAAGCAGATCTCAGAATTTTTCACGTCCAAGTCTTCTACACAGAAAAAATATGTCCAGTCAATTGAGAACCCCAAGTATTGGTTATACCTACATCTCTTTTTTGTTTTCTCTGATTATGTGTGAAAACACTCCCCTCTTTGGCCTCATATCCAGGAGACGTTCTTATCATCTTGAAGGTGTTCCTTTTAAGGAAAAATTTAGTTCCCCTCACTTGACTATCCCCCATGACAAAAAGAGAGACATTAAAAAAATCTTTCCTTCTTTGAACATCACTATGGAGATGACATAGCCTGTGGATAAACCTGAGCTTGTTGTTATAGAATTGTCCATTCAAATAGAACACAGTAGAGGTTAAACCGTTAGCCATCGTGTACATGTAACACAAAAGGCACCCAATGTATTTAAAACCTATTAAAAATCAATAGCTGTATCATATGCTCAGTTAGGGCAGAGATCAGCTTGCTATCTGTGCCATAGGTTTAACAGAATGAGGGAAAATGAAAATGGTCTTTCAAAATGTCAAAACCATTGGGAAAGCTTGCCTGGCATGTGAAAATGCCATTTTGAAGATTAATGGCAATAATTATGCTGGAAACTCACACTTAACAGAATACAATAGCTTTTTTTGACAAATAGAAGCATATATGGGATTATTATCTTTCTGATGAATATGACACTTTAAACCCACAAATATTTCCATCATTACTTATAGGTGATCTGCAGTAGAAACATGTCCATTGTTTTCAATCCCCTTGAGTTAGATTAATATGATTATGTCTTGCACCAGAAGGCTATCTTGATTGACATGGGGAATGTCATTATAACATGACCTTATTTCAGCGGTGACTAGTGACATTACTTTAGTTGTCAATATCAATCCTTATTGGCAGAATAGAAACCTATTCTTGTTCACAATCTGTCAACTTCTTCCGAAGTCACTTAACTCAGACTCTGTGTGACAGAACTAATATCAGAGTCATTGACCTTCAGCAATTTTGTATGAACATGGTTGACAGGTATAATAGTCAGAGGAAATGTAGATAATTGGATCGAAAAAATGAGTTTCAGTGTACAGCAGTATAGTTCCCTGTCTGGTTTCAATGTTGATGGGTTAGATATAAATTTTGTTGGCTTTTAAAGGCATTTTGCCACCCTGAAATATTGTAGAAATTCTTAGCTCAAATCCCTCAAATTCTCTAGACTGGCAGCTTCATGTTCATTATTTTCACTTGAAAAGGAAGATGACATAAATAGAACAAGGGGCTTAGGACAAAAAGTAAAAATTAGAATATGATAACTAATGACAGTCTTTTGTTGCATGAAACGAAAACAAGCACATCTGTAGTCTTGTGGAAAGTGTGCATCGAAATGTTAAATTAGGTACTTCTCTGGGTTATAGTTTGTGGGTATTAACCGTTGAATAGTAAGGAAGCAATTGTCATCTGATATGGTCTTATTCCTTACTCCATGGTATTCTCATTCAGACAACATTTCCTCTCTACAAACACCAATAAATTCTTCCTATCTATTCAGTTACACATATCCTTTTAAGATCAATAAGTTAACTATGTCAACTAAATATTAAACCCTTGTAAATGTATGTATTCATGCATTGCTTTAACAGTTCAGAGTGTGAGCATTACAATTCAGGAATGTATAATCAGCTGCCAGTATTGTCTCTTCCTAGTTCTATGAACGCAAAAATGTTAATTAACAAGTTAAAGCTTTCTTTTTTCCCTACAAAATGTGGATAATTAGGTATTATATCTTATCACTGCTGAAGGATTAAGTGAGCTCATGCATGCGAGCAATAACTACTGTGTCTGCCCCATACCAACAGTTCAATGTGGGGTGTACTGCTTTCCTGCTGCTGTTCTTGCTGCTGAGGTCAATACTTTGTGTTCTCCCTTTGCTATTTCAAAGTCATGCCCAAGAAAATCATTACAGTAAGCAAAATTACCTAATCACGTTGAGAAATTTATAGTTGACTAGTACAGTTTAGAATATCATTCCCTCCCAACAAAATTAATATTTCACACAGAGGAGAATTTAGTAAGAGCTTTCTTTAAAGGACACATTTTTGTCCAGATATTTTAGGTCTTGAGAATACCCTTTCATTCAAAGGCTGATGTATCTTAGACAATATTTATTATAAACTTGGTTTTCAAACATTTTGCTGTCACCCACTCTAAGAGTAAAACAGTACAAGTTGAAGGAACACCTGGATTTTATTCCCTATTTTTTTTTTGAGACAGGGTTTCTCAGTAACTTGGAGCCTGTCCTGAAACTGACTCTTGTAGACCAGGCTGGCCTCAAATTCACAGAGATCTGCCTGCCTCTGCCTCCAGAGTGCTGGGATTAAAGGCATGCACCGCCACCACCCAGAAAATTTCCAATTCTTACAATAATATCTCTTATTATTAAATGAGTTAGGGGGCCTTGTTATACATGTTTTAATTATAAATACTAATAATAACTTTTCAGATGGTTGGGAAAACTTTAACATTATTTTCCTAAGTCATATCATGATTGATAGATTTGGTTTTCAACAAACACTCAGCTACTTTTGTATTCTTGACTCTTTAACAATGAGTGAACTGACTTCTAAATGGTCAATTCCCCCTCTAAACCAGGATGTGCTATGTAGTGCTTTCCTGTAAATTGAAACATTCCCTCATAGAATGAGCTGAATGGATCAGGAAACTTAGGAGACTGAAGCCCCTCTATAAACTACGATAAGCAGTGAATAATGGCCATGGTGAGAAATGCTTCAGTCATGTAGAAGCCTGCTAATCATCCAGACACTCCAGGGATAAAGCTTGCATTGGTCCTCTTGTATGGTGGGCTGGGATTGTCAGGGGTGCAGATGCCCAAGTCACAGGTAAGTAATGTTGATAAACTCTCCTCACTTCACTGTAGAAATGTTTCATTCTAGTTTGTGTAATAAGACTCTGTAGTGGTTAAAATAATCTACCTGAACTCCTCAAATGAGAGATAGAATGTGAATGGCTTGTTTGTGAAAACAACTCTTGGAAACACGGGGAAATATACCTTGTTCAAACTTATTTTCTTTTTGTATTAAAATCCTTCCTTTTCAATAGGACTTTTTCAAGCTATAGATATCAGACTAGGAGGATTCTCAGTGGTAGAGCAAGTGTCCCAACATCATGTGGCCCTGTGTTCATCCCCCAGGATGAGATACACAAACAAATATACATGGCTATTAGAGTGGCCATGTTGCTGCTCTTGTTTTTAGTCATTAGACATCATACTTCAGTGAGAGGGAGGTTTTGTTTGACTTGACTGTTTGGTGTTGATGGGGCATTTTAGATGGTGTGGAGATTAATTGCTATCAATAATTCTAAGAATTAAGCTTTAAAAATTAAAGTCATCTTATGCAATGTAGACAATTTTTTTCCTCTTTCTGCGCATATGATCAAGCTATTTTATAACTTCAAAAGCAGGCCTGAAGCCATTCCATACATCAGTTACCTATGTCATGGCATCACCAGGCCCCATCTGTGAAAAAGATATCAAGAAAACAACTTTCTTTTCCAGCAACTAAACAACTTGAGGGTCACACAATTCCAAGTATTTGAATTCAAATTTATAGTTTAAGATTTTAAGATACTAACATAAGAAATAAATTATATTATTTTTTGTTCTATTGTTACATTGAATGAAGGTAACATACCATTACTAGACTAATATCATACATATCTTGCATTATTCATATTTTATACTATTTATATATAGTATGAGAGTTTTCTGAAATCTCAAACAAGGCATTGTTTAATTTGAAAAAAAAAACCAGCACTATACATTGACAAGTCAGTTAATATTCTCTTTTATTCTGACATATTTATTACTAAGTACCTGATTCTAAGCAATTTTTTATGAAGAAAAGTGATACTATTAATCCATGATTATTATTTATTTTTTAAAAAAACATTGTTTTAAAAGCTTTCCAAAGAAATTTTCATTTCCCCAATATCAAACAGTGAATTTTACCAAACACTGGCAGAAAAATAACATCAATTCTATAAATTCTATTTCATGTAGTAATGGAAAAGCACATCTTCTTATCTCCTAAATCCAAAATTATCCTTTCTAAGACTGAACTTCTAAAATGAACAAAAAGAGAATCATTCTTATTGCCTCTAATTATTGTTTAAAAAACTAGTGAACTAAAATGTATTATCTTAAATCCTATCAAATTGTTTTCTTGTTAGTGGTTGGTTATTTTTGAGTTAGTTATTAAATATTTTGAGACTTTCTCACTGTCTGCCTTAGTTAGGGCTTATACTGATGTGTTGAAACACCATGACAAAACAACCTGGAGACGAAAAGGTTTGTTTTATCTTATACTTGCAGATCATAGTCCATTGTTGAGGGAAATCATAGCAGGACAGAAATATGGAGGCAGAAATTGAAACATTGCTGACTTGCATGTAATGCCTTGAAATCCACTTTTTAATAGAACTTGAACAATCTGCCTGAGGTGGAAACAGCAGAAGTAAGCTTGGCCTACCCACAGCAGTTACTGATTAAGACCGTTCCCCAGACTTGCCTATTGGCAGCCAAATGGGGGCATATCCACAACTGAGGTTGCTCTTTATGTGTTTGTCAATTTGACAACCATACCAAAATAATAATAATTAAAAAAAACTGGGATGTAAATAATAACAACTAAAACAATAATAATAGAAGGAAAACCTAGGATGTTTTCCTTCTGTTTCTAATTACTAGTTGGGTTGGAAAATAAATGAAACAAAATTGTGAAAGGAACAAATAGTAATACATATAATATATAATATGATAGGTTAATATAGTTTAAGTATATATATTTATATGATACATTGATATTCTACATAGATATGCTTTACTAAATAACTAATGTTGAAGATTGGTACACAAAAGAATTCTAATAAAATATATTCAATTTTTATCCTCCAATAGTTACAAAGCTAAATGTACTATAAAACCTATTTGTGTGTATAAATGTGCATATATATATATATATATATATATATATATATATATATATAGTGTTTGTGTGTGTGTGTTTGTTACAGACTATTGAGGTTCAGTGATGCCTCTGTCTGTAGGAGGTCCTTCTGTCTATGTGTTGCTTCCATTGGTTAATAAAGAAACTGCTTTGGGCTGACTTATATGAACCTAGTATACAGGATACAGCATGAAAGAGCTGTTTAACAGCAACCCCAATCAGCAGGAAATAGTTCGGAAAAGAACTAAGCCCATATTCTCAAATATTGTTTATAAATGTTTCTCTACATTTAAAGGGGAATATGCTATGGAGATTTGCATTGGTATGGATTTTCGTTTATTGATGTAAATTTAAGGTCACTTTTGTTATATGTGTATTTCTTCTCTTGATTAAGGCATTGTGTTTGTGCAGCTCATTTAAATATGCAAGGTATAATTAAATTTAGGTTAATAGATAATCATCTATAATAGTCAAGTTGGTAGTCATGTTAGTTAGATTTTCTAAATGTACAGAGATGTATTTCAGATGGATAGGGATTCTTCAAATTTTTCAAAGACTACAGAATATAGCATTTAAAATGTTTTAATAATTTAGGACATTTCATGGCAATGAGACATCTGCTCCTGGCAGTACCAATCTACTTGAAAAGGAAGATGGGCATTGAAGAGGCTCCTTGTGGATTTGGTTTTACATTTGGGCATGAAACTGTTCTTACCGGGACTGCTTGATGAACTTGACATGCAGAACCTGCAGAGACATGACTACTGAATTTGCTTAAAGGTGAGATGATCCTTCTGGGTTCCTGCTTCATGAAAGAGTCTGCTAGTCATTCTGCAAGACAAAGAAGAAAGTGACTGACAAACTACAAATATAGGCAGAACTGTCTTTGAAATTTCCTGCTTCATGGAAACATCTGCTGGCTACTATGGGCCTGTAGACTGAAGATGGATGCCCCAATGGTACAGAAGAACTTTGGGTGACTGTGCAGGCAACAAGATGTCACCGTCATTTCTAGAGTTTTGGAAGTTGCTTACAATGCACTTCCTGCTATTTTAGGTAATATATCCTTCTGGAGTCTTTGATGGTTTTGAAGAATTTATAGTTTTCCTTAGTTATGATAAAAGATAAAGTAGATATAACTATGGTAACTGTAATTCTTGCTGAATACCTGTTTTTTTTATATGTAATTTTACTATGTTAAAGTTAAAATCTTTTTTATTTAAACAGAAAAGGGAAGGTGATGTTGGATTTCCCTCTGTATGCTGTGATTACTATTAATGAATAAAGAAACTGCTTTGGACTTATTGTGGGCAGAAGTTAGGTAGGCAGAAAAAACTAAACTGAATGCTGAGAAAAAGAAGGAAAAGTCAGATAGAAGCCATGTACCACAATCGGAGTCAGTCCATAGTAGATCTTGATGTCAGGGATGGTGTTGCCTCTGAAAGTTCCTTTATTGTACAGCATTGTTTTTGCTATCTTGGGTTTTTTAATATGAATCTGATTATTGTTCTTTCAATGTCTGTGAATAATTATGTTGGAATTTTGATGAGGATTGCATTGAATCTATGGCTTGGTTTTGGTAGGATTGCCATTCATATTATATTGATCCTACCTATCCAAGAGCATGGGAGATCTTTACATCTTCTGGTATCTTCTTCAGTTTCTTTCTTCAAAGAGGTAAAGTTTTTGTAAAACAGGTCTTTCAATTATTTGGTTAGTGTAACCCCAAGATATTTTATGTTAATTGTGGGTATTGTGAAGGGCGATGATTCTCTGATCTCTTTCTCAGCTTTTTGGCTGGTGTTTACTTTTCTCCTTTAATAGCATATCAAGTACCTGCTGGTACCAAGAATACTAGCCTGTAGGAGGAAAGGCTCCAGGTCAGCAGTAACTCAAATCCTCCATGTTCAGTGTTAAATTCCACATTGCAAAGTCCTTTTTTTCTTGCTGGGAGAAATTAAATTTTCCATGCCACAAGATCTTTCAATTTTCCTATAACACAGCTCTGCTTTCTCAACCTGTCTTACACATGTGAGATTCTTGTGAGGAAACTCTAAAGGTAAATGGATACTCTTTCATTGGCTAAAACTACTGAAGATATTAGCCCTAACAGCACCCCAGTCTCCCCATATACAACTATTAAACATTGACTGACTGTATTTTGTTTCTTCCTGTTCATAGTAGATTTTCTTTACAATATTCTGACACGATGAAAGATACTGTGAATCTCCTTTTTCTTTTTTCTATGGTGGTTTTGTCATCTCCTTTAATTTAGTTGATTTATGTGTCTTTGCTTTCTCAGCACTTTAATTCTTTTTTATCATTTTTTTATTTTGAATATTTTTATAGTTTTTTTATTAGTGAAAGAATAATATGCTTTATCTAAGAGTTTTCCTTTTAAATTGTGAAGAATTTTTTACCTCAAGCATTATTTTAGTTTTTGCCTACAAACTGATTTATTTTATTTCTGCTTGTTTTTAGGTAACAAATACATTTTATTACTCTCTTTTTTTCTGTTCTTGAACTGTGGAATTTTTCTCTCTGTATTGACACTAAGTGGTCCCTAGAAATTTAGTTTACATTTGTCTATCTCTGTATTTTTGTTAAAGTAGCATGAGTTTCTCGAGTTACTATTCTGTTAACTCCCAATTCAGCCTTCTCAGAGAATGTTTGTGAGATTCCATTAGCTTTTCATCTGGACACATCATACTTTTCATCCATGTGATACTGAAGGTGAGTACAAATACTGTCCATAAAACCAAAATTCATACTAGTATTAAAGAAACTTGAATGTTATGACTTTGGAATGTTTGGTATATCTGCTTATCCAAACTAACTGAAATGATAATGCTTCTCTGTGGGTGGTTTTATTTACACAGAGAATTCCATTTTACATTTTAAACCAAACCTTTAAAATGATTATTATTATTTTATCCATTATACTAGTAAATAATCTGAATTATTCATTTTGAATAAGATATAAAATTAGATTACTTTATTTGAAAAGCACAAAAATATATCGTTTGTTGCATTCAATTTGAAACATGCAGAGAAATCACAAGCAAAGTCATATTTAAAGAATGCACAAAAATGTTGCATATACTGTAGTATAGCTACACTTCAATTTATTGTATTTTTATTAAAAGATTAAACTCTGAATTCATCTGTTCTATATTTACCAGTAATATATAATATATGGAAACACATTTCTACTTATAAAACACTTGACTTTAAGATTTAGTTTATAATTTCATGCTACATAATTCACTAAAGTAAGCACTTTCTATTCCTAGGCATTTACTTTTGAAATTTTCAAAGCTTCTCTATGATAATTGTTGATAACTCTAGTGGAAATAAGATGCTGAAATGAGGTCACTTTTTCATCAGCTTTCCTAAAAGGTCTATATGCACTAAATTCATTTGTTTTTATGTTCATTAAGTCCCTTTTTGTTGTAAAAATTGAAATATAAACACATCCTTCAAATCCTCTTCCTTAGGTAACCCAGTTAACTGGATATTCACAGATTACAGTAATAATCTTCCCAAATCTGTATATTACAAGTTATACTTTATTGAAATTGATTGTTCTTCGTATTTCTTTTTGTTTGGGTTTGTAGGTGAAACAGAGAGATATAAATACTAACAAGAGGTGAGAGTTAATGATAGCCCTTTAGATGTTGATCAGCATTTCCCAACAAATGTATGCTAACTGAATACTATTTATTTGGTTTTATGTCGGAGCCCGTGTGGGTCCAACACAGATTCCCTAACTTTGCTGGAACGGAGTCGCGAGGAATAATCAGACACAACTTACACGGTCATCTTTCATGGGCAAGATCTCTCTCCAAAAAGATCTCTCATTTATTCTCCAAACAGCTGATATATCCTCACATGAATAGAGCGGGAACACATTAGGCTATCTCCTAGGCAACCAGGTGCATGGGCTCTGGTCAAGTCCACATCTAGCAGTCAGGTAGGCCTTGAATTAGCATCTGTATAAGACATCCTCCAAATTACAAAGGAAGGAAGCACCAAATATCCTGACCAGTTTCAGTCAACACCTCTTCTCAGGAGATCTACATCCTTGCTATTGTTAGGCAGAGACATCTTGTCTGCAGAGCTACATGATCAGCTCAGACTGGGCCTATGGCTTTTGTGCCATACAGAAATATGGGCCTACAGTTGTACATATATTTGAGCATTTTATTTTTAAATTTTCATCACACAGTAACAGTGTTCTTTTCTTTATAAAATTCAAGTTATTTTTTATTCAGATTTAATCAGTTTTTATAATCATTTACTTGTTATATGTCATCATCAAATTTAATTCTTTAAGATATTTACATGGGTATACTCACAAAACTGCCACAACATCAAGTGCAGAACTGCCTTGTCCCTACAAACAATGGCCTCACGCATGTTGTCTCTATTGTCCCCTCCCCTCCTCTTTGCTTAGCTATATGTACTGATTCTTCTTTACAATTTCCAGTTCTGACTTTAAACTTTTCATGAATTACTAATAAATTAGTAAGGGTAATTCAAGCATACTAATTACTCTCTAACAAGAGTATAACCTTGATAAATACAATTGCAGCTTATTAATGAATAAGCACAACTAGATGTTGAATTTACCACATGAATTCTCATTCTTTTAAAATGAAGATGAGTCCTACAAGATGTGTAGTCAACATCTCAGCTTCATTTGACATTTTTTTGTTTTATTTCAATTCAACATCATTTTAGTTTCCAGAATAAGAGATGTAAAAGGAATACCTTTATTAAACAATTCAAATTTAAATTCACACACAATTGCACACACTAGGATATACTAGTATGGCTTCATAAATAAAGATACCCACCCTATGAATACCTCTTTAAAACAGGTTAAATGTTTCTTTCAATCTAAAAGGAATGCTTCACTTAAGAACTGCAAAGTTAATAGTAAAGAGAAATAGATTGTGAGTTTGTGGTCATTTTCTGTATAGAATTGAGTATTATGGATCAGATTATATCACTAAATAGAAAATTTTGGTCAGTGTAGTTTAATGCAACACTGTAAATTATTTTTTAGTAAAGATATCCTTAAAGGGAAGTCAAACATTTGATTGGGATCTTTTGCTTTCGGAAGGCTCTCAGAAGCAGAACAAAAATGATATGGTTTCCTAGTATCTACATAATTCCTGCATGGGTTCTGGTTCCTTTGGCCATGTTCTCATGAGTACCTGTGTAGAATCTACACAGAAACTACAGCATTCTAGTGAGACTCTTTGTTTGGCTCTTAATTTAATAATATTCATATTTAGAAGCTATACTCATATTTAAGAAAGGAATTATCCTGCTGTAAGAGACAAGTATTCTGCAGCTGGTTATGAAATTTTATCTGACCTTGACAGAATTTTCTAAAATTATCATGAACAAACTGAAAGAAGGACCCACAGTATTGTTGAAAACTGCTAACTATCTTTTACACATATACAATCTTAAAAAATACTCAGAGAAATGACAGAGAAAGCAAGAGGTACTAAACCTCTAAGAAATGTAAAGTGACCAACAGATATGTTCATGTTTCCTTCTAAGGAATGAGTAAACCTTAGAGAACTCAGTTGCAAAGTGATGACTATTTTAACTATTTTGCTTCTCTTAATTGACAGGCCAAACTAAGAGTAAAGAACAGGTGAATTTTGGGAGAATGACTAAGCACACAATCAGACTTTAAGAGTCCATGAGATTTCCAGACATTGAAATAAAGGAGTTTTCTACCCTACACAAATAGCTACAGGCATCTTAGGAAGGCTGTGAGTGGGAGAGATGGTCTTCCTATCGTCAGATATTTCTGTCATGCCTGGTACCGTAGTGGTTCAGTCCCAAAGAAACACACAGAGGCTGACATTAATCATAAACTGGTTAGCCTATTGGCTTAGGCTTTTTATTAATTCTTATATCCTACATTAATCCATAATTCTTGTCTGCATCAGCCACGTGGCTTGGTACCTTTTATCAGTGAGGCATTCTCATCTTGCTTCACTTTGGTCTGTGTGACAACTGCAGATTCAACCTTTCCTCTTCCCAGAATTCTATGTTCTGGTTGTCCCACCTATATTTCCTGCCTGGTCATCCTGCCTATACTTCCTGCCTAGCTACTGGCCAAATAGCATTTTATTAAAACAGTGCAAATGACAGGGTACAAGTCCCATAGCATATTCCCTAGGGAAAAGAATACTAATTGGTTGTCCAGAGCCATCTGGTCAGCCCTGAAAACATATGGACTAAACAGTTATATAATATATATATATATAAAACTATATATATACATACACACATACTTGTATACAAACATATATATACATACATACATATGCATGCAATTATAATTAGTGAAAAAAGATTTAAAAGATAATTTAATTTAAAAGACAGCAGGAAAGTTTTAGTGGGATTGGAAATATGAAAGGGAATGGAGAAATGTAATTAAATTAATGTCTCAAAATTTAAAAAATACAAAGAAATCCCATTATTCTTAGTAACCATGTAACATCAGGAAGAAAGAGATGTACTTGACTGTCAAAAAGAATGTTTTCCATATGATCACAGACAGGGGACAGAGTCTTCTCAATCTTCCTTGATGATGAGTGGCAACCAGAGCATAGTTAATTTATAATATATGAAAATCTTGAGCAGGCACCTATGACAGGAGATTATCTTTACTCGTTTCTGAAATGAATACAATCATTCTCATGGATCCTGTGAACACCAGCCAATGAATGTGAAGCACCAAGGCAACTATGATGGCACATGGACACAAGATTGTCAGAAGAACTGCTGTGATCTGAAGTTTGAAAGGAGCCCCTCACTGTTTTGCGTCCTGGGGATTTATATAACTCAGTAAAATGCATTCATAATCTTAAGACTGCAGTCTCTAGTCTCATAATCAAGATGTATAAACAGTTATAGTAAAACTAATAGTGAATAATGAAGTGATGTATTATGATTCTTGAAAATTATTAGAATATGCTTGTTGGATGAGATGCATATTTGCTATAATTCTCCAAAAGAATGATAGAAGAGAAAATGCCCAAATACCTTGAATGTTATTAGTTTGAGGATCATTTTATAGATTTTTTAAAATATAGAATTTGTATTTTTTAACAAACTTTAAGAAAATATGTGCATATATATGGCAGATTAATTCATACACAACATATGTGCATATAAATTTGTATGTGTACACATATTTTTATGAATCAAAAATATTAACTTTAATGCAACTAATTTCATCATTATACAAAAGAACAACTAGGGTAGTATTGCCGACTTCTTTCATAGTCCTCCTGATTTAATTTTTTTCATTCAAGTACTAATGTCTCAGGACTATGGTCTTAATTTTTGCAGCCTCTCACTTTAAATCAGCCTGCAGGTAGGAAGAGACCACCTGGAATATTACATAATCATTTGCAACTTGATCATTGATTCAGAATAGAAATGTCCAAGAGTACTGAGCATAAGTGGCCTAAAAATACACTAAAATTATTAACCAAGTCTCATTTTTCATTTTATTTTATTTTGTTCTTGCTAAAGGAATCTGCACAAATAAAGATTAGGAAGGACAGTGGATTCCTAATTGTTGCTCTGGCCTTTAAATCAGTCTCCACACAAGTTGTGAGCTCCAAAGAAACACTTTACTCAAGGGGCTATTAGGAAGGAATGCTGTTTCCTGATAAATAATGCCCTGCCTTTTCTATTATTTTTTTTCTCAAGGTGGCTTTTTATATACCAAGAAGGAGTTAATATAGGAAAGACTGAAGTTTATTCTCATGTCTAATGGCCCACTTTTAACACCTTTCTTCCTCAAAGTAAGCACTTAGAAAGACATTCTGTTATAATGTGAGATTATAGGCCAATGATGCCTATACTAAATGCATTCCCCTTTATTTCATTTTTAACATAAAGAGTGGGGCATTATGTCTTTGCCTTAATCCTTGTGACAGTGGCTTCACAGAGACCTTTTGAACTAAATGTATTCTTTCTGAATCTTTATGGAAAATGGTGGGATAGTGAATGACAGCAGGCTGAAAATATGAATGAATAAATAATGATAGTAAGCTCGAGCTAGAAGAGAAAAAGGAATTGAGGGGGGAGTTTGCTTTAGCTGTTCTGTGACTACTATTCTGATGACAAAAAATGGTATATGTGTCTCACAGAACTGTGCATGTGTACAAAAGAGAGAATGCTGGTGAGAAATCACTGGATCCTAGCCCCCGAAATCTCAGTGTGTCAAACATGAGAAGAAAATGTCAGCAAATAGGAGTGGAGAGAGCGTTTTGTTGTCTTAGTCACTGGTTATTTAAAGAAGATCAAGGTTGCTGATGCCCCGATGGATGAGAATGTAACTCAAGACCCTCATAAATATATTGTGATATCATATGTGTTTTGATTTAGTTGATTTAGAGGGCATTGTTCTGATGTCCTCCATCCCCTCTGACTCTGAGATTCTTTCTGCCTTGTCTTTCTCAGGATATCCTGAGTTCTGAAGGGAAGGATTTGATGGAAAACTCAGATTTAAACTCTCTGTGAGTACAAAGTCTGGCTGTGGGTCTCTGCATCCATTTCTGCTGTGGGACATTTGCATATTGTATGAATATGTATTGCTGTGATTTGTTTAATAAAGAGCTAAATAGTCAATAACTGGGCAGGAGATATAGGCAGAAATTCCAGGCAGAAAGAAACAAGGAGAAAGAAGCTAGGTATGCGATATCATTAGCAGACTTGAAGCAAATCAGGAATGCTGTATTAAGAAGAGGTAACTGAGCCCGTGGCAGAATGTAGGTGGGTTATTAAGTTAGAGAGCTAGTTGGAGACAAGCTTAAGTTAAAGGTCAAGCTTTTATAATTAATAAAATTCTCTGTGTCATTATTTTGGGGCTGGTGATCCAAAAATAGTTGGATTTGACAAGAAATCTTGCTACAAGTTTCCACCTGCTGTCACAGAAAGACATCTCTCTGCTTATGACTGGATAAGGCAGCTATTTTCTAATGAGAGACAGAAAGGGAGGAGATCCAGAAGGCAAATGAGGTGAAGAGGAAATGGGAGGAGTAGAAGGAGAAACTACAATCAGGAACATATGGATGCATTAAGAAGATTTTCAATTAAACGGAAAGAGTGACCACACACACACACACAGACACACACACAGACATACACACACACACACACACACACACAGAGAGAGAGAGAGAGAGAGAGAGAGAGACTCAAACTTCAGATACTAGCCTGGTTCAGAGAGAACAGATACATTTCTGGAGTTTGCCAGTCAGTGAGACTCTCTAAATATCTTCTCTTCTTTCCATTTGTATTCAGATACTGGAGACATTACAAGCTTGATTACACAAAGAATGAAGAAAACGTAGAGCAAGAAAAAATTGAGGTAAGCACATGGCCACTTTTAAGTAAATTGTTGGGGTATCTATGTAGAAAACTGTACATGCCTGTTAACTATTTGTGGCTAGAAATTAGAAATCATTAGTTTTTTAGGCAGGACACTTGTGAATAGTGACTTGTGACAGGTGATTACAGCTTCCCCACCCCCATAGAAATGAGTCCATGATCGGGTTTCATTCAGTGGAAAAATGAAAAGTAACAGAACACAACAAAATGTGAAAGGGATTGGCTGAAAGGCAAACTGAACTCTATATCTTGCACATATTTTGCTTTACTATGCTTAATTCATATTATGATGAGGAAACATTTAATTTCATTTTCTACTTGTCTGGATCTTAGCCCCAAATGATGATCGTTGATTATTATAGTTAAGTATCCACATTCTATTCTTTGTTCTCTGTTTACATTATATCATATGTGGTTCTCCAGAACCATGCTTCTCATTAATAGGCTATGCCCTCTTCATGCCTCCAATAGAATATAAGTTCCTATGACAAAGATGCTTATGCCTTGTTTGCTGTTATTAGATGACAAAGTGTCTGTTGTGTGGATGAGCACAGTCTAGACTGAGAGAACTATTTGAAGGGTGTTTAACAGTTTTGCACAGCATACTCTGATATTTACATGCAGCAGAAGAAATAATAACAAAAACAGGCCAAAATACAGTTAATCGAGTGCAGTCAGTGTTTTGGGCTTTTGCTTTGATACATTGCTGGATGTCTTATATAATCCATACAGAAGAAAGCAAGCTTACAAAACACATCCAGTTTCTTGTATGCTGGAATAGCTATGGCATAGAGATGCTTATCTAGATAGCACTCATGGCTCCAGCGATGCAAATGAAGAAAGGAAACAAGATTAACATTTAATGAAATGCTGTAGAAGACAACAGAAAGATATGAGAAAGGAAATAATAGTCAAGCAGGGGATGGGGGAAAAACATTACACAAACTAGGACTTGAAACATCGCATTATGGCTCCACAAAGGGCTTTTACGCACGTTTTTAAAATGAAACAACAAGAAAAGTATTTTTAGAAATCCCATTTTATGACTAAAACAAAAATTTAACTTCCTTTAATTTATTCACATAAAGTTGTCTTTACATACATTGCCCATTTATTATGGAATTAGGGATTTTATACATATATGTATATATATATATATATATTTAAAGTCATGTTTGTTGTATGTGCTCTATCTTTTGACAGAAAGAGAAAGACATGTATAATCTTGTAATATAGATAACATTTTATTTGGAAAATAAAAAGTAACCAAGATTCTAACAATTAAATCAAACACAAATACTCACCATATTATATACTAAAAGCTGAAAGTATAAATGTGATATCATATTTGCTCCTTCTACAACATGGGGTATGGCAAGTTAAGAGAAGGGTACTACAATGTCTATCCATCATCTATATTGAGGAAGGTAAGCAGAATGAAGATAACAGCAAGAACATCAAAAGGAAGCATTGACATGAAAGATCACTTCATTCAGAATCTCTTCTATGGTCCAGATATGTTGTTCTTTGATGAGGGCTGATATCAACACAGACACAGATCCCAAAACAGCTCCAGGCTCCCCAGTGTGGCTGAAATAATGAAGACTTATTTACATGTACCAGCATTTTCTCATAACAAGAAAACTATTAATGATCCGTGATAGAAATAACAAGCTAGCCTGAAATTCCATTAAGGAAATAAAAAAATCAATGAAAATAAGTAAGTTGTAAACAAAATGGTACATGTAACATAACCCATGTGATTAAAAACTTTCAACTGATAACAGTGGGAGGAAATAAGACTTAAGTGACTTGATTTCTTTGCTTAGAGAAATAATAAATATAAACCAACTCTGATGAACAAAGTTATATTTAAAAGATACTTTTCCTTGTGTGTGTATATGAAGAGTGTGTAATCATGCCCAACTTTCCCATGGGCTCTGGGAATTTGAACTTATGTTCCTGGTATTTGGATTTCAATCCCTGTTTGAAGTCATTGCAAGTGCTTGTACCTAGAGAAGCACCTATTTCACTTTTGGGTCACCATCTGTATGTTGTCAGACCTCCCTCTACTTGAGACTTGCCTTTAAGTCTCTGCTCCAAAGAGTGATATGCCTATCTGTTTTGTCTTCTGTATGTTTGGTATTTATGCCATTCCAAAGACAGAGACTAGATTCCAGCTCTGCACTTATTGCAAGGACTCTGCTTCAGCCCCTAAGTTTGTGGAACATATTGGCCAACATTGTCCATCTTTATAACTTATTCTTGGCTTAAAATAAAATGAAGTAACAAAGTTTTAAAAAGCAATTATTCTTAAGCATCTAACTCATCTCTTCCATTGTCACTTATGTGACATTATGAAGTGATTTTCTAATGTGTGCTAGCAACAATATTAGCAATGATAAAAGTAATGGAATCAGATTAAACTTAGAAACAGATAAGGCATACATGAAAACTTTGAATAAATTCTGAAACACTAGAAATGTGTATAATGGTAAAAGTAAAATGTTGTGGATCCCTGAGTGGCAGCAGTAGGCAGCACTTCCCGAGACCAAGCTGCAGGTCCCCCAGATGGTGGCAGGCAGCAAGCTGTGAGCAGCCAGTCCCAGGTAGGGACTGTGTAGTTCCTCAAGTGGCTGCAGTGGGCCACGAGGGGCAGGGAATCCCAGGCATGGAGCCATGTGGTGGGTGAGAGACCTCGATGGGGCAGCCAGTCCCATGAAGAGAGACAGATAGTTAGGCGTGCCAAGAGACCATACCAAAGGTTTCAGAAGGCAGCTGGTCCTGGGAAGGGAGTCATGAGGCAGGCAAGTGACAGAGACATGGATAGGTACACCATGCAGAGAGAGGTTGGATATTTCTTTGGTGGGTTATGGAAGGGAAGGGAAGGGGGAAGAGCAGAGAGCAAGTGGGGTGGTGTAGGATGTGTTGCTTTCATTGGTTGAATAAAGAGACTGCTTTGGCCTTTTGATAAGGCAGCAGCTTAGGTAGGCGGGGAGAGAGAACAGAATTCTGGGAGGAAAAAGGCAGGTAGAGAGCAGCCTGCCATGAAGCTGCCAGGTCAGACATGCTGAATCTTTCCCAATAAGCCACGGCATCATGGTGACATACAGATTATTAGAAATGGGTTGAATCAAGATGTGAGAGTTAGCCATTAAGAGGCTAGAGCTAATGGGCCAGGCAGCAATTTAATTAATATAGATCTCCATGTGATTATTTCAGGTAGACACTAGCCAGGCAGGATAGAATAAGGAGCCTGCACTACTTTGCAACAGTGGGGGGAAAGGGAGAAGTAGGGAGAAGGGAGAGACAGAAGCTGCCTTTGTGAGAGGGAGACAGAAAAGGGAAAGGACTCAGGCTGGAAGCTGAAGATCAGCTTGCCTTTGCAGAGGGATTGAGGGTGGGGAGGAGTGGGCGTGGCTTGTCTCTTAAAGGTACAGAGCATAAAGGTACAGAGGAGACCATTACAATGTGTACCACTAAAGACTGCTCAACATGACTTCACAGAAACTGTAGAGGAGAAAAATGATACATTCATTTAAGGAGATTAAAAAATATCTATACTTATTTAAAATGTGAGCTCAATAAATCACTAAGAAAACAAGTACCTGAGTTCAGTTTGTAAGATGGTTATAAAGCAGGCACGGGAGCAAAGGACTGGTGTCTTTAGACCTTGAAAAAGGGTTTGTTGTATCTCAAAATACTGATAAAAGTGTTAAATTCCCAACACATAAAAATGATTAATGTTCAATGAGTTGGAATTGCTGTTATAACCCTGACTTCCTTACTACCCATTGTATACATGTACTGAAATCCCATAGTATAACCCATAAAACACACCAATAATATATCTCAGTGATGAAAAGAGGTCACAAGGGTAAAACAATGAGGGAATTGTAATAAAAAATGAAGAAATAAAGGATAAGAGATACAGAAGCTAAGTGGGATGGGGAAGAAAGGAGGGAGAGGAAGGAGAGAGCACGGAGGGAGATGGCAAAGAAAGAGGAGCTAAAAGCATCACTTTTTAAGCCCAAACAATAGAACATTTTCAGTAGTGTTACTTCCACGCAGTCTGGCAGCTTTAATACAAAGCTAAGCAATTAAACTTAAAATAGGTATATAAATTTCCCCAGAGAAACAAACCTTAAGACTGATCTGTCAAAAATAATAAAAATAGAACTTTGTCATTCAGTCAGACAGGCCCCAAAGAAAGTTAAATTAAAGCAGCAGATGAATGTGTTGCTTTCTGCTGGGAACGTTTCTGATGGTGCTAATTATCCCTTGAACATAGGCTTGGCTTGATCCTAAATGATTGGAGGAAAGGCTGCCAGGCCCTGAGACTGTCTGTACAGGCCCCAGGAATCTACAGGGTTGAGTGGATTTCTCCTTCCAATTTACTACAGGCCATTTACAGTGCTGAATAGCAGTGGAGTCCCGGAAAATATGTTCTGCTTTGCTGTGATTACAAATTCTCAGAAAGCACCTAGGTACATCAATTTCTCCTAAAATAATGCCCTGCTTTTTGACTTTGAATTATTGTTTGATAAGTGTCCTATTTAGGTATCTTTTTCTATAACCCTCATCCTCCCATGAATTTATTTGGAAAAGCAAAGTCTCCAAGAAGATTCACATAACTGAGACTGTGAATTCAAGGTTGTGAAGAGGTTGTGTGTGTATGGGGGGATGGAAGCACTAAGGGGGTGGGCAACTAAATTTGAATAGTTTTTTGTAGTTGTGTCATTGTTTTGAAAAGACTAGACACAGAAAGAAAAAAAACATGTCAGAATTTCACTTGTGTATATACCATGCTTTGTTTATCTGCATAAAAGAACTTCTATAAGTAAAATAGTGTCAATATGCCTGTACTAGAGTTAATGATCTTATCCTATTCCCAACCAATTATGATCACATGATAAGGATTGAGTGTCAAAGCTTGAAGTTGCCATCAGATCTTATGAGTGCAGCCTTTATACTAATTGTTTAACAATTCAGAAACTCTAAAATTAAAGGCTCAAAGTCTGAAAACTGCTCTGTAAGATTCCAGGCTTAGAGGTGCTCGTATTCTGTATCTACAGCTCAAGAGATGTTCTTCAAAGTCACTGTGTTAAATGTGCTGCCACAGGCTACTTGACGTACTCTTTTACTGTTCTGCTTTGCTCTGAAAGATTTTTCTTTTTCCCCTTTTCCCTGTGTATCTGGGGCTGAAGGTTCTGTGTGTCTATGTGAGTCTGTGTGCTTCTTTACATATGGAGGTCAGAAGAGGCCATCAGATTCCTATGGGTAGAGTTTCAGGTGTTTGTGGGACCACTGCTTATTATATCATTGTCCATTCTGAACTTCAGTACTTATGACTGAGAGCACCAAGCATCCTTAACCAAAAAACAGAAATATCCACACCATTGAATTTACATGAGGGAAGGAAACCTTGTTGCAGGGATTAGTTTAATCCAGCTGTTATCTATACAATGATCTTTAATGTAGCTAACTCTCATTATCCTTATTGTTATGCTTATTTTACATATTTACAAATATGGAGATAAAATACACTAACTGCAGCAGATATAACTTCTTGTTCCATAGATAATACAGAGAGGGAGGGATATTTAAATGTAAGTAGTCTGGTGCCTAGCAGTCAGTGGTTGAGAACTAACAGTTATAATTTTACCTGAATCATTATTCTTTCTCAACCTGTGTGACATCTATGGTTTAAGTTCTGCTGAAATGATCTTCCCATGACACTTGTTTATCAGAGCTCTTTTCATTGAATCCTATTGTTTTCCTTTCTCTTTACTGCTTCTTCCCATAATCAAGTTCCCACAAAGTAGCCAACTTGATCTTTTAAGGAATAAGATCTTCTGTACTCCAAATCCCTGCAGAGTTCCTATCAGTCTTTCAACAAAATCTGAATTCTTTAATCTAGTATTTGAAAACTACCCACACACATTTATGTGTAAAGTCTTTATTTTCCCATTCTGTAGATAAATCCAATTACATTTCTGAAATTGAATAGCTCGGCAGTCCCTAAAAATGTTCTATGCTTCCTCACATTGCAGATTTGATCATGCCATAGAAAAAAATATAACACACATCTTTGTACCTTCTTGCTACACAGTAACACAATCAGATTAACTGATTACTAACAAATATATATTAAATAGCTGGATAGATGTATGTATGTATGTATGGATGGATGTATGGATGTATGGATGGATACATAGATGCAGGTATATGTACATACTTCAGTCCATTTTGCTGCTGTGATAGCTTTCTGTCAATAAGATTTAGTTAATTTTTTGTAGATAATTTAAAGTTCCTTATTATTACAAATGCGTCACAAGGTGATAATAAAGCAAGACAAACCTTTATGAATAGAATAAACAAAAGTGACATTTTCTGCTGGTAATTATGGCAAGAGCCACATATCTACAGACATATATCCTTGTCTTATGTTTGCAATAACAATATTATATATTAGCAACTTCAATAAAGTTGGTAGCTAGCAATTAAACACTCATGGGCACTGGAAACAAAATGCCAGGCATGAGCTGTTATGCCATTGATCCTTAAGTGAAATCAGGTATTTGACAGATATGACTGTTATATTTCAGGAGACTTTTGAAATTCAGACAAAGAAAGTCTGGATCTGACAGTAATAAAACTATAGAATACAGAAATTGCTACTGAAATATATCAGAACTTCTTATGACTGTTGTGAAATATGTAGAAACGTTTAAATATTTTAATAAAGACAATATTTATAAGGAAAACTTTAGTTCAAATAACGAAGTATAAATAAATAGCAGCTAGATCTGTGGGCATGCAGATGAGAATGTGCGAGAGCTACAGTTGGAAACCCTAGAGGCAGCCCCACACTGGCACCTGACTCTTCTGTTGTATTGTTCTGAATGCTGTGACAGACACTTTGTCTAAACATGACAGTGTTTCATCAGCTTCATGAGATTAAAGCTCCCTTTCAAACCCTGCTGCCAACACTGTTCAAATATGTCAGCAAAGTAGAAAATTTAATAAAAATCCCTGAGGGTGAGATGCCAATTAGGTCTGGTGATGCCAAGGTTTGCTCTTGGATTTGGCAAAACAGAGAGTCTACTGGGACTGACACAGCAGCAGGCTGTACAGGCACTCCTTTTTTCTCCAGTCCTGCCAACTTGGAGAACTTGGAAGTGTCCTCCTCTTTCTTCTCCTTGAAAGAAGTGGACAAGGATGGAATTGAGGCTAACATGCTATGCATCAAAACAGGTACCTAGAAAGTGCTTTATGGCTTGCTCCTACCAAACAGGGCTCCAAAAAATAAAATCACAAGCAGATTTGGACTATTTATTTTATTCAATGTCTTTTACAAAAGGATTTGGTGTCACAATTGTCTGTTATTTGAATGGCAGACAAGATCTTTCAACTTGCTCAGTGTGTGTGTGTGTGTGTGTGTGTGTCTGTGTGTATGTGTGTGTGTGTCCACAGCTCAATGGCTCCTCATCTCTTAAGACTTTAATCATTAATGGTTACCATATGGATATATTTGTGTACAGTACTTTTGTTATCTACATAAAAACTGAATAAAATAATCATTATTTTTAAAACTTCATGTTAAGTATGCAGAATAAAATTTGCAACAACAATAAATAAAATATATGTGTATTTATTTGGGATTTTAGAACAAAACAATTTCTTGAAATACAAAACGATGGGACAACACACAGAGATAAGACAGTAAATTCCACTATAAAAAATAAAGACAATTTACTGCTAAAATCTCTACACTCAACTTTCAAGCAAGTATTACAGAAGATGGCAAAGTGTCACTTGGACCACTTTCGCTGAGAAGTGGTTAATATCCAAACATAGAGACTGAATCTCATTAAATCAATATGATTGCACAGGTCAATTTAAACATGGCATATGTAAAGTCATTTCACATAAGCAGAAAGTCATATAGAAAATAAATATATGAACAATGTTCATTTTAGTATTAAGTATAAAACATTATAGAGACATGCCACCTCACATCCACATAAATGAAAAATTATAAATTGCTAATTATAGGAGAAAATAAGAGATTATCAGTACTTCTATATACTGTTAGGAGAAATACTCTTTACGTCATGTATTTTAGAAGGATTTTCACAATTTTTGAGTAAAATTGAGAGTACTCTTAGCCAAGAAATTTGATATCTATATCTACAGAATTGAATGTACAGACTTGCCGAGCAATAGTCAAACTGCTATTGTTTAGAAACTTCATAGAAACCATGCAAATGCATAGATTGTGAAATGAGTAGAAAATGATATAATCACTCTGTAATTCAATTCAAAGGAATAAATAAGGTAAACCCTCTTTGAGCCAACATTGATAAATATATCTTTCTGAACCCTTATCTCTAATGGTACAAAATTAACATTAAAAAGCAAAGCAAACTGTAGTTTTGTGTAGACACACTTGTGTTAGTTCCACAAATATGAACTGAAGTACTTTCATCAAATTTGTATTCATGTTTTCTTCTGGGAAGCAACTCTGGGAAAGGATTTGAAGAAAAATATAAGAATGCCACTTATTTTGTTATTTCTTTTGCAACTAATTAATTAAGGCCAATATGACAGTCTGTTTACATTGGCAGATTGAGAGGGATTAGCACAACAGTGTTATCCATATTTTTATGCTGATTCACTTCTTTCTAAAATCAAATAAATGTGTGCATGCACGTGCACAACTGTATTATTTATACATGATCTGTCTAGTCTTAAAGAAATGGATAGTTAATGATTGTCAGGTTATGATGATTTCTTGAAATGAAAGAAGTAATCAAAGACTAAATTTTTTTGCAAGTTGACTTTAAAATGAAGTAGAATTGGATGACAAGTTGGGTACAATTATTTTGAGATCCCAACTGTTTATGAGAATTTATCATAAAAACATGTCAGATTGGACATTCTTTGCTTGTTGCTTTGTGTTTGGATTTTGAAACAGTCTTATTTAGTAATGCAGGGTAGCTTCAAACTCTATCCTTTCTTGGCATTTTAGTACTGGGATAAGTGTGTTCTGCTATACCTGTCAAAGATGTAAAGAACTTAAAAAAATTATCTTACTTAGCCATGCATTGCTTATTTTCTATCATGTACTGAGAAATATGGATACAATTTGATTTAGAGTGTACATGCTTCAAAAATAAAACTGAACTTATTACAAAGGATGAGATATCAAGTATTCAAAGAACTACAACTCTCTTTGGCCTACGGATTTGCAGGCACAGCATGATTCTTAGGCTGCCTTTGGATTTGTGGGCCCCAACAAGGAAACTGCATTCTGAGGAAATTGAGAATTTTTCATTTCATTATTTAAATATGGGCAAGCAATCAGACTTGGGATTACTCTTCTGTCACTGCTCAGTGATTTTATTTGCTTTTTCCTACTCTGAGCCCTTTCAATTCCTCTCTGAACATCTTTGGGAAATATTACTGTGGTACTCAGTCAACCAGGAGAGCTTAACTAACAAAGAATTGGCTGGTTCTATTCAGAGATGAAATCCAGGGAGCTGCATCAGTGACCACAATGTGAACCAGTTAGCTAGAATGAATGGTGTCCCTGGCCTCATTTCCCGACTGCTCCAGGGATGGACATGGGATTTCATAGGCTTTCTGGGAGACAGTGAATTTCAGTTCACCAGTTCTGTGAAAGAGTCACAAAGGGGAGAAATGATAATTGAGGTGTTCTTCAAAATCTGGCTGTGCTTTTTTACCCCATTCTTTAAATGCTATTTTCTCTCTAAGTTTTGTTCATTTGCATCTGTGTGGTAGAAGTGAGTGAAAACAAATGAAAGAAAATGGTGACAAAAGAAATGAATTTAAGCACAGAAAACAGAACACAAACGTTGGATGCCTGTCATTGCATCTGAACCCTGCTGATTCAGGTGGTGGTGAATTTGTGGAGTGGTAGCCATCTTTTGTTCTAGAGGGTTCCAGATACACATACCTAGGAAGACTAATATTTCCTATTTCCTCTGGTCACACACCACTAGTTGATCTTTATCTCATTCACTGGGCAACCAAGATAAGTGTAAAGAAGAGAGAGTAGGTAAGGTTTAAGAAAAAGTGTAAATTTAGAGGGAAAATAATTTAAAGTTTCCTATAATCTTGCCTTGGCCATTCAGAAAGTAGCAGGCTGAGAATTAGCACAAAAATATAGAAATAAAATTATACTTGTAATTTATTATATAAACTCATCCTTGAGTTTCATGGTAATAGAGTGATAGTATGATTTTTTGTGGGCTTTGTGATGACATCTTAATCAGATATTTTGGAAAAGATAAGTGATATTATTACATGATAGAAGAAAGAACAAAGCAAAAAAAAACCTATAAAAGCATTGTCATTTCCATAGTTCTGAAGGTTCATGAAGGCTAATCTAAAATATTTCCTCCTCCTCCTCCTCCTCCTCCTCCTCCTCCTCCTCCTCCTCCTTCTTCTTCTTCTTCTCCTTCTCCTTCTTGTCTTCTTATGCTTGGGTATAATTACTAATTTAAATGGTATACATTTGATACAAATAAATATCTTCTCATGCCAAACAGATAATATCAATGTCTTCATTGACTGTGCATAGACTGGTGGGGAAAATGCATGAACTAGAGAGAAGAGGTCCAACCTAACACAGTCCAGGCATTGTTTTAGCAGTGCATAAAAAAATAAGCCATGCATATTTATTAAGATGAAATGTATTGTTATGAATTTTATTTGAAGTATTCTGGGAAAGTTAGACTTAAATTGATGATAAAATCAAATCCAAACAAAAATTTTCATTCATAATAATAAAAAGTGTAACATGGACTCTATAGACAAAATAATTGAAAAATGTTCTATATTGTAGTATACTGCACATTTTCAGTGTATTAACATTTTATTCAACATGTCCTTATTGTGCAATTCTCATAAACAACATAGGAGAAGTGAACATGGAATTAGGAATAGAATGAAGACAAACTGACAAGGAAAAAGTAGAGGAAGGATGTATTTAGATGCAGAAGCTTAAGGGTTATTAAACACCTTTCCAACTGGAAGGTTAAAAGTTAAAGGGAAATTTTTAGTAGATATTCTGAGACCACAACTAGTTCCCCAGCGCATGTTTCTTGCCATTTAAACAGACTTATTTTATTCTCATGAGACAGCAATATTTTCTACTTAAACCCAGGAACAGCCTTATGAGAATAGTATTTGCTGTCTCAGTGATAGAATAATAGGTCAAGTAAAATCCTGGTACAACAAGACTATTGAATGTCACCTTGACTGTTATTTTAATTTCATCTATGCTAGCAAACTAAAGAATTCTATGCCTTACTATTTGTATCAAAATCAGCTTTTATATCCAACCTATAAAGCACAAAGACTTTCTGCAGCTTAATTTCTTAGGTATGTTAAATTCTTCATTATTCTCTTGATCAAGAGTGCATTGTCAGTCTGACAGCTTACAAAATGTTCTACATTGGTCCAGCTCAGTGGCTCCTTACAATCCTCATTAACTCCAAATCATCTCTTTCCCATTTCATAGGTACATTTTATTTCACGAGAAAAACATTTCTTACCTTTTCACGAATGTGAGCTAATACATTTCCCAGACACCTTACTACTTCATGAATGGCTTTCATTTATCACCCAAAGACAGCGTGCCAACACAATGCAAGGTCAAAAATTCTTTAACTTTCTACATTTAACCCAAGCACAAATTCAGGAAAATATGCATTACATATCACCTTTTCATCAACACTGTGAAATCGGGTCATAGATTGCAGTGAGAATGGAATTGCACAATGCAATGGTGCTTTATATTTTCAACACCTTCTCATTTCACAGCCTGACAACAATCCTATTATGGCGTTTCATAATCCAAGACAGCACATTCCTGATAATTACTGAGATAGGATTTTTCTCTTTGGTTCCAACTGATACATTGAATTTAAGGATTCATTTCATATCCGATTTCATGAGCAGCTGTGTGATAGTTAGTGTTCATAACATCCTCAATGCTTTTACTACTGGTTTGGTTCTTTTCATAATGACATTATTTTTATGATCTTGTGGCACTTTTAGGAATTCCTCTCGCCTAATGTCTTTCTTAACTCATAGTTGCTGTTGTGTCAATACAGGAAAGAACAAATTGCAGAAAGAATTTTGTTTGACTTTCTTGGATTTCATTTTCTTCCAACAGGCAGTTGTCTGTTGTTTTTTTGTTTAAATCTGATCAACACATTTCTTTATCAACCGTAATTGCAAAACATTAAATCGTTTTGCTTCTTCTCAATCTTTCCTAGCTTCAATTCTCATGTGGTGGGTTATGTAAACTATTATATTTGAAATATGTACAGAGCTCAGAACTCACGAAAAATATTGCTTCAAAATGACTTTTCATCATAATGCACCTTAGCATTGCACAATTATGATAATTTAACAGTGTATAGCACTGCATACTAAATGAGAAATGTTTTCATTATAGAAGAAAGGCTAAATGCCATATTAAAGCAGATAGCATTTCCACAAGTAACCTGGCTCTATAGAAAACTTAGATTTAAAGAAAGCTTTAGGCAAAAGTCTATAAAGGAAATAGCAGTGCTTGGAAGGCCAATTTATATTCGAATGTGAAGTTTATGGAGACACTTTGAAAGCAGGTAGGAAAACCATCATGAACTGATTGCATTTTTTGACAAATTATATAATTAATTGCAATCCTGTCTAAACCAAAAAGAGAGATGAAAGTTAACAAACAGAACTGGGAAACTATCTATTTGATTCTCTCTTGACTTACTATGGAGAGGAAATGAACCTATATAATGAATAGGAAAACTGTATTATCTGGTATTGTTACTTTTGTAAAAAGTGATACTTTTGTTTGTTGAAATAAGAGCGGCCCGGGTTGCGTCCCCTGCATCCCGGCCGCCTGCTCGGCTAGCTTATGCCCGAAATAACAACACACAAACTGTATTCATTTAAATACTGCTTGGCTCATGATATCTAGCCTCTTCTAGGCTAATTCTCACATATTAATTTAGCCCATTTCTATTCATCTAGGTGCGCTTACCGGGAAGATTCTAGCCTACGTCCATCTTGGGTTGGAGCTTCATCGCTCACATCTGTCCGGGAGACTGGAGCATGGCTTCTCTGCTCCAGAGAGCTGAGCTGTCAAGTCTGAGCTCACTTCCTCTTCCTCCCAGTATGCTATTCTGTTTATTCCTCCCACCTATGTTTTAACCTATGAGGGCCAAGCAGTTCCTTTATTACTTAACCAATGAAATCAACAGATTGATATATGACACTCCCACATCATTTGTTGACTATATTTCTCCTCTTTTGTGATAGGAGCGGCGGGCTGCTTCCCACCTCCCAGCTCCCAGTTGCCAGCTAGCTTTACATCCGAAATAATTACACAGAAACTGTATTCTTTTAAGCACTGCTTGGCCCATTAGCTCTAGCCTCTTATCAGCTAATTCTCACATCTTGATTAACCCATTTCTAATAATCTGTGTAGCACCACGAGGTGCTGTCTTACCGGGAATATTCTTAACTTGCATCCATCTTGTAGAAGAGAGATATGGCGACTGCCTGACTTGGCTTTCTTTCTCCCAGCATTCTGTTCTGTCTACTCTGCCTACCTAACTTTCTGTCCTTCAAAGGCCAAGGCAGTTTCTTTATTAATTAACCAATGAAAGCAACAGATAGATGACACTCCCACATCACTCTGTATTCTCCCACATTGTCTCACTTAGATAAACCATGAAAGCAATAAGTAAATATTATCCCTTTATCTTAATGTTCAGATTTTCCTGGGATCACTGCATCCATAAAAATCCTACTGGCTTTACAATAACGTACAGATGACCATATTAATAAAAAGAATTGTAGAGGAGGTACCATCTCACTGTAATTTCCTGTGATTAAATTGGACTATATGCAGAGTTTTCAGTCATTCATGTATTCATAGGCAAAATAAAATAATTCACCTTATGAAGCTCTTGTTTTCTTTTACATATCTAAGTTGCCCATTGTTTATCAAATGATATATTTTTCTGGCTACCATTTAAATCAAACAACCACTATGAAGGTTTCCCAAACTAGCCTCTTCTACAAAATCCTATTTGTATGATCTTTTTGGCAACTACCATTTTTCAAAGTCTTCATTTACATGAATGTGGTATCCAAATGTCTGCTTCAACACCTGCATTTCCAGCATGGGGCAACAATTCTTTACTTCTAATGGAATTCAAAAGGAGAGTGTTATTTTGAATTGATGTTGGAGTCACACTTACTTTTGATACTTCACTGCTTACAGTACAATTTATGGTTCCTTTCTGTTTTGAGATCCAAGACTTCCCAAATCTGTAGGGTTTTCATAGTAGGAAGAGAGGAATTGATCCTTACACACTAGCATCAGAGGCTAGGACTAAATTAAAATCCACAAAGTCAGAGACAACACAGACTTATCAGGTTAATATAGAGATAAAGAGATACTAGAAACAGTCATTGCCATCAAAATACTTATTCCTTCTTGCTCGCAGGACTATTATATGCCTCCCAATGGCTCCTTCTAAAAATCCAGTATATATGAAATTGATACTTTTCCTTACATAAGACAAGATTTTAATAGAAGTGTAGATTTGATTCATATTTTTTTTATTTATTTATTAAAGATTTTTGCCTCCTCCCCATCACTGCCTCCCATTTCCCTCCCCCTCCCCCGACCAAGTCCCCCTCCCTCGTTGGCCCAAAGAGCAATCAGGGTTCCCTGCCCTGTGGGAAGTCCAAGGACCACCCACCTCCATCCAGGTCTAGTAAGGTGTGTATCCCAACTGCCTAGGCTTCCACAAAGCCAGTACGTGCAGGAGGCTCAAAAACCCATTGCCATTGTTCTTGAATTCTCAGTAGTCCTTATTGTCCTCTATGTTCAGCAAGTTCGGTTTTATTCCATGATTTTTCAAACCCAGGCCAGCTGTCCTTGGTGAGTTCCCGATAGAACATCCCCATTGTCTCAGTGTGTGGGTGCACCCCTCACGGTCCTGAGTTGCTTGCTCGTGCTCTCTCTCCTTCTGCTCCTGATTTGGACCTTGAGATTTCAGTCAGATGCTCCAATGTGGGTCTCTGTCTCTGTCTCCTTTCATCGCCTGATGAAGGTTAATATTCAGGAGGATGCCTATATGTTTTTCTTTGGGTTCACCTTCTTATTTAGCTTCTCTAGGATCACTAATTATAGGCTCAATGTCCTCCATTTATGGCTAGAAACCAAATATGAGTGAGTACATCCCATGTTCCTCTTTTTGGGTCTGGCTTACCTCACTCAGGATAGTGTTTTCTATTTTCATCCTTTTGCATGCAAATTTCAAGAAGTCCTTGTTTTTTACTGCTGAGTAGTACTCTAATATTTATATATTCCATACTTTCTTCATCCATTCTTCCATTGAAGGGCATCTAGGTTGTTTCCAGGTTCTGGCTATTACAAACAATGCTGCTATGGACATAGTTGAGCATATACTTTTGTTGTATGATGGGGCCTCTCTTGGTTATCCTACGTATAACCCCAGAAGCACAGACATTAAGGGCATCATTGAATAAATGGGACCACTTGAGACTGAGAACATTCTGTAAAGCAAAGGACATTGTCACTAAGACAAAAAGGCAACCCACTGACTGGGAGAAGATCTTCACCAACCCCACAACTGACAAAGATCTGATCTCCAAAATATATAAAGAACTCAAGAAACTAGATCGTAAAAGACTAATCAATCCAATTATAAAATGGGGCACTGAGCTGAACAGAGAATTCTCAACAAAAGAAGTTCAAATGGCCAAAAGACACTTAAGATCATGCTCAACTTCCTTAGTGATCAGGGAAATGCAAATGAAGACAACTTTAAGATACCATCTTACACCTGTCAGAATGGCTAAAATAAAAAACAACAATGACAGCCTTTGCTGGAGGGGTTGTGGAGAAAGGGGTACACTCATCCATTGCTGGTGGGAATGCAAACTTGTGCAACCACTTTGGAAAGCAGTGTGGCAGTTTCTCAGGAAATTTGGGATCAACCTACCCCTCGACCCAGCAAAACCACTCTTGGGAATATACCCAAGAGAGGCCCCATCATACAGATTTGATTCATATTAATGTTGAAAAGTGAAGTTTTATTCACTTGTTGTAAACATAATAATTATAATTTTAGATTACAAAAATTGAACAATTTTAGTAAGATAACCTTGATAAGATTCCATATATGCATTTTAATGTTTATCAGTGTTACCATTTTGTAAATTGTTATTAATATTGATCGCATGCAGTTGGTAACAAAGGTCAGATAGCAATGGGAATTACAGTATAAATGGACCCACTACCAAAAATGAATATATTATCTCTATCCACATAGATATCTTCTGCCAAACACTAGCTGAGTAGAATTAGCTGTGGTGTAGTACAGAAGTCATATAGGTGAAGGAACACTTAGGTATAGGCAAACATCCACCACAAATCTGGTACCAGAGGGTAGTCAATGGCCTGGAATGGTCTTGCCAAATGTTTCTGCTGACCTTGTAAGCATCAGACATCATTCTAAGCTTTTAAGTCTATCCTTTTCAGACAGTATCTTCTATGTTAGGTACCATTAAATCTGTGATGTGAGTTAAGAACCTCTATTTGTTATAATTTTACCTTTGAAGATCTTGAAAGAGAATTGAATTGTATATGCTTTTGGCTTGTTTGTTTCTTTAGTGGTTCCATTTCCTGCAGTGTTATATTGAAACCCTTTCCAGCATGGGGCCTCATTTAGAGTTATTTGGCTTTCTTGATTTTTTTTTGCAATGGTTTGCTCTGCAGCTAATATAATTATTTGAAACCACCACAATTGACCCTTAAATGAAGCCTATGCTTTTGTGTACGCCAGGCCTCAGGCTAACATATCTCATTTGCATTGTTCAGAACTTAAATCGTTTTACTTCTTCACATTTGCTTCATTTAGCATTATAAAAGCCTCCAGATTCTGACTGCCACCAGTTCCTCTACCTGAGCAAGTTTATTATTGGAACTGGAGGATATTCTATTTACTAGCCATATCAGGAACTGAAATACAACATATTCTATAAAACAAAAAGAAATATGCAGAAAAACTTCTCTTGTAGCACACTCTTTGGGATTCTGATTCACTCATAGAAACACTGTGTTCATGTGCTTAAAACTTTATTAATAATGATGGTTGTGAATTCTTTGGATGTGTTTCAGCGGGCTGGTTGTAATTCGGTGGGGGGGGGGTTGGATAAATGGCTCAGCAGTTAAGAGTGCTTATTGCTCCTGTACAGGATCCGGGTTTGATTCTCATCATACAAATGACCACTTATAATAACTTGCAGATCCAATTCTAGGAAATCCAATGCCCTCTCTGGCTTCCAAGCACTCTTTCACATTTGTTACACTAAACTCATGCAAGCAAACACACATGCAAATAAATAATAAATAGATCTTTTTTTTTAAGAACTGTGGCTCTGTGCTCTAAGATTATGGCTCTTTCCCAGTATACGATTCTAATCAATATGTATGGATTCATCCTATATGATATTTTGTGGGGAGAAATCTTTATAACCCCAACTACAATTAGGTCATTTGTTCCAACAGAATCTCGTACAGATTTCAGTACACCAGTCCTCATGTCTGAGCCACGTTCAGTTGGAGAAGGTAAATTGGACATAGAAAGGATGCCACGCCTTCCAGTTAGAAAATTAGTACTTTGAAGATGCAGTTCACTTGTCAGTGTAGAAGAAGAAATAACACATCAAAGTAAATTCAAAGAACATGTTACAAACATTCATATAAACATATATCTCTGTATCATAATACAAATCAATCATGTTATACTTTTATACACAACCAACTCTGTTAGATTGGAGAAACTGGTAAGAGGTGAAGAGGTGATGAAGATGATGTAGAGAGGATCAGTTATGATGTAAGTGACCAAATGCACTGAGTTTGTAAATATTGCAAGGCTAATGTCCTTCAACAGATAAATGGGCAATGAAAATGCAGTGAGTTTGTACGATGAAATAATATACAGCTATGGAGAAAAATAAAATCATGAAAAGTGTAGGTAAATGAAGAGACCTAGAAAAGACTATATTAAGTAAGGTAACTCACACTCAGAATGACAAATGTCACATTTTCTTTCTCATCTGATGTGCCTAGCTCAGGTACAATTGTAGCTACCACCCATCATCAAAGAAACCTCTCTTTATATCAAACACAGAAAACCTCAGAAGAGCAGAACAGCACATACTGCAGAAATCAAGTTAACTTTGGAATCCAGCCTCAGTAGATACATCTGCATCATAACACCTGCACCCATGCCTCAGGGAACATCCTGGCAGAGTGCATGGGAAAACTACAAGAGCCAGAATACTAGGAAGTCACTGTAAAGCAATTTTCCCTAGTCATGGTTGCACAAACTCGGAAAAAAAAACAATGACAGTATCAACAGGCATGTTAACATTAAAGGGAAAAATTTTCAGTTCCAAATGATAGATAAAGAACGAGAGGCAGATAATGAGTTTTGGAGAATTAGCCTCTCCCAAGTTTGAGACCCCTTACTGGATTTCCAGTGTAGAGTGGTGAGCCCTGAAACCATATACACACCGTCAACAAAACCAGACTCAGAGAGTTGCATTTATGCATATTTTTCACACATATACATACTCATATATTTATGTAACAATAATAACCAATGAAAAAGAGGTTATTTATTTGACTGGGGCACAGGTGAGGTAGAAAGGATGGTAATTAGGAGGGTCTGAAGGAAGAAAAAGGAAGAGAGAAAGTGATGTAATTTGATTTCAGCTAAAGTTAGATTAAAAACAAAATGCATTCAAGATTATTTTGAAGACTGCAGGAAAAGTTTCTATTTTGCTTGTTTGTTTTTTTAGATCTAAATCCAGAAGTTTAATTATAGGCTATTGTAGCTATTACAGGATATCGAGGACCTTCAAAGTACTTACAACTGTATTCTGTAGTCAATGAGTTGACACTGAAAAATCTTGAGGAAGAAGTCGTGATATCCATCCTATGTTTTACTAGAAGGCAAACTGATTGTGAGAATTTACCGCTAGAGAAAATTGGATGTAATGGAGCAGAATAAATATAACATTTGTACAATAAATAAAACAAAAGCTGAAAATGGAATTATTACATAAAAGCCTGAGGAGGTGACTTAGCAGGTAGAGTGTTTATGGCACAAGCATGAGGTCTAGGGTTCTGATCTGCAGGATCCATATAACTGCTAGCAGGGTATGGTGGCCTGCCTACATTAGCAGTATGTGGAAGGGGAGCCAGGGGATCCCCAGGACAAGCTAATTACCTAGACTACCTATAGGGATCTCAAGTAGAGAATCTGGCCCCAATGTACAAGTTGAACTGTGATGCAAGAAGACACCTTACATCAAGTTTGGTCCCCAGATGCACATGCACACACTTGCATGTCCCAAAGCATTCACCGTCATAAATTTGAACACACTCACATGACGCACATGTGTGTAAACACACACACACACATATGCACATCAAATGAATACACTCAAATAATATCAAAGTAGGTATAGTGAGTGAGTTGTTGAATAAAATATATCACAATAGCAAAGAAGGAGAGGATCAAATGTGGCTCTGAAAGTACCAACAAATATATCGAGAAATTGGAAAGGCATAAAGCAATCAATTTGGTAGACAAAATTACCAAATTTCAATTTCAAGTGCCTATTGAAATTAGATAGTGTAAAATTAGACTCGAATCGAGTGCAGGTCTGGTTTGAACAGAAATGAGGAAAATGGATAATGGGAAACTGTCTGTGGAAGTGAGTAATCATTCATGTCATGGAAGCCACTGCTCTTGAGCATGGAAAGTCCATCTTTCCAAATTACCTTCACTTCAAAACTGAATACAAATTAACCCACAGAATGAACTATCTAATAAGGGACATGAGGTATGGCTATTTTCATCAAATGAAAACTTACCTCCTCATTTCCTTTTATTCAATTGATAAATCCTTACAAATTCTAAGTCTATAATACTAAATAGAACATGGTTAAGATGATGAAAAACCTCTGCTTTGATGTTTGTTGTATTCTGCTTCAGTGAACACCAAAGCAAACCATTCTTCTGGTCCTCTGTTCAAGCAAGAGGTTAAAATGTATAGCTCAATAAAATCAATAAAAAAGAAGTTAAGGAGTTGTCAAGTCAGTTGGAGAATATGCATTTTTCTTCAAAGCTGTGTATTTATTCCCAAAAAATTTCCTCCTCTCAATTCCAATACTGATCTTATACTACTAATCTTTACATGCGTAATGCATGGTCTTTAGTTGAGGAGAATTCAGAGTAATACCAGAGGAACCTCAATCCACAAGAAATAAAGTGGACAGGGGAAGGGTAGGCATTGTGTGCATTACCCACTTAATGGAAATTCAACTTTTCTTATAGTATTCACATTGCTTTATATAACTAGTCAAGAACAAACAAAATCACAGCAAGAAGAAGGGAAAGTGGGAACAAAGTCTCACCCCTAACCAAAGAGCTATCTGACATTGCTAACTGCCAGGAAAGAGAAAATCTGTTTTCTTCAATGGAGTGACCCTGGTTGTATCAAAGACACTTCAGGACAGAGGGCTCAGCAACAATTGCTGGATATGAAACAGATCGCTTCTGCTTTGGTTTGTGTTCATGTATATTTGTTTATTTGTTTTTAAGAAAGCAAAAGACCATGAAATTGAGTTCATGGGAATCTGGAAAGAGTTGGGAAAGGAGAAAGAATATGATCAAAACATACAGAATGATAATCTTTCAAAAGGAAACTGAAAGCACAAAACATATTTTTAAAAATATGATCTTATAATATGTTCTTATAACACTTTAAATAATGCAGTCATTTTTAGGAGAGACTGTTTTTATCACAGAACTACAGAAATTATGGCTTTCATAGTCTTTCTGTTATTTCCTCTGTGAGAAAAGCGAAACAAAACAAAAATATAGACAAGGTTGTACTTATATTATTTTGCATACATATATGTATGTATATATGCATGCATGGATGTTTGATTATAATTATAAAAAAGAAGTTATAAGTTTGAAAATGAGAAGCACTTGTTGGATTTAAAAGAAGGTATTGAGAGGGGCTAAAGGGAGGAAGGGGATGAAGAAAAGAGATGTAATTCCATTATCTTTAAAATGACTTTAAATAATATGACAAAATGTTCAAAATTTATGCAAAGATATGGCAGCTATACATTAAAAAGCTAGTGGAAATAGATTTAATTATATTTTTGAAAGCATTAATTACGTTCTCTGTAAATTTAGGTAGAATAACTTTATTTTGATAAATCATGTATTATGCTCCCTAATGATCAAGTGCCTTTAACTATATCTAAGCCTTATTAAAATAGAAAAATGCTAGCAATTCCTTAGTTGTAAATTTTGATCACTTTGTTTTATGAGTTTTTTTTAAAAATAGTGGATTATAAAAGCAGAAAAGATTAAAATAATTTACTGATGTTGATGGAAGATAGTGAATATTTTAAGCCTCACATTTATTCCTTAGCTCAGCTTGGACATAAGGCTTCAATGGGTGTGATGTCACTCAAATGAAAAGGGGGTGGTATTAGATAAGGAACACTTGTGATAAATGAGAATCTATTAATTACATTCCTCACCAAATTGTGATTTTTTTGGCAGCTGCCTTGAGTTGTGAAGGCACACATTTCAGTGAGACCGGGGATTGTTTTCAAACACTGTAAACTACATGGCAATTCAAACCTAATCTGGAGGAAAGGAGATGTCAAGAGGCTGGGATTCAAGGGAAATGCATCACCGTGATAGAGAAGGGGAAAAACAGTGGCAATAGGAGAGTGAGAAGTGTTCATAGAATATTGTTATTCATTTACTAACTCCTTGTGATATTAGTTAAAAAAATATCTAAGATTCATTCCAGCTCTCCAAATCCTGTCGCTCTAATGAAATTGCAATGCATAAAAACAAAACAACAAGCAAACAAAATAACATGAGCACAAACAGAATCCTGTGGAAAAGCTTCAAGAAATCAGAACAATTACAGTTTAATTCAGTTTTGGACCATTAATACCCCTCCTGAGGAAGTAAAACACTATTTTTTTCCCCTTGACAGTTTTCAGAGAGACATTTTTAAAACTGCTACTGTGGGAATAATAGAGGACATAGTGATATTAAGAACCTTATTGTTTCATTGGCAACACTAATTCTGGTTGCAGAATTTTATAATGATGAAGAAGTGTTTCCCTTATTCCTTAGATACTACTTGGTCTTACAGATGTTGTTTTGCTTTTATTTTGAAGAGAGTAAACGACAAATATTCATAAATGTGATGTTTGAGAAAAGTCAGACTTCATGCCATCAAACTTATTCAAAAGGTAAAAACAGTGTCTCTATACAGATAATTGAGTCAGACATGTTCAGCCCATTATGTCCATGTATGCACTTTGTGAGCCCTGGTTTCTCTCCCCGTGTGCTAGGGAGGAGAATGAGAAAATTCCCCTGGGTATCACCTCTTTTAGTGTCTGATTCTCACCTGACAGAAGCAAATTCCTGAAGCCAATGCAATCTGACCTGGTCATGAGGATGTGGGAATCTCATAGTTATTTTTGTTCCTAGAAATTGAGAGATTGGAATATATCAAAAGCTCAAGAGTAACAGGCAATTATTTTCCCAATTGTTTCTTTGTGTATCAATGATTTGGATAACCATGTTTTTTTTCTTTGATCTTTACAGAAACCAACACAAATTTCTCCTGTAGTCTTTTCTATACAGGCTTCTCTTGAAAATTTTCTTCTGTCTTGCCTCATCCTTATTTTTGCCTTTCTGTCTTGTATCCATTATAGAACACATACCAGACAGTTATGTCAAATCTTGAGAACTGCTCATTTTGTTAACAGATAATATATGAATGACTCTGGCTGTATAACTAATCTGTTGTTATAAAAAGACAAGGAACACAGGGAAGTGAGAGACATAACTTTCTAAAACCCAGGTGGAGGGAGCAGAACTGGCACCTAAATGTCACAAGCCTCTGTCTGTGATATACAAGTAAGTATATTCTTCCTTTCTAAAAAAAAATTACAGAGTAAACATTTATTACAGAAACTAGCATAATCTGTCCATCTAATCTGATGTTAATTTTCAAAATTATGTATAATTACAAACACAACTAACTTGGTCCCTTAAGTCAAGTTATTTTGATCAATATCTATGCCTCCATAAAACAAATTTATGTGAATTGCACACACACACACACACACATTCTATTCAGCCTTCCCCCAAACCCTACCTACAAAAATTGATAACACTGATTCAACTTTAGAATATAATTCCTTAATGTCTAGAATGGGTCATTTATGTAAGTTCTTATGTTTTACATAGAAATTGAACTGTTTGAAAAAAATAATAATGGTAGTCTTAAGATGCCTGTTTATGATTTAGTTGATTCTTCAAATTTTTGATCTTCAAAAATCCTCCTTCCATTTTATCATACTCTCTATGGGTTATTTCAAATCTAGAAGAATACATCTAAAAGGATGTGGAAAAAAGTGCAAGTCAGAGAAATGGCAGATGACATACTACTGGCAATGTTCTGGATAGTTGTTGGACCAGATTTTATTATGTTGAGGTGAAAGGATTTAAGTTTATATTTCTTTACATCTGGCTTGATGCTTGTTTTGAAAAGTTTGACAGTTGCTGTTCCTCAACAAAGTGTTGTCCAAAGTTGGTTTCTGGAAATTGAAGACATCATCTAGACCTAGAAGCTGTGGGGAATGACAAAGTCAAATGATCACATTAGATGATGGTCAGGAATTTCCATACCCCAAGTAAGAATATAAATGCACAAGTAAGGACGGCTACCCATCCATCTAAGTAAGTTATGCCATCCTGATGTGCAGAGAATGAACAGTTGCTTTGAAAAAAATAAAAGATTTTTTTTCACATTGCGTTTCTCTGTAGGGCAGTGTTACCACCAACTGTGATAGAGTTGAAAATAATTGATGATGTGTTCAGATAATTTTAGTGACACATAATTATCTCTTAATTTCCACAACATCTAAATGAGTGCATACTGCAATTAATTGTACCCTGTGGCCATTTAGTTACACCACACACACACCATTTGATTGTCTGTGGAATGAAAATTGTTGATATATGCTTTCATGAAGACACTAGCAGGCTCTCTTGGAGTCAGGAAAGAGAGCCCTGGAGATGAAGCTCAAGCCCTCACCTGCAGCAGGATGTGGGCAGATCACTTCTCACTTCTAATTTTCATTTCTGCTGGCTGCCATGTGTGAATAAGCATGCCTTTCTCTTCTGGTCGCACTCTGGAATCTCATCCACTTCTCCGCAGAGAAGTGGAAACAGTTGGAATTTTCTTTGGGTTGTAATGCCATGTGAAGGCAGGCAAGTGACGCTGTCCCATCATCAACTGAGTAGATTTCTCAGTGAAGTCTACCCACTAGTAGCAATCCAACTTTAGACAACTCACTTTATTTTTCTTCTCCTCCTATAAAATTTGTGTGTTTCTCTATATTTTCTCTGAGATCTTGCCTATCTCTAAAACGCACACACACACACACCACGAACATATTTTTGAAGAAAACCAGAGCACTAACATCTATCTATCTCTATCTATCTATCACTAATTTATAATTAACGCTGCTATTTTCTTCAAAAATGTACATATCTAATTATTTCTCTGCTCCTTAAATCACCAGAAGTATATTTTTGACAAGTGTAACTGTAAGAAAAACTTTATTGGTCATGTTATGGAATTAAGCAGGTTTCCCTAAAGAACAAATGCACTGGGACTTATTCCAGGTGAATGACTGGCTTTTTGAAGCCCATTCTCCTTGGAGAGATACTTTGTTCAGTCTTGATACAGGGGGAGGGGCTTAGTCCTGCCTCAATTTGATATGCCAGAGTTTGTTGACTTCCCAAGAGAGGCTTTACCCTTCTGAGGAGTAGATGGGGTATGTGGAGGGGGGAGTGCGGGTTAGAGAAGGAAAGGGAGGGGGAACTGGAATTTGAATGTAAAATGAAAAAATTAAATTAAAGAAAGACAAATGGAAAAGCTTCTGCATTCTGTTTGTGACCAAGTCGGATGAATTCATGCTGCAAGAATTTAATGCGAGTCTGCTTTTTGTCTTGCAGAGTGGAGGTTCTGGATATGACTATAAATGTAATGATCCTGAACTATATCTGCATCATCCATGAAGCTGACTATTAATCTTAAAATATCCCCCAAATGTGAAGGTTTTACTTTCCTCTTTTGAGAACAGAATTTTGCACTTTGAAGAATCATTCACTTATAACCGATAAAAGATTGGAATGGTCCTAGAATTTTCAATGTGCCCCAAGGTGCTGTATATGATAAGACTGAATTGGAACGTGCTTTCAGAAACCGTTCTTTCATTAGGTCTTATGGGTGAGCGCACTATGTCATTGTGATTTATAGTCAGCCCGCTTTGCCTGGGGAGAACATGGGCTTTTGGAAGATCTGCAGACTTGTTTTGGAGAATTGGTTTAGGTATGCTAATTGGAAAACTGTCAAAATGCATTCTGTGGTCCCATGAGAATTTACCAGGCTTACTTTACCTCACCATGAAATGTGATAACATCTCTAATGCAAGCATAACTGCTCATAATTTTTCAATTGGCAATGATTTGAGTGGAGATTCTGTGAATTTGAGTGGCTTCCCTGGTCAAGGTACTCTCAGGATAATTATATAAAATTGAATAAATTCACTATAAATACACCCGATAGCTTTGCACCTGAGAAAATTCATTCATCCAGTGTTTTAAAACTCATGAAATCTATTACCTTGATGAACTTATACTCTAGTGTCTATGTTGGAAAGAGGTGAGGACTTGTAGAAGTCTTATAGGCTTCTGTGTTTCATGGTCTCTTTTCTTTCCATTAAATTATAGTTTTATTTACTTATTTATTTTGTATGCATGTGGGTTTGTGCACATGGAAGCATGTGTGGGAGACAGAGAACATGCCACACATTGGTGCATGTATGAAAGCTAAGGACAATTTGTGAAAACTGTTCCCATTTTTTTATCACATGAGGCATGGGGATCAAATTTCCAGTTTGGCAGCTGATCTATCTTAATGGTCCCAAGTACTATAATGACGTCTATAACAACTCCTCAACTCTTCCTGAGTGCATAATTAAACATTACCTATTTTGAAATGCATTAACAATTGTATATGACTTTGTTCAAGATAAACTATAGACAGACAGAGTCAAAAGCACTAATGTCTCCTCTAGTTGTTCACATTGTCACTTGCTTTATAATGAAAGATAAAAATGTAGATATAGATCAAATAAATATAAGCTAAGTCAAACAAAAGAAAATGAGCATATATGTATAGATAGATACAATATATTATAATATATAATGAAAAAAGCAAGAAGTAGGCAGAGCAAGGTTTACAGGAGTATGGGGAATTGTGGGGGTGGAAGCATTCCTGAAGACCTTAGAAAGAAGCACATTCTTAATAATAGTCCTTATACAAGTGACAAGTAACCTTAGATATGTCAGCGTGAGTGAGTGACCACATTTCACAATTCAGGTGACCTCTCAACTATGACCGTAAACTGTTCCTGGAATCCATAAATATCCTCAGGAAAGGTGAAGACACCAAAGAGTATGAGATGAATTCTGTATTTAATGCATATCCTTGGAACTCTGGTAGTTTATCTTTGTAACCCTAAAAGACATACTAAAATAAGCCAGAAAAAAACAAAAGCTTTCTGATTGACCAGAATGTAATTGATTTGAATTATTTGCAAAGAATCTCTTATAGATAACTGTTATAAGAATTTTACTTATTTTCCATGCCACCTTTGCTTTGCCAGTGCTATTAAATGCTCTAGATACTCTCCTAGGGTGGTGTCATTGTCTTTCTTAGGCTCTTGTGCTTTTCTGAAACAGAAACTAGTTTCACAGCTCAGCAAAGTTGGTGCATACTAGTTATCCAAGCAGTTATGTGTAGAAGGGAGGATCAGGAGTTTGAGACTATACAAAAAATTCAAAGCCTTATTTTGGCCATTGAAACCCTATCTCAAAACAAACAATCAAACAAACAAAATAAAAAAGAGAAAAGTCATGTAAATACTGATTTTAGTAAATGATGTTTTCATTATCATATACTCATCTTGACTATTCTCCTAAATACATCTGTATTGTTTACTGACCCAGACTGACTTATCTTGTTTTGTGCTATCTCCAGGATTGAACTCAGTGCCTCTTACATATTAGGAAATGCTCTGCCATTTAGCTAAATTGCATCATTTAAATCTTAGTCTTATTTTCCACCACTTATCTTTAGAAGGTAAGTTTATGGTTTTTCAGACCTCTATTCTCAGTTCCTGAACCTACATTTGACCTTGAGATTTACTTGGCCAGGAAGAGGCAAGCAGATCAGCAGCATTACACAAACTTAAATTTAATATGTTTGCAAGTTTTGCTTCACTATTTCTCTTTAGATATTATCATGAGAATATATTCGCAACCATAAAAGTTGGAGCCAAATTTTGTAGGTTAACAAGGTTACCCTGAATTGGTCAAGAGCCAACTGAAATCTATACATGTTAGTCAGTTTAGCACAAATGAACACAATGAGCTAGACAAATCACTGATTATTAAGAAAGTAATGGCTCTCTCTTGTTCTACTGAAGTAGATGTGATTTGTTAGATATCATGAATGAGGAATTAGATAAACAATATTGACACAATCTGTTACATGAAAACAGAAGTTGCCAGTTACAAATATTACACTAATAATTATTTCTATTCTGTTACGTTAGTGACAGTTAAACAATTGACTTGATGTGAAAAATAGATAAGAGCCGTACTATACAATAGGTCCACTAGGAAACATCTAAACTATGAATAGTAATTTTAGGGTTCATAAATAGAGATTTTCAAAAACCTCATTTCTCTATTAGTAAAACAATTTAAAGTAGCCCAGACACATAAGTTATTTCCAGCAGGAGGGGGGGAATAAGCACCAGAGAGGAGATGCCAGATAATGGTAAAGATAGGAACTCAGGGGTCAATGTCTCCTTGAAAACCTAAGACAAAATGACAAAGCAGTCAGAATTAGCCTACCAGGAATGCTGGAGGATGGCGCTGAATTTACGGTAGTCAAACAAATGCTAAATCAAGAAACATAGTAGGACAGCTTTGTGTTATGTGAAAGCAGCATTGCTTCACCCTTAATACACATGACGCTTCAGGTATCAGGACCGTTTGGTGGAAGGCTTCAACCCAGCCCCTGGGATCCATTCTAAAATGTTTCGGTGGAACTTTGCACCCCAATCCTCCTCCCCTGGAAGTTGCCACAGTCCAGACTTCACCTCCTAGAAAGCCAGCCAAATTGTGTTCCCTCCCCAGAGAGGGTCCAGACTATTCCCACAGGCTCTTTAAACTGCCCCCCAGAAAATGAATTTGTGTCTTCCCAGTTCTCCTATCCAGTCTATTTTCCCGGGAGTGCAGGCATCCCTTAAACCTGGGCTTTTTCTAATTTGATTTGATTTGGTCTGATTTGGATTATTGCTTCATTGGAGAAGTTCATCAGGCTGTGAAAACCTTTCAAGGACAAAAAGCAAATAGGACAGAAGTGTCCAAGCTTTTGGCCTGTTTGACCTTTAAGGATTCCTGCAGTAATCCTCATATATATATATATATATATATATATATATATATATATATATATTACATAGAATGGAAACCTACCCATCCCCCTCGACTGCAGTGTATCTCTGGGACGCTGATTGGGACTGCAGACCTGACCAAGAAGTGAGTAACCAGCCCCTAAGCTAGAGAGCCCAGTTTCTAGACCCTAAGCCCTGTGATGGAGGAAGGTCATTGGTTAAATAAAGAAACTGTCTTGGCCCTGATAGGACAGAAAATTATGTTAGGCGGAGTAAACAGAACAGAATGCTGGGAGGAAGAGGAAGTGAGGCAGATGCATACACCTCTCCAGGGCAGATGCAATGCAGCCAGCAGCCAGGTCAGACATGCTGAATCTTTCCCCTTAAGACTGGTGCTACACAGATTACTAAATATGGGTTAGGCAAGATTGTGAGATTTAGCCATTAAGAGGCTAGAACTAACGGGCCAAGCAGTGTTTAAAAGAATACAATTTGTGTGTTGTTATTTTGGGGCATAAGCTAGCCAGGCGGCTGGGAGCAGGGTGGCAGGAATGCAACCCTTCAACAGTCCTGGGGCAAAATCCTGGCCCCTCCCTCTCCAGGCTCAACTGCAATAACCAACTAGCAGACAACATTCTTGCAGGCAAGTACCATTCTGCCAACAAAAACACCCATCCGCTACAACCTAAGCGGCTCTCTGGGTCTCAGACTGGCACTGCACAGAGCATACCAAGAAGTGAGTGAACAGCCCTTCGGCTGGACAACCTAGTCTCTAGATCCTAAGCCAGGACAGCGTGGGAGGGGTGGGGGTGGAGCAAAACACTGGGACCCTCCCCCACTGGCCTCAGGTACATTAACTTGCCAGCAGAGGGGTCTCCTCCAGGTAGGCTGCTCCAATACCACCTCATTGAACCCTGCAACCTACAAGTCCAAATCTGCCCCCAAACCCACCCAACCCTTACAACCTGGGTGGCTCCCTGAGACACAGAGAGCAGAAAAAGAGCAGTTCCCTGAGACAGACAGCAACTGCCAACTATCTGTCCAAGAGAGAATTCCTGAGAAACAAACACCAACTGCAAGAATTGGACCAACAGGCAGACACTGCCTCCCACAATTAGTAGAGATGGGTAATAGTCAGTATAAGAATGTATTCAACAACCTAAAGAGCAATACAGCAACACCAGAACCTCGTGATCCTACAATAAGAAGACCTGAACACCCCAACCCAGAAGAAGCAGAAGTAAAGGACCTTAAATATATCTTTATGAAGGTGCCAGAGACTCTTCAAGAAGAAATGAAAAAAATTCCCTTAAAGAAAAGAAGGAAAAGGCAAAGAAAAATTGGAAGAAATCAATAAATCTCTTGAAATCAAGAAAACCAAGGGAAAAAGCAAACAGTACAAATAGTGTAAGACTTGAACATTGAAATAGAGGCGATATACAAAATGCAAACCGAGAGAATTCTGGAAGTAAAAAAAAATGGGAAAATAATCAGGAACTACAATTGCAAGCATAAACAACAGAATGCAAGAAATGGAAGGATAGTCTCGTGAGTTGAAAATACAATAGAGGAAATAGAATCATTGGTCAAAGAAAATGATAAATCCAACAAATTCTTAATACAAAACATCCAGGAAATCTGGTAAACCATGAAGAAAACCAAACTTAAGGATAACAGGCATAGAAGAAGAACACGAACTACAGCTCAAAGGCATAATAATATTTTTTTTTAAAAGCATAGAAGAAATCTTTCCCAACTTAAAGAAAGTTATGACTATGAAGGTACAAGAAGCTTACAGAACCCCAAGTAGACTTGACCAGAAATGAAAGTCCCTTCTTAAGGGATTGCTCAACACCCTTAGCTATCAGGGAAATGTGAATCAAAATGACTTTGAGATACCATCTCACACCTGTCAGAATGGTTAAGATCAAAACACTGAATATAGCTTATGCTGGAGAGAATGTGGGGTAAGGGGAACACTCCTCCATTGCTGGTGGGAATGCAAACTTGTAAAGCTGCTTTGGAAATCAGTATGGCGGTTTCTCAGAATATTTGCAAATCAGTCTACCTCGAAAACCAGCAATGTCACTCTTGGGCATATACTCAAAGGATGCAGAGCCATACCACAAGGACATTTGCTCAACTGTAATCATAGCTGCATTATTTTTAATAGTCAGAACCTGGAAACAACCTAGATGCCCCCTCAAACAAAGAATGCATAAAGAAAATGTGTTACATTTACACAATGGAGTACTAGTCTGAAGTAAAAAAAACAATGACATCTTGAAATTTGCAGGATGGAACTAGAAAAAAAAACTATGCTGAGTGAGCTAAACCAGACCCAGAAAGACAAACACAGTATGTACTCACTCATAATTTGATATTAGATGTAAAGCAAAGAATAACCATCCTATATTCCATGACACTAGAGAATCTAGGTAACAAAGTGAACACTGAGAGAGACATACATGGATCCCTGTGGGAAAGATAAATAGACAGGATCTCCTGATAAAATTTGGAAAGGGGAGGGAGAAAGGAGGCCTGAAAGAGAGGGAGAGGAGAGAAGAAAAAGGGGAGGAAAACATGAGGGAACTGGATTGCCGAGATGGGGGAGAGCAAGGAAAGAGATACCTTGATTGAGGGGGCCATTATGGGGCTAACAAGAAACCTGACACCAGAAAATTTCCCAGGAGTTCACAAGAATGACCTCAGCCATAAGCAATAGTGGAGAGAGATCCTCAGCTGGCCTTCCCCTGTATTCAGATAGATGATTTCCTTAATTGTCATTATAGAAACTTCATCGAGCAAATAGTGGAAGTAGATACAGAGATCCACAGCTAGCAATGGGCTGAGCTCCCAGAATCCAGTCGATTAGAGGGAGGAGCAATAATATGAGCAAAGAGGTCAAGACCATGGTGGGGATACCCACAGAGACAGTAGACCTGAGCTAGTGGAAGCTCATTGACTCTGTACTGACAGTGGGGGAACTGCATAGGCCCATACTAGACTTCTGAATGTGGGCTACAGTTGTGTGGCTTGGTCAGTTTGTGGGGTCACTGGGAGTGGCTCCAGTATTTATTCCAAGTGCTTTAACTGGCCTTCTGGAACTCTTTCCCTATGAAGGAATTCCTTGCTCAGCCTAGTTATAGAGGGAGGGCTTTGGTCCTGCCTCAGAGTGACTTGCCATTTCCCATGGGAAGCATCACCTTCTCTGAGGAGTGGATGGAGGGTGGGATTCATGGAAGGTGGAGGAGTGGGAGGAGAGGAGGGAGAGGGAACCAGGGATGGTGTGTAAAATGAGAAGAGATTGTTTTAAATATATAATAAAAATTGCAAAAAAATACACAAAATGAAGTGAGAAGGCAAACAGAGTGATGTATGACTAAAAAAACAATTAAGCACCACATTTTAAAGAAAGGGGAAAGAAGGAACAAAAGGAAACATGAAACAAACAAAGCACGGAAAGTCCAAAGAAACAACAGTTATCTGCAGTTGGCTACTTCTAATGTAGTGTGTTAAATTCTCTACTTAAAAGGCAAATACAAGAGGAATGAATTTGATAATCTATGTGCTGTTTATAAGAGACTCACTTAGATAGAAGTATAAATGCAAATAGTGCCAGAAAATTACAAGTAGCAACTAAAAATAATTAGGCTTTTATATTAATATCAGAAAAAATGACTGTAAGTCAAAAATTATTGTAAAACAATAAAAAGAATGTTGCACGCTAACACAACGCCTAGTTCACCAAAGATCTTTAACAAATGTAAACATTTAAAGCACAACTATAAAATATACAAGGTGAAATCACATGAAACAAGGTGAAATGTGTACATCTACAATTACAGCTGAGTACTGCTATCGCTGGCTTGTGATAGAAGCAGACAGAAGATCAATAAAGAAACAAGAGTACCTGAAAATCATTTTACACAAAATACCTGAATAATATCCTTCTACCAATATCAGATTAACCCAAAATCTGAAATGCACATGGGAAAATCTTAATGACAGACATTATGCTAATCTGAAAAAACAAGTTATGTTGACGTTTTAAGAGTGAGATCATACAAAGTGTCTTCCTTGATAACAGTGAAACAAATTGAGTGGAAATAAAGCAAAACACACAAAGAGCATTATCAGGTAGTAAAAGCAGTGACTAGAGAGGGGGATTTATACCAATGAACACACATTATTGAAGAAAGATCTTAACTTTGTACAATTCTTGACACATTTAATAAATAAAAAATTCAAACCATGACAAAACAAATAGAAATCAAATGGAGAAAATACCAGATAAGTAGGAAAGATACATGGTCAATATCAAGTAGATTGAAAGGTCTAGTAATGGGGACTATAAAATGACAGTAAAAGATATATGTTAAAACAGCACCTCTAATAAAACTTGAGTGACCATAATGTAAGTCTAAAGGAACAGACTCTAAATTAGGCATTGTTTACTCAAGTGTATTGCAAGAAATTTCAAAGAAGACCATATACCAGACCTTAAAACAAGGCCTATACCTTTTAAAGCAGGTGAAAGTTAGTTATTAGACATGTTTTCAAGACAATGAAAGTAAAATGAAAATCAAATTCAAGGCTAGGAATAGTGGTGCAAAACAGTAATCCCAGCTCTTTGAGAAGGATTCTGATTTTAAGGTCTTCCTGTACTACATTGGGTTCAAGGCTAGCCTGGGTAATTTGAGGAGATTCTATCTTAAAATTTAAAATAAAAGAAAACTGGTTGAATTTAATTTATTTCCTATATAAGGTCTATGGATGTAACATACTGGCAGAGTGCTTGCCTAGCAGAAATTAGGTCATAAATTCAACCCTACCCTTAATAAAATAGATAGATAGATAGATAGATAGATAGATAGATAGATAGATAGATAGATAGATAGATAGATAATATGATAGTGTTTAGGGAGTCTCATTGAAGAATTGTCTAGATGAGGATGTTCTGGGGCATGTCTATGAGTGATTTCTTGATCATGTAAAGCCAAACTTTGGGTCGCATTAGCCTCTGAATTTTAGTCCCAGACTATACAAAATAGAAGTGAGAAGAGCTTGATAATGCATGCTTTACTCCGTGATTTTTGTCTCTATGTTGGGCCAAAATTATCTCAGTGCCTGTACCTTGAGGCCTGTAGGACAGAGAAAAGCCTGACTTGAGTTTGAAGGATAATCTCAAAGTTACTGAGTGGGTGTGAGACAGCAAAATCTAGTTATATGCCCCTCCAGCCTGAGGGAGGGCTCGGCTGTCTCTCATTGGCTGGAGGTACCCCCGCATTACATGATATCACTTAACCTATATAAGCTGATGCTTACAGTAATAAACTGAGTTCCTGCTTTGACTTGACTTCCTATCGCGTCTGATTGTCCTGCTTCATGGGGCTGGATCTGATTGTCCTGTGCTGTGGTTCTGCAGAATGACGACCAATAGCACACTCACCTTTCCCTGGGGAATAAGGCTAAGAAGGACTGGCATCTCTAGGCTATGTTTGAAGTTGGCACTGTCACTACTTCCCCATATTAATGGATAATAGCCTGAAATTATAGTCTGAAATAAAAATATTCTTCCCTAAGGTATCTTTCTCAATGATATTTTTAAATCACAACCATGGTAAATCAAACCAAGACACAGAAACATAGACAGACATATATGACAGATAGATAAATGATAGATGATAGAAGACAGATAGATGGTTGACAGATAGGTATTGATAGATAAATATATAGATATAGATAGATAGAAGATATAGAAATGACAAAATGAGAATTCACAAATATTTAAATATATAAGCAAAGCAAAATTATATTATCTGTCAATCTTTCAAATGCACGTTCAGGTTAAGACATAATTACACATTTATAATTATATACCTTTTAAGCAGATATGATTCAATTTTTTATCCTTACACTGTAGTTCTATTAGTTTCTCTTACTACTGTTCTTGTAAAACTATACTACCCTAATTACAGTTTTTACAGGTGGTCTCAAGGTAAAATGACTATTTGAAGGCTATGCTTAATCCCTGTATTAATATATATGAATTTATGAAAAATTTATCATATAAAAATTTTCAATGACTTCATCAAACCCTGAAGTTACAAGCATATGCAAGCAAATATTATTAAATACCTGGGAAATTAAGACAGTCTAGCTTGGGCAATAAGGGTAGACAGTTAAATCTACTTATTTATCACTTTTAGCTGTAGGAAGGATTCCATCATATTTCACCTTAGTGCATTTATAACTAATATAGCTCTATGCTCTGCAATAGAACTAATTTCTTTCCAATTTACCTCACGTGAGTTCAATTTTGGATTACCTCTTAAGTCCAGGTAGGTAATGTACCATATTGAAATAGTGTGTCTATTTAGAATAAATTTAAACTTCCCACAGAACCAACTACATTTTATGAAATATGACCTCAGAGCATAATGCTAAGAATCATACTTGTGGTTCTGTACTAGCTGTTAATATTATTAAGACATTTTATCTCATCCATCATTTAAATCAATGAATTCCTTGGCCATTTCCTATGAACTTATTTAAGACAGCTAAAGCAGGGGTTTGGGAGATGGCACAGGTGGCTTTCCTTGAAAGCATGAGGACCTGAGTTAGGACTCCTAGGACCTATAGAAAAGTTTCACATGTCAGCACATGGGCCTCTGGACCTCACTGATGAGCCAGTCAAATAGAGACAGTGAGTTCTGAAAGAGACCCTATTTCAAATTTTAGAGCAAAAATTAACAAAAACGATGGACACAACCCTTTAGAAATTATACGAAAGAGTTTAAAACTGAGAAATGTTTCCAGGAGACAAAGAGAAAGCTGAAAGGTATATGATTAAAATATTGTTCAAAGGGGAGATTTGCAGCAGTTAAGAGAAATGACTGCTTTTCCAGAGGAACAGGGTTTGATTTCCAGCACCCATGCAGTGGTTGACATCCTCGTGTAACTCTAGTCCCAGAAGATCTGACATTCTCTACTCTCCTCTGCGGACACTGAATGCATGTTTTGTACAGATGTACATGCAGACAAAACACTCGCACACACAAATGTTGTTTAAAATTATTTTAATTGTCCAAAGTAGCTCATTAATAAGAAGAAAAGGTGTAACTTTAATACTTCCATACCAATTTAGTGAGAATGTGAATTTATAGATAAAAAGACGTGTGATTCATTGGGGCTATATTTATATAATATTTTCTTTCCAAATCTGCCAAACTGGTTATAAACCACCAGGTAAGATACCAGCAGATAAATCACCCACTAATACTAAAATCCACTGATAACCATCTGATTGTGTTCCGGAATTCCCTACTTATGACATTTATCAAATTCCAAAACCTAAAAGCTTCACATAGCTCATCAACACCTGCCTGCAGCAAAAACTGTACTCTACTGAGCATCCAGGAGCATCTCTTCTTATAAGTAATTCCCCAGAGGCAGAGAAGCAAAAGGCAGAGGAAACAGGGATAATCAATAAAACGCAGAGCCTGAGCCTACTGATAAGGCATGAGTCATGAAGCAGTGCAGGATTTAGGATTTGGCGAGGAAGCCCTAGGACCTTGTTTGTAAACCTCTGTTCGGTCTCATTGCAAACATCTACTGTTCCCCCTGAGTCTTTTATTTTAGTTAAATGGGGCATTGGGAGAGGCAGAAAGAATTTGGAGCAGTAAATATCACTTTGTGTGCTCCTCTAGGTGAGACCTATTGTTTTCTCTTCTCACAGTTCTGCAGTGGGCAATGAGCACAGCACTTTTGGTAAGGAATTCAACTAATATCACATAAAATAACTACTGGTTAGGAGGGCTCTTTCTCCTCAGTTCAGGTGAGATCTCTATTTTGCTCCATTCTTTCTGTGGGTAGATGAGGTTCTTAAGAGTATATAATGAATAAGCATAGCATATTATCAGTAATGCTGACTGTAAGCTTAGCAAGTGATTCTACTTGGGTACAACTTCTCTGTTGAGCAGTGCATAATATACAAAAGCCTATGCTTTACTGAGAAAATTCTTTTGTTGATAAATATAATGAATTCTAAGGAGAAATATTTTTCCATCTTTGTAAATATATGCTTGAATTTCAGGTCTTTTGTGAAGTCTCACCATGCTTTCAACAATAGAAAGAACAATCTATTCCAACTTAATTGTAAGTTAAACACTCAGGAAAAGACAGCTTGCTTATTTTGAAAAGAATGTGGCTTTAAAGTTATTATTAACAATAAAAGTAATCAACACCAAGGCAATCGGTTTTTTGTCATTCTTACTGAATTTGCATAGAGATCTGTCTAAGTTGATAATCAAGATAATCTGGCAATCAAATCTAATTGCATGATTGGCATTCGGTTCTGTTGTGGCACATAAACTCCTTGAATACCAAATAACGTGTATTTGTGTGAAACATAGAGAAACTGTAGTTGAAAGTTAGGATCAGGGTGTTGAGTGTCTCTTTCCTTATGTATTCTTAAACTCATAATGAAATTCTATCTACAAAATAAAAAAAATCATTCCATACACATTCACCTGTAACAGTGTTGTAGACAGTGAGTATTTCATTTACACAATGGTCATCATTATTTGATTACTGATTTTGCTGCGGTGCCCTGTGATAAACCGATATTTCTAATTCTCAATTGAATTGTAAGTAGTCATCATCAAGTCCCTTTCAAGGTGACAAAAATAATAAGACAAAATAAAACAGTATATCCAATTTTAAATGGAAAATACTCACTAGGACTTTTTAACCCCATTCTCATTTCAACCCCATGCCAGTCTACAGGAGCTGGTTGTCCCTCGAATATTAGCATTTTTCACATGGGCTTTGATATATTTGCACACATATTTTGTTTTCCTTTGTAGACTTTGATGACCTTGAAAGCTCTGTGCAAGCTTTGTTGTCACTGTTGTTACTCTTTAGATATATGAAGTATCTAGGAATCCTATTAAATGTAGATTAAGAGTGGGGCGGTGTGAGACAGGCCCCTGTTAATATGCACTGCTAACAAGCACCTAGGTGATACACACACTTCTTATCCCATGGCAACATTTTGAGATAAAAAGCCTTACAGAGTCAGTTATGCATATTTTTGCATAAATATTCACTGAAATTCATTTGAATGCACAAATGCATAACTTCACGGGTGAACAAATATCTTTCTTAAGGTTAATTATACAAATTCCCTATATGGCTGTCTGTATCTAAGAATATTTCTATTGGAAAAATACTACAAACTCTTTACATCTTTGAAAGGTAGGGAGTTACCAGAGTACACACTTAAATAATTGCAGAATTGGAATTTCCAGAATCATGCCCATGGGCAAATGTCAGTACAGACCCACAGACAACGCTTTGAGTCTTAGGCCACCTCCTCCTGAGCTCTGATGTTATTCACCTGGGATGTTCAATGTTTTTTTCAAGTCTTTCCTCCTGTAATAAATACTACCTAAACATTGGTCTGAGCATAGAATTTGCCAGTCACATATTTCCATTCACTCATTTAATTTTAATAAGCATCCATTACTTAATTACTCATTGTGTACCATGCTTTATATCTAGTAACTGTTTGTCATACTTCAAAGACCAAATATATTTGATGGTAGCTGTTTTCTCCATGTTTCAAGCCAACTGAAAAGACAACATTTATTCTCTTACAACATTAGCATTACAAAAGTGCCTCAGACAAAATAAAAAATTCATGGTTGCTCAATAATGTCTGGGCGATTTCTTAAAAGACTCACTGTCTTAAAAATGATTCAGTTATGATGTAGAGCCAGTGTCTTTGATGCTACTCAAGATGATGTAATCTAAACTAGCAAATAATTATTGCCTATATTTATGAGTTACTACGAGATGTTTTGTTTAAAATTTTAGGCATTCATTGAGACCCTTTCACATGTCCACATATCTTTACATTGGCACTCAGATGTCTTCTAAAACTCTCTTCCAGAAATTATCACCAGTTCTGCCCATTTCTATTAATTTTTTATGAATAATTTTCTCATATCTACTTTTTTTTTTTTCGAGACAGGGTTTCTCTGTAGCTTTGGTGCCTGTCCCGGAACTAGCTCTTGTAGACCAGGTTGGCCTCGAACTCCCAGAGATCCACCTGCCTCTGCCTCCCGAGTGCTGGGATTAAAGGCATGTGCCACCACTGCCCGGCTTCATATCTACTTCTTCACATTATCTTTGTTAGAGCTCTGTGCCTTTCAGATTTAAAAGAAGAAACAATCCATCAAGAACTTTCTCTTACTGCAGATATCAAGGTCAGTCTGCTGAAAAGGTGTGCTCCACATCCTTTTAGGCTAAAGTGTTGTTGTTCCTTCCCTCAGCAAGGACCAGTCACTTACAGTGCGATTTCGCAGTCTGATGTGGAAATCTTCTCTACCTTATTTTCAGGACCCTTTTTAGTTTTGGGCTTTGGAGGAGCAAGATTAGCAGAAAACCTTGCAGACAGATCTCCAGCTTCTCCCTGACTTTATTTCCATTAGTATCCCCTTCAGCCTTTCTGGTAGCTGCCGAAGAACTTAGCACTGAATGCAGAGGTACATGGACTTAGTCTGTCCAGGAGTTGTTTACACTGGTTCTTCACACTGTTCTCTTCTATGCAATTCTAATGATAAATATTCCTTTCCAGACATGTTCTACTAGCAGCCTGCAGTCTGCATACACTCCAGTATAGCTATGAATGGTGACCAATCCAAAATCTTAAAATTATAATTCTTAAAAGTTGACCTTTAAAGTTTTCTCTTTCTTTGAACTTGATGGCATGGTTCTTGAGCATGAACTTTGAAGATAATGGCATTATATCTCAATGCCAAAGAATTGCATACAACTATATGCATGACTAGATGGCACTAACTGGAAACAAGAGGCATTGCTAGGCTTGTCACAGTTCATCAATGACACAGGAACAAGCACACTTAATAAAGTATTCTTTATTAAGCACAAGCACAGAATAAAGATTCTGTGATTTACAAACCTGAATGTTAAGAAGGATGACAAAGAATTCAAGAAATTAGACGTTAAAATTCTAAATAACCCAATCTAAAAATGGGGTACTGAAGTAAACAGAATTCTCAACAGAAGACTCTCAAGCGGCCATAAGATACTTAAGGAAGTGTTCAACATCCCTAGCTATCAGGGAAATGCAAATCAAAACACGTCTGAGATACTGTCTTACACCTGTCAGAATGGTTAAGATCAAAAACACTAATGATAGCTTATGCTGGAGAGGATGTGGAATAAGGAGAACACTCATCCATTGCTGGTGGGAATGTAAACTTGTACAACCACTTTGGAGATCAGTATGGCGGTTTCTCAGAAAATTGGGAATCAACCTACCTCATGATCCAGCAATATCACTCTTGAGCATATACCCAGAAGATACTCAATCATACTACAAAAGCATTTGTCCAACTATGTTCATAGAAAAATTATTTGTAATAGTCAGAACTAGAAAACAACCTAGATTCCCCGCAACCAAAGACTGGATAAAGAAAATGTGGCAAATTTACACATTAGAATACTACTCGGTGGTAAAAAAAACAATCACATCTTGAATTTTGCATGTAAATGGATGGAATTAGAAAATACTATCTTGAGTGAGGTAACCCAGACCCAAAACATAAATATGGTATGTACTCATAAACAACATTGAGCCTATAGTTCATGATCCTAGAGAAGTTAAGTAATAAGGTGAACCCAAAGAAAAATATATATAGACCCACCTGGAAATTGGAAACAGACAAGATAGCATGACAAAACTGGGAGCTTGGGAGGGTGGGAGTAGGAAGGTTGGAAGAGGAAGAGGAGAGGATTAGGGGAGGATTGAGGAGAACTTGAGGGAATAGGATAGTAGAGATGGAGCAAGGACAGAGATGAGAGCAAGGAAAGAGATAATTTTGATTGAGGGAGCCATTGTAGGATTAGCCATTATAGAGCAGAAACCTGGCTCTAGAGAAATTCCCAGGAATCCACAAAAATGACCCCACCTAAGACCCTAAGCAGTAGAGGAGAAGAGGCCCTATCTTGACTTGCCCTGTAGTCAGACTGATGATTTACCTTAAATATCACCATAGAACCTTCGTCCAACAATAGATGGAAACAGGTAGAGAAACACATCAGAGTACTGAACTGAGCTCTTAAGGTCCAGTTGAAGAGTGGAAGGCATGAGCATATGAGCTAAGAGGTCAAGACCATGATGGGTTCACCCACTGAAACAGTAGTTTACTGAGCTAATGGGAGCTCACCAACTCCAGCTGGACTGGGAAAAACAAGCATAGGATCAAACTATTCCCTCTGAATATAGTTGACAGTTGCATGGCTGGGGCAGGCTGAGGGTCCACTAGCAATGGCACCAGGTTTTATTTCTTCTGCATGTACTGGCTTTTTGGGATCCCATTCTCTTTGGATGTATACCTTGCTCAGCCTAGATATAGTAGGGAGGGCCTTGGACCTTCCACAAAACAATGTGCTTTATCTTCTCTTAGGATTAGATGGGGGTGGAGTGGGAGGGTGTGTGGAGGCAATGGGAGGAGGGGAGTGGGAATTTGGATTGGTATTTTTTTTAAATCTAATAAATTAAAACAAACAAAAAGATTTGTATTTACTCTATCTAAAAAAAAAGGATGATAAACAGTATTCTATGGATATAGAGATTTCTGATCTCTCTAAGACACAATGACCTTGTCAGAGATTCTGACATTTCAGAGTTCAGCATGATTAAATGTTGAGGTATGTATGGCAATGCTGTCATTAATTTCTCAAAATTCAAAGTATTTCCATAGCAGGGCTCTAGATCTCAGCTAGAAAAGTGTACTCCAGAGTGGCTAATGACACTACACCCCCAGCTGAACACAGTCCTCAAGTGAAGCAAGTTTGCATCATGCTCAGTCACTTTAACTTACAACTCACCACTGGAACTTTCAGGTGAGTTCAGTTGGAAAGTTTTCTGACAAAGGAAAACCGAGTGTTTAGAGGGTGTTGATTTCAGGCTATGGGCTTTTCAAGATACCAAAAGTGGATGCTGCAATCTGTTACAGACTGAGGGTTTCTCCAGAAGAGAAATGAAGAGAAAATAATGCAATTATTTTTCTCTTGGGTGAACATTTACAGAGATTTATCTATTAAGAGGCTTTTGACTGAAAATAATAAAATGCTCAACCAAAAGTGACTTAGCAGATAAATAAATTTATTATTTCAAAAAGTGCTTCTGGTGGTAGATGACAATTTCAGAACCAGTTCTACAACAGAGAAATTTAATCAATGGCACAAATTTCTACAGTCATGCTCACCCACTTTAAACATTTCCCATATTATTCTCTCATTTTCAAAGGATTGTTGCCTCACAAGATAAATGAGATAGGAACACATCAGTAAACATGAAGGCAGACATTAGTGAGGTGGGAGGAGAGCAAGGAATACATGATCCATGAGACATAACCACGGCGGCCAGATGAAAACATTCATTGGTATATATCTATGGGAGAAATCTGTTTTCTATATATCCATCAATTGTGTGAATTTATAATTTATCTTAAACAATTATCCAACGTTTTAAAACTACAGGAAAAAAGGAATATGGAAGTTTGGGCTTTACAGAAATATGTAATCTAAAAGCTTTGGACTTTTGAGCTTTAGACTTAACTCTTACTGTGGCACACATATATTCAAACGATTCCAAATTGTTGGTCTGTGAAATATCAGCCTGTTTCAAATAAACAGATAATAAAAAATAGTAGGTAACTCTCTCTCTCTCTCTCTACCCTCTTCAGTCACACACATACACACACACACACACACAGAGACACACACACACACACAGACTCACATACACTTTAACTTGACACATCTTTGGCTAATAAGAAACAAACAGATTTCTGTAGACATTAAATGTACATTATTAAAATAATATATGTGGTATATTAAAAAAGTAAGAGTAAAAAATAATTCTACTCTGTAGTCTGTTACTTAAGATAAAGATGTAAGTTACTTTTTACTTTGAAGTGCTTGTTTAGGCTGACATATGTATGCTATGATAAAGGAACTGGAGTGCATCTGATCATTTATAAAGAAAGACAATTAGGAAAAGCCATATTACCTGATTTTAAGACCGACTATGATACTGTGGGAACTAATTCATGGGAACTGCTAAAAAGAGGTGTAGGTTGGAGAGAGAGCAGGAAGTGCAGAAAGAGCCTATAACTCACCCTTTTTGGTAATTAATGAAGACACAAGATTAATTAAACAGAAAAGATTGTCTTTTCTTAACAAATGCCACCATACGTAAGTCATTTCTATGCACAGCACAGATCTCAATAACAGTGGGGGGTGGGAAGCTATAAACATTTTAGAGTAAAGAAACCATGATCTGTAATTAGAAGTGGAGCTATTAGCAATGAACACATAAAATCCATTTGATGATAGAAATCATAAATAAGACTGCCTGCCTGCCCAATTTTATTGTTTGCTGTATTTATGACATTAAAACCAGGAGGAAAGTGACAAAATATAAACAGTGAGAGAACATTTTCACATCACACATCTGTAAAGAGCTTCTGTATAAACTGCATAAAGACTCTCTAAGTTCAGCAGCTTATTGAGGTGCTGTTGGAAATCGGTTGTTATTAGAAGAGGAAAACTTGCCATGAAGCTGTGGTGCACACCTTTAATTTCAGCACTTGAGAGACAGAGGCAGGTAGATCTCTAGGTCTGAGGACAGCTTGGTCTACAAAGTGAGTTTCAGAATGGCAAGGGAGACCTGCCTCGAAAAACCAAAATTAAAAAAAAAAGGGAGGGAGATCAGATTTTATGATGGTGAGTACAATGGTAAATTGCCCACACTCAGGTGAATGGACCCACATCCACACACATATGGGCAACACTAACAGGACTTAGTGAGTTATCAAAACAAAGAAGAAAGGGGTAGGAAATAAAAAGCTGATGCACAATTGGGAGGGCAACATGTTTGAAGGGCTGTAGAAAGAGTTCCACTGAGGTAGTGGTGGGGATAGGAAAAATTTTCAAAGTAAGATTTCTAATGTAAACCCAAATTCCTTAAACATGGATGAAATATGATTGTGATCATTCTTAATGAAAATATTTTATATGATCATTACCATTACAATAGGACTGTGGTTGTTCAGTTAACTCTATTAAGAAATTAAGTACAATGCTCTGCATGGAAATACCATAGTAGTTTTAACAATCACTTTTTTCTTATTTTAATAATGATGTAATATATTTATTACAAGGTAAATGTTTTCAAATTCATAACTGTAGGTAGAGACTACCAATGTTGTAACTTAATCATATTATTTTCAAAACATATGCTAAAACATATGGAAGCCTTTGGGAGAATGCACTTTTTCTTAAAAACACTAAAGGTCTAATGCAACAAATGCAAAAAGCATCCTGTAAGTCTTTAAACATCTACATACACACATAGCTTGTGATATTGGTATTTCAAAAGATTTTTTTTAGCTATTTGGAACTATGGGTAAATAATCCAAACTGACATTTTTCAACCTAACACTTTTTAGTTAATGGAAAAATACTTAAATATTTCATACTATGGAGTCGCCAGTTCTGAGTGAAGGAGGGAAAGTAAGCAAATCACCCCTACTCCTTGAATTAAAAAATATCACGACAGAGATAAGGAACAAAGAGTTAATGACCCAAACACAAGCTACCAAATGAATCAGAAAAGTCACTGCAAAGAACTACCAAACCAACTGTGGGTTTACAAATACGCTTATATACCTGTGGATCTGCTAATGAGAAAGACAGCTTAAAGCACAGAAGCTTGTGATTGCATACACAAAGAGGATCTTGGAGAAACAGTGTTATGAACTCTGGAGGAGCTCAGCGATCTCACAGTGCTCAGAGATATATGGAAATTCTCCTCAACCTCCAGTCTTTAGTCAATGCCTCTGGGGCAACACATTACTCATGACTGTGAATCGTGAAAGACTCTTTTATAAATAGAGGATTATTTATTGTTTAGTAGAGCTATTCTTCAAAGAGGGAGGTCTTCTGCTATCCATATTCTCCCTTCCCCTCTCTCCATCTCCTCCGTACTCCATTCTCTTGCTCTACTACTGCTAACATCTTTAAACAAACTCACACGTACATTGGCAATCGAAGTTTCATCTGAACTACAGGTTCTATGCTATACAAATGTGTATTGGATCATAATTGAGATGAAAATATTCTGAAAAGTTGACTACTGTGTAGTACCAACCAGGTCCTAAATTGAACACTGACTGAAAAGTATGAACAGCATAGTAGAGACGTTTAATATTTAACCAGTTTTGTAACATCAGAACCACAGCACATAGAAGATAGGATAGATATTGTGGTCAAATCAGAGCTAACTAATCACTTACTAAAATAAATATTAAAAAACACCTAAATTAATTCAATTTGAGATGAAAGGTAAGAGATTACAATAGATACCAACAAAATACCAAAGATTATTAGGGCATACATTGAAAATTTATATTTTAGGAAATTGTACCACCTGGAATAAACTGGTAAGTTTCTAGACAGTTGATCCATTTAAACAGGGCTATTAACAGACAGTGCAATTGAAACAGCAATAAAAAGATTTCCGGTTCTAATAGCTCAGGCACAGAAGTACTCACAATTGAATTCCTCCACAAAGTTTAGAAGAAATACCATTAATGTTTTAAAGATATTCCACAGAAAAGGAAAATGAAAAAACTGCTAAATGAATTTTATGAAGCGAACATTGAATAATAACAAAGCTATATAATAATGCAGCTTAAAAACAAAATTGTTGAGAATACGAACGCACACATACATACGTACATGCATTCACCTAAAGAGAAAATCCTTAAAGACACAAAATCAAAACCATAACCTATAAAGACATTTGGGATTAAAAAGAGAGAATAGACAAAAGGAGGTGGGGAAAATGTAGGAGGAGTTGGTTTGAAGAAGAACCATAATCAGATTATACTGTATGAAAATAATCATTTTCAAAAAATAATAATATAAGAAAAGAAAACAAGCATGTAAAAATTCTCAACAAAATACTAGTAAAGAAAATTAAGCTATATATCAAAAAGATAAATCACCTTGAACAAGTAGGCTTTATTCAAGCCTTATAAAGATCATTCAATATTGGTAAAGTGGTCAGTAATAAAATCCATCATATGGAAGGGGAGATATGAGACAGAAGACAGGGAAGTTGCTTCCAGTTATCAGAAATTAGAGAATATCCTTTTCAATCTGTTCTTTGCTCAATGGTGGCTTAACTACATAGACTTTACACTCTGAAAGCAGGAAACATACTTAAGTAAGTGACCCCTTGTTATGTTCTATTCTTTCTATCAGGTTAAAGCCATACAAAAGTAAGTAATTCAGAAATAGGTAAAACTGGTATGAGGTCATTTCAATGACTGAATGTTTTTAGTAGGGTTTTGATTACTGTGATAAAAATAGCATGACCAAAAGCAACTTGGGAGGAGGGTTTATCCAATTTACAGTTTTCTGCCCATCATTCAGGAAAGTAAGGGTAGGAATGCAAGGTAGAAACCCAGAGACAGAACCTATGCAGAGACCATAGAGGAGTGCTGCTTACTGACCCACGAGTTTGCTCGTTCTTATTGCACCAGCCTGAAGGTGTCACTGCCATCAAGAACTGGGTTCTCCTCTATGAGTCATCAATCAATAAACAGCATCATTAACTTACCTATGGAGCCAATCTGGCAGAAGCATTTTCTCAACTGAGATTTCATCATCCAAAATGAATTTTGTGCCAACTTGATGTAAAACTAGCCTCCACACTAAACCTGATCATGTAGTTCTTAGTCTACTGCAAACTGCATTCAGGAGGAATACAAACAAAGTCAGGGAAGTAGATTAGAAAAGTCCTAGAATACTCTAAACAAAGATTACTGGGGTGTTCTAATGTGAGCTCAGAGGACCAAACTACTAATCAAATAACAGTAAATATGTCTATCATAAGTTATCCAACAGGAAAAAAGATCCTTTGGGAATTGGAATTGAAGTCATTTGGGTTATACTGTGATGGAGAAAATTTGTGTGCAGTGCAGTATTTAGGCTGTGGCATGGCTATTTGGGCCAGATTCACAGTGTGCCTGAAGAGAAAAGAAAACAAAGAGAAGAAGAATTTAAAAACACAGTCTGGTCAGAAAAGATGGTACTTAAAAATGTTAGACAACTAGTGTCATTAAATGAATCCAAGCATTTTGCACAGGGACAAGAGAAAACATGTCATAAAGGCATCTTGGGAACTCATCAGACTCTGTCTATCTCAAGATTGACAGCAAACAATCATCAACTAATTGGAGTGCTTTCTATGGGAATAAACAAGACCTATAGTCATCTAGCTTCATCAGTGCCCCCTGTCATTTGTATAGGCTCAGCAGCTAAGAAACTTAGAGGCTGTTACACCCATTATCCAACAGGATCTGAACACTACTCAACCTGGTGACTGTCTTGTCATTTCTCATGTAATAACATGTTTGATAATAGAATGTAAGAGGAACAAGATCAAGGAGATATCTACTAAGATTCCAAAATCTTAAAGACCAGACAATGTGTGTCAGGACAAGATCCCTGGGGACACATAAAATGCTATTGTATAAAACTGTGATAGTGATAACTAAACTCTAATGGAGAGCAATGAGCTTTGAAGATGCCAGTAACATGCCACCCTGACCAAGACAACAAATGGATCTAGCCAAAAACTAAAAAGGAAAGAAAATGGGTGGGGATGGTGGTGCTCATTGGGCAGGACTACTCAAACTTTTTGGAGCTCAAATAAGACCCCGTGAAACCCGGCTTAGAAATTCAGTAGAGTATTTCATGTTTTTACTGCTGAATTTTAGTCTCAATTTGCCCTGATCCTTCCCTAGTGTTCTCTTGTCTCAGAAATGCTTATTTTGTGTCACTGTGTCTTAGAAGTCTTTCTTTTTGATTTTTCAAGGACTCGTATATAATAATAGTTTGTTGAGTCATAAAAATACTTTTAACTTTGTCTTTTAAAAGTGTTGGGACTGTTTAGAAATTGAAGATTCTTGTACATATGTTAAGTAAATTTTGCACTGTGAGATGTCCATGAATCTTCCCAAGCTGAGAGGTGGAATGACATAATTGTTTATAAAATATCACTTAGGTTAATGTTCTTATTCTTTTGCTTCCAGCTGGCAACAATATTTTGAAACCTTGGAGATGGGATCTTGCCAGAGAATGTTGACCATCCAGAACTTGTTTGGTATGTATGTTTTCACTTGAGTAAATCACTCTCTCACAGGCTCCATCTAACATGACGCTCTGCCTAAGCATGTAGGAGACTAACTTGTCACCATGGACAAAATAAGCAACTTCTTACTTACATTACGCCAGCCAGTTATCTGCTAATAGAAAGGAGAAGTAAGTATGTATGAAATTATCATATATGAAACAAGAACTTATAGGTAATAAGATGGGCATTCAAGAACTTTTTATGCTACCAAAACATTCATTCATATTATTAGATAAATGTAAGTATACAGGTTATCTATGTTTCTTTCCATCCTTATCCAACTTGCATGTTTGGAAGGTTAAGATGAAAATAATTAGTTTTGCATTCTGACTACCCATCTAAGGCACTTCTTTCTTCTTTCTCCTTAAATACCAATACAAACAAAACATCAGCTAGACTGATTTTTTTATCTTACTTTATGTTTTAAATTTGAGTTTGGCTTCTTGCTGCTGATCTTAATTCAATTTTTCATGAGATATTTAAACTGGCAACATTTGATATATTGTTTCTCAGTATGCAGATGATTTATTACCATTGTTTGCATACTCAGAATTTTCTGAGGATAATTTTTCAGATCACAAAACCTACTTTGTGAAGTAGGCTTCATCTGTCAATTGGAATAAAATTGAACTTCCGTTGCACATTCTCTGTTTACAATGGCTTCAATTGTCTGTAAATAGTATATCATCCATTGGAATCTTTGGTACCAGTATTTCACTAATTAGATTCCTTCCTCTTTATCTGTCATAATAAATAAGGAGGCAAAATATTTTTTATTCCCATCTCCATATGAAAATAATAAGACACAAATAGCCAGTGCTTTGGCAAATAATTTTATTAATCAAAAATTTATAGATATGTGTTATTACTTTTAGTAATGAGTGAGTGTGTGCTGATGTGTGCACATGAGTACAAGTGCCTTCTGAGTGCAGAGGCATCTGATCGCTCTGGAGCTGTATCATTCTCAAACTGGATGGCAGAAGGTTGTTAGCCAATCGATAAAGGTGCTGGGAGCTGAACGCAAGTACTCTGCAAGAGCAGTACACATTTTCAGTCAATAAGCCATTTCTCCAACCCTTTTAATAATCAGTTTTAAGGAACATTCCTTACATTTGATAAGCACTAAATTTTGTTTCGGTTACTTTCATCGCTATTATTACAGTTCTTCCCTCCCCTGAAAAATTCTTGTGAATGACTTTCCTCCACTAGAGTTACTCTTAGACAGCTGTAGCTTTAATATTAAAGCTTAACAATGCTTTTGTAGAATGTAATTAATTAATTAGGACAACCACCCCAGTAAGTCTTCAAATGTGAATCTGTTTATTATATATAGTAGCAAGTTATATTATATTAAATATATATTCACATATGTGTGTGTGTGTCTGCCTTGTGGGAATATTACAAAAGATATCTTTTCATGAGTAGCTCATACCAGAATACAGTAGGTATTTACTAACTGTGGGCTAACTATGCGTATCTAGATATTCAAGTACTAAATTATTTTTCTACTGTTAATCTTTTTTCTTTCCACTGCTCAGAATATTGCATGGTTTAAACAATATTATTATTAATTTCTCTTATTACATATCCTATACAATATTATTGATAATTTATAATGTGTCAATGTATGATTTACATGAAGAAAGGAAACAGCTAATTGCACTGTTCAAATTAACCAAAACTTTCACAGAGGTTGCCTCAGTGGCTAATAACAGAAATTAATTGAAGTTAATGTAATTCTTATTCCATTAGAAATTTTTTGGTATCTTGCCAAACACGGCTTCATATCTTTTTGAAAGCTTGGGATTGAGCAACATCAGGTTTGTCTCTACACAATGATCTCTACGAGCCCCAAATAGCAAAGATTATTTCTCTTTTGAGTCTCAAATGTTTTCTAGTGTTCTGATTACCATGTATTTATTCTGACATTGCTTCTTATTCTCCTGGGTTGTGGAAAACCAAACAGGGTGTATCTTTTTACTGAGGCAGTTTGTATCTCTGCCATAGGTCAAGTAGGCTCTGTAAACATTTCAGAATTATGTAACACAAGCAAATGCATAGCTAGGTCAATGGTTGAGAACTGAAGAGTATAAACTTCTGTTTCTAGTAATCTAAGAATTCTTAGAGTCCAAATATATCACGTAACCTCATTAAAACAGAGGCCCTGTAACACAAAATGAAGTCCCCAGCTTACTGCTATCACTAGCAACACCAACATTCTGGCACTATTATAGGCACCATTGTGAAAACGAAGCATTCATTTACATCTAGATTTCTCTGCGAAACATCAGAGCAAACAGAGGTGAATATTATGTGCTGCATCCTCCTTAGGAGGCAAAAGAAAGGATTGGCACTGAGAGGAGCCAGCTTGTTCATTTAATCTAAATGAAACACTGCCCTGAAAATATATACATAGCCCTAATCCATTTCTCCTTCTCTTCTGGGCTGTCTGGAGCATTTACACCTCTTAAGACTTTGACCTTTGCACTCATATTTCCCTCATTGCATTTTGGCTTGGCTGCCTAGTATGCCTGCTGTTCCCCAGGGACTCAATAATTCCCCCAAACCTCATTTGGACTGATAAATGCTAGATGAAACATGGCCTTAGACTCCTCTATTGTCAAATCATTATATCTCCTTGCCGATTTCTCTTTACTAAAATTTATCCAGTTTCTAGCCCATTGCCAGGTAAAGAAGAGAGAGCCACTTATATTTTAAGGTAATTCCTGAATAAAATAACTAGCTAGGTTTTGTCTTATGGTTCTTGTTACTCAAATAGACTGAACCCCATACAAAATTCATTTTTGCTTTAAAAAAAATCAGAGTTAATATCTTCGTATTGCATGCTGCTCAAACCATCACAGAAGTAAGTTATGTCTGTGAGATATTTAGTGGGTATTTTTCTGATGCAATGAGTTGAAGGTGTATTTAAAAGGATACCATATTATACATCCTTTTCTTACTTCCTGGTTGGGATTTTAAAAAAAGAATTCCTACTGTTATCATACCAAAACTAGTGAAACAAAGTTCTCTTTTCATATGTATTTGATCAAGAATTTAATGGTATTTATGATTAACCAGCATTAATTATACTCTGGAATACTTTTACAACCCCCCCCCACAAACACACACATACAGGCATACTTATAGTTGTGAATGAAGCATGTCTGCTTGTCCTTTCATGCATCAGACCACATTACTCAACCACTTCCATTATTCAGCATTCACAAGTTGAAATATAGCAATTTGTTGTAAGTTGTTTGTGGTGATATTGTGTTTGTACTATAACAAATAAAGAGTGCCCAAGGATCAGAGTGTGGAGCGAGCTACTAGTTAGTCATAGGGGCCAGGCACTGGTAGTTCATACCTTTAATCTCAGCACTTGAGTGACAAATAAATGGATCTCTGTGAGTTCAATGCCACCCTGGGCTATATTAGATTGATCCAGTCTCAAACAGAACAGAGCCAGGAGCTGGCAACTGACACCTTTAATTCCAGTACTTGGGAGTCCCACACCTTCAATCCCCACATTAGGGAGGTGGAGACAGGAAAAGATATGAACGGGTGGACAGAGGGATATAAGGTGGGAGGAAACAGAGTTTACCTTATTCAGTCTTTTTCATAGAGACAGCACTCAGCCTGAAGTTGTACAGACCTCATTTGAGATTGCCCACTTGATCTAAGGCTTCAGTAGAGGTAAGAACTAGCGGCTGGTTTCCCTGCTTCTCTGACCTTCTCTGACATTTACCCCTGTATCTAACTCAAAGTTTTTATTTTTAAGACCATTTAGAATTCACACTAAAATTACCATTTTCTTTTCCCTTACTTGTTTTGTGCTTAACCTAAATTACATACACATTTTATTTAAAGAGAGTAAAGATATTCCAGAATAATTGTTGCATCTTTGAAGAGTTACTATGTAATAAACTTCATATTTCTCTAAAATCTCAGGCATATAAAATTCTTCATTTCATTGTCCTTAGGTTTTAAGAGCAGTAGTTAGTCTCTACTGCTGAGAGATTCATATTGTCTGGTTACATCCCATTCACATTAGAAAATCCTGAACCTGAAACTTTCCTCCCAGTCCTCCCCTTGTCTCTACTACTAATATCACCACTTTGTTGTATCCCTGCCATTTCTAAATTCCTTCTTCAAGGACTTGAGTCTGTTCCCCAATGAGCCAATTAGCTTCTCTTCCTTTGGGCCCTGACTTTATTCTTCTTTTTTCATTGTTATTGTGCACTTCAGAGATCTAAGAAGTAAATCTTATTTTTCTCTATTTTTTTTTACTGTCTCCCAACACCACTGTAGGCTTCCTTTTCTTTGAAAGGTCACGTAATTTTCCTGCCATTCCTTCCAGAGCCACTTAACAGAAATTGGCAACAGAAGCATTTTTTGGATGTGATTTCACTTTTATTTATTAATCATTGTTCTCTAGGACAGTTTTTACGGAGGTCAAGACTGTAATCATTTTCTCATAAAAAAATAATTCCTTGCAACCATCCAGCATTGGAAAATACTTGGTATATGTTCTTAGGATCACTTGAGATTATATATTGTCTCTTCTTCCTTGGAAATGAAAAAGAAAACCTGGATATTATCTAATTTCTTCTTTCCTTGCCTAGTTTTTAAACACATGATGAAACTCCAGGTAGAAGATGGCATACATTCTGGTAATCCCAGGACTCATAGGAAACTGAAGCACAAGCAACATGATTTTATGCTATCGTCACTACACAGCTAAACCCACCACAAAAAAAGCAAAGTAAGCAATAAAAACAAATTATCCTATGAGTCACCGGTTTGCTGTTTGTTTGTATGTTTGTTTTTCCATAGCACTTTATGATTGGTAAGAGCCTAGAATCCAAAAGTGGAAATCGATATAATTCGTCTTGATATATTAACTTTTCGCTTTATGGTTAGGTACTGTCATTGAGAACATGACTTTATCAATGTCAACATAGACAAATGTTTATATTTAAAAATATGCAGAAGAAAGTCAGCTTCTAAGATGCATTACTAGAGGCATGATGTGTAGTTTGAGCACTTTTGACTACATATGTCACAGAAACTCAATACTGACGAGTAACTCCAGGTGTTGTTTAATAAAGTGTAACAATATTCACGTGTACAAATTTTGTGTACAAAGATTGAACAATTCAGCATTGGCTGCATCATGTCATTAAATTCAAAATAAAATAACACACATACACACACACGCACACACACACATCCCCCCCTACATACAATCTGCAATTAACTAAATTTCATTTCCTAGAAAATGTTTTTACTACATTTCTGAAATCTGAAGCCAATAATCACATTTGTATCGTATGATTTTACCCTTACCTCTCTTTAGTAGCACAATGTTCACAAAATAACCTCCCCACACACGTACACACACATACACACACAGATACAGACTGCTGTGCCTAGCTAAAATGGTACTGATTACTTATAGCAAACAGAGGCTCATCAGAAACAGGAAAAATTCTGTAATCTACAAGATAAACAAGACAAGTGGTTAATTTCCACCTTAAACATAATTCTGCAGCCCAAAGATATTAACTGATTTTCCTATCAGTAGAAATGTCTCCTCAGCCTAGACTAATTTCTCAAAGTTCCAGTTATATTTCTTCAATAAATATGCTCTGTAGTGAAGTCATCTGAATATCTTACCAATGCAGCAATTCCCACTTTCTTCTTCCATTTTAATGACACAGGAGTTCATAGATGAACCTGTAATAAGTCCACATTGTCCCACAAGTATACTGTGATTACTCAGCAAGTGACATGTGTTAATGACAATCTGTGAACCAGTCATTGCTTAAAGCTAAAGCCATTAGCGTCGACTGAAACTTCAGTTACCTGCAGATCAGATCAGAAATCTTATTGTACAGAAGATAAAAGATATGGCTGGCAGAGAGAAAATGGTGCATGAAGGCTGCAATGTATTGAGATAGGATGGAGGATTAATCTTGAGAATAATGTACAGCAAAGACAAAAAAAGTACCCCTTTTTGCTATGTTATGTTGTTTTGTCATTTTATGTTATGGCCTAACAAAAACTGAAATCAATCATTCAAAGATAAAATTAACAATTGTATGTTGATTTTCTTATAGCTGTATTCTTAATTGCCTCCACTACAAGCTTGCAAGCAATTTGGTACCGATAGGATCAAAAATGATACTGGATTGCTGAGCGAGTATAATGGGAGAGGCTGTTCTGTTCTGACATCCTTGGCCATAGTTTGTTCTTCTGGATGGATATGTTTTTTGAGATGAACTCTAGAAACTAAAAGAATAATGTGAGCATTCTTCTTTGTATGCAATGGTCCTTTTACTGTTGGGGGGAAAGCAAATCTGCCTGTCCTATCCAAGTTTCAATGCATCAAATTCCCTGGTAAATTTTGTCTTCCTGGACCATGAAATGATAATTCTGAAACATTCTTGAGTCTTCTGTCAAGCATCTTTGACACATTTCATAGAACTTTATCTCTCATTTGGTCTTAAACTTCCAAGGAAAGGTATGATGTATTTTAACATAGAAGTTTCCTTCAGGTTAACACCCTCAAATGATCAACTTTCATCTTCAATTTTTGGTCCCATCTACAAAAGTCTAAAATGAAGAACTCAAGAGTTTCAACTATTTCCAAGTAGGTTTAACACATCCCAACTTTAAGCATACTAATAAAAGACTAAAGATTATAAAGGCTAGATAAAGGAATAATATCTAACATGCAATAAAATTATCACACCTTAAATGAAGAGAGAAAACAATGTAAATACTGAAAGAATAGTTAAAAGAAACAAATCAAGGTATTAGAAAAATGATAAATTTAGACTGATATATAAAATATTTCTAATAATTACATGCCAATTATTCATGGAAGCTAGGTAAAATATGACTCTATTAAACAGTAACATGTAAGACCTGTAAAAAGTATCTATGTTGAAATTTTAATAATAGATTATCATGGATGAGATAATATATATTTATTGTAAATAATTCTTACTCAGTTTTGCTACTAGGGATGAATGATGAAATACTGAGAGCATACTGGCCTTTCTTAAAATGTCCTGTTGTTTTTTTCCAACACCCTAAGCTCTTTCTGACATCAGGATATGATAAGTTCAATCAGCCCCTGGATGGAAACACAAATTAAAATTAGCTCCTGAGATATCTAACATTTTATTTTTACATTTAGCAGAGTTCTTGACATGGGAGTGGAGAGTAGAGTTAAAGATAAAGATAGCAAAAGGAGAATAAAAGTGGAAGAAATTTAAAGAAAGGAAGATATGAAAATAAATGAAAAATTGTTTTCTTAGCTAAAGAATTGATAACACTCAAAATATGCTGGAGTTGTAGGCTAGTGGTTTAGTACTTGCCTAGGATATGTAAGTCCTTGTATTTGGTAAGTAAGACCCCCAAAAATAAATAAAAATCTCAAGAGAGTTACTTTATATCGTAAAGAAGTAATGCAAATATATGGATTCATTTTTTAAGACCTGATAAAATGAACATTTTTAATTATATCATCTTTCTCAAGTGAACGGAAATTGAAAGCAATCATTATGCAGTAGTTTAAATTCATTGATTTAAATATCAAAGTGATATATAATTTGTACGCAGCACTCTAAAACACTACAAAGCCTTGCTGAAGCAGCAGTAAATAAGAACTAATGAAGAAAAGCAAAATCTTCATTGATGGATGGGGTTCTTCAATCATCTACATTACTCAGACGCTAAAATTCGGTACACAAGAAAAACATAACTTACAGAGGCAACTATAAACCCCGTGGCTCACAAGATGGGCCAGCGAGACACGGCAGAAAACAGCTGAACTGAATGAGAGCCAATCAATATGCTTGACATTGAGAAACAAGCACTTGAAGCTGTCTCATTCAGCGTTCAAAGTACTTTGGAAAGACTCAAAGAAGCATCTGCACTCATCCTTCCCTTTAAAAGAAGGTGCAAATTATTAGGACTCAGATATGTTTGTTGGCTCCTAGACGCAGAAATCCTTGCAGGCTCTGAAATGCTTTTCTCCTGCATTTCTTCAGAAGGGTTTCCGTGGGAAATAAGGCACAGCACACAAGTCTCGAGGTTTTATGGCTCTTCTCTGACCCAGAGAGCTCCTTTCTCTGTGACCTCCTCAGCCTCAGCAACTTCATCTTCTTAGTGACTAGATGGTGACCGCTGTTAAGATGAGATCTTGAATTTTCCTACATGTTGACCAGGCACAATCATTTAGACACAGTAAGTCAACCATGCCTGTAGTGTACAAAATTTTCTTAGAACTTGAGATCAGCCACCATTGGAGCACAGGCCTAATTTGTTGATCAGACTAAAGCATTTGGCTTACCGAATCTTCTGCTCCCTGGTGGTGATATAGTCATATGTTGTATGCATACCTTGTATATGTCACATGTTGTATGCATACCTGTCCCTCTTACCGAGTAGTTAGATGGTTACTGATACTCAGGATGTGTTGTTCTGAAACATTACAACCTAGATGTGTTACTTTGTGTTTCCTACGATGTTACACAAGGGAACCCATCAAGTAATGGTGAGATCATGGTACTTTTAGTGATGTTTTCACTGCCAGTGGACTTAGGCCGTAACAGCTGAATCTTGTGGTACTCAACCTGTAGGTTGTGACCCCTTGGGAGGGGAGTCGAAAGACCCTTTCACCCAGGTTGTCTGAGACCATCAAGAAAATACAGCTATTTATAATATGGTTTATAACTGTAGCAAAGTTACAATAATGAAGTAGAAGCAAAAATAATTTTATGGTTGGGGTCACCACAACATGAGGAAGTGTATTAAAGGTTACAGCCTTAAGAAGATTGAGAGCCACTGGCTTAATTCTTTCCAGATTTCCTCACTATCTTAAGTTTTGCTGTTTTAAATCAAGGTTGACTTGAAATATTATTTCACAAGGAGCTGTAAAATCATGATTTTGTAATGCAAAATTCCTCTAGCATAAGGGGTTGTACGGCAACCCACAGGTCTCTTGACTTCCTTTACATGTTGGAAGCAGCTTTGCCAAATAATGTCATCCCAGAGTGTGTTTTTCAATGAAAAGGATCAACGATGTGGATAGCCTCAACTTCTGGAGCAGGGGTAGGTTGGTTTGCTATGCAGTATAACAAAGACAAGGACTTCCTTAAAATCAAACACTGAGTGTATTTATTTGAAATCCACTGCAAAAGATTGTCTTTCTAAAATGCAGGGTTCCCTTTCTTCATTACAGTGTATACATGAGCTGTTAGTGCCTGACCTTTGTCACATTCTCCCTGTGAGTTGTGGGAGAGAACAAGTGCTAGGACGTGGCTAATGCTGCTGGTTTACGTAATAACTTGTCTTTTCCTGTCACTCATGGACCCCAGGTCTTTTATCAGGCTAATTTCTGGGACTGAAAGTAAAATCTCAAACACTTCCTAATTTCTAACAATTTTAGCTGGACCTCTTCTACAAAGAATTTGATTTTATTGCATATTCAGATCCTCTACGGGAAGTCAGAAAAAGTAGAATTGTTTTTTTTCTATATTTGTACTATTTCATAATTATTTTTATAGCAAACCTAAATAACACCAATGATTTTTATTTTACGATTTTTTAAAGTATGGTCACAAAGGTATGTGTATATATATATATATATATATATATATATATATATATATATATATGACATCTACCATTAGATCAGGGGCAGGGGCAAGGTAGCTTAGCAGGTAAAGGCAATTGCTGTCAAAACTAATGACACAGTTCTAACCCAGGACTGACATAACAGAAGGAAATCAGACTTGAGTAAATTATCTCTGACCCCCACATGAGGGCTGCAGCATGTATACACACAAATACACACACATACACACACACAAGCATATTTTTCAAGATTTGTGTGTGTGTGTGTGTGCCTACATGAGATTATGTGTACCCTGGTGTGCATGTGTCTTTATAGGCTAAAAGGCATTGGATCCCATGGAAAGGAACTGGAGTTACAAACGATTGTGAACTGACTGATATGGGTGCTATGAAACTATCTTGACTACTCTGAAAGAACAATAAGCACTCTTAAACACTGAGTCATTCTTTTAGTCATTAAAATGTATTTCAGTTAAAATAATTAATAAATTAAAATAAAAATAAACATCAAAGGTGTAGTGTCTATATTTTCTCTGATGAAATTGGTTTGGTTATCCATTAGACACAATCTCATCAGGTACCATTTCCTGTTGTTGTGTTGTGTTATATTTTATTTATCTTATTTTAGAGACAAGTTCTTGCTATATAGCAAGTTCCTAATGACTGGGAAGTCCTGACCTTTCTCCTCAGTTTCCAGAGTAGATTGAGTGTAGGCGCGGTCATCTTTATTAATATTATAAACCCTGCTTTCTGTTCTAATATCCGTGAGATCATTTTATTCTTTTAAGTTAGTTTAAGAGAACTCATCCATGTCTCCAAGAACCCAAGAGTGTTTGTACACGAATTTACAGGTATAAAATATAATAAAGATTTTTACATAAAATATGACCCATGGTAGTGTTTGCAAATCAAAATTACTATTCTAGCTATTATATTTAACTGGGAAGATTTTATCTACAGTTTTATCTATTTTCTTTCTTTCATTTCTTTAATTCACTTTTCTTTATTGCTTAAAATTTTGGCTTAAAGAATATCATGTTAATTTCTCATTTGCAGCACCTGATCTAGACTGATAATGAATACATAAATTTCAAGATAAAGATATAAATGAATTGGCTGTCTTTTGGAAGTAAAGGTAAGAAGAATCGACACAGCTCTTACACAGTTAATATAGAAAAAATGAAATAAATATGCAAGAAAAGCAAGAAGCAAATATTAAGTGGCTATGTAATTATGAATAAGAACATCCTTAGATGATAATAAAATATGAAAATTAATGTTCCTATTGAAAATGAATCATTCATTCTTAAATAAAAATATGAAAAATGATGCCAACACAAAAAAGGAACTAAAATATTATTCCATGCCATACAATTATATTAGGATTTTTTCTTCAAAATTTAAGAAGTAATTGCTTTTGTAATACAAGAAAAATATAGAAAGTTTTCTTATACATACTATAATATAAATAATTTGTAGATTCTACATAATATAGCAAACCAAATTAAATAATAATTATGTGGTTTTAAATAAGATTATAACACATTGATATAGACAAGGCTATCTAATCCTCATATATTATTGAATGAGCATACAAATCATGCAACTTCATTTTCTTTCAGTCATTAAGAAAAATCATGGAACATCCCCATTGTCTCAGTGTGTGGGTGCACCCCTCGCGGTCCTGAGTTCCTTGCTCATGCTCTCTCTCCTTCTGCTCCTGATTTGGACCTTGAGATTTCTGTCCGGTGCTCCAATGTGGGTCTCTGTCTCCTTTCATTGCCTGATGAAGGTTAATATTCAGGAGGATGCCTATATGTTTTTCTTTGGGTTCTCCTTCTTATTTAGCTTCTCTAGGATCACTAATTATAGGCTCAATGTCCTTTATTTATGGCTGGAAACCAAATATGAGTGAGTACATCCCATGTTCCTCTTTTTGGGTCTGGCTTACCTCACTCAGGATAGTGTTTTCTATTTCCCTCCATTTGCATGCAAAATTCAAGAAGACCTTGGTTTTTACTGCTGAGTAGTACTCTAATATGTATATATTCCATACTATCTTCATCCATTCTTCCATTGAAGGGCATCTAGGTTGTTTCCAGGTTCTGGCTATTACAAACAATGCTGCTATGAACATAGTTGAGCATATACTTTTGTTGTATGATAGGGCATCTCTTGGGCATATTCCCAAGAGCAAGGAACTCAGGACCGCGAGGGGTGCACCCACACACTGATACAATGGGGATGTTCTATCGGGAACTCACCAAGGCCAGCTGGCCTGGGTCTGAGAAAGCCTGGGATAAAACCGGACTTGCTGAACATAGCAGACAGTGAGGACTACTGAGAACTCAAAAACAATGGCAATGGGTTTTTGATCCTACTGCACCTATTGGCTTTGTGGGATCCTAGGCAGTTTGGATGCTCACCTTACTAGACCTGGATGGAGGTGGGTGGTCCTTGGACTTCCCACAGGGCAGGGAACCCTGATTGCTCTTTGGGCTGTCGAGGGAGGGGACTTGATTGGGGGAAGGGGAGGGAAATGGGAGGCGGTGGCAGGGAAGAGACAGAAATCTTTAATAAATAAACAAACAAACAAACAAACAAACAAACAAATAAATAAATAAATAAGAAAAATCATGGAAGTTGGAGATGAAGTTCAGTTCTTAGAATCCATGGGTATACAAATCCCTTGATTTGTGCCACATAAACAGAGATTCTTGGAGGTGTTGCAAGTCGTCAATCCTAACACTTGGAAGATAGAAGCAGAAGTTTAGTCTTTCAGGGAGGCACAGGAGTCTGAAGCAAGCTTGAGATATTTGTGGAATTTTATAAAACATGTTGCTTTCAGTCTTCAGAATTCAGAGATCAAAATTGCTAAAGAAGCTGTATAATGAGGACATAAAGCCGAAACAAGGAGGGGTATCACTAGTAAGTTTGCAAACCTACTTGTACTTTCTTCTGTTTTCAGACTGTCCCCTAGCCATGAAATTCACATTTCCTGTTCTATATGAGGTGCAAATTCTAAGTAAAAATTTTAGCTGTACAAACTTAAGAATACAGACATTGACTTTTAATATTTCCATACAGCGCTTCAGTAAATATTTTCTAATTGCATGTAAACAACAGAATCACCATTCTGTTATACTATTAAGACCAACCCTCGCAAAGATTCTACAAACTAAAGATATAAATCAGTATATTTGGGTCAATAGAATATGGCTTATCATTGTTTAATAAAAATAATGTAGATAGAAAGAACTCTATAGGACATTTATCATGTCCAATATGAAATTAAAATGAAAAGAGCATGTGAACTAATGGAAAATACATGAGAGCTTGTGAGATGACTTAACAAGAATAGGCAATTGCCAAGTAATTCTGCTGACATCACTTTTATCTCAAAACCTATTGTAGTTGGAAAAAGAGCATCAGATTCAGAAAGTTATCTTCTGGTCTCCACATTCTCAAAGGGCACACACATCATACACTTCCAAGCACAACACATAGACACAATAAATTCAATTTTTCTAAAATAAAAATACTAAATAAAAATAAAGCCAGATACTTAGATGAATCTGATTTTAGAAAACAATTTTTTTTTTTTTGGTTTTTTGAGACAGGGTTTCTCTGTAGCGTTTTGGAGCCTGTCCTGGAACTAGTAGACTAGGTTGGCTGTGAACTCACAGAGATCTGCCTGCCTCTGCCTCCCAAGTGCTGGGGTTAAAGGCATGTGCCACCACCACCAGGCTTAGAAAGCAATTTTTAAGAGTCGAGTGTGTGTGTTTGTGAGTGTGTAGGGGGGTGTTGTTTTCAATGATACAGATATCAAAGTAGCTTATTGTGTGAAAAATATCATCTAGCCTGGCAGTGGTGGCACACACCTTAATCCCAGCACTCATGAGGTAGAGGCAGGCTACAGAGAAACCCTGCCTCTAAAAACGAAAGAAAGAAAGAAAGAAAGAAAGAAAGAAAGAAAGAAAGAAAGAAAGAAAGAAAGAGAAAAATATCATCCAAAAATAGGAAACTGTAAAAATAAACTTTATGAAATTTCCATTGTTGAAAAATGCAATATGAAATTCTAGATGGCATAAACAGTAGATCAGAGAATGCAGAATTAATATTTGCTGAATTCTGAATTTGAAATCTGAATGTCAGACAGCACTCGATCAGAATAACACAGTGAGAGAAGCCAGAAACAGATGGCTCGTTTATGTATAATTCAGAGTGAAAGCTGGAAATGGGACAGAAGAGTCACTGAAGAAATAACAGCTGAGAACTCCTCCCAATGCCAATAAAGCCTGACCAGGACAATCAAAATAAGACTCTCTATTGATATTTCCCACTTACGTGGCTAAGAAACAAAACCAACATTCAATGTAAAAATGGTTGGCTATAAGTGAGTTATATGCAGGTAGCAAAAGCAAGAACAGTGCCATATCTATCCCAAAGCAACATCCATATAAACAATGTATTGGAATATAAAGGGTTATGAAAGAAAAGTAATCCACAATTCTCTATTTAGAATAATATTTAGAATTGAAATTAGAATTGAAGCTGGAAAGCAGAAATGTTCAAGTAAAGACTAAAATGCAGGCAGCAGATTTGTTTTTGAAATGTGCTGCAGAAATATCTTCAATCTGAAATGTCAGAGATTATACAATTTATATATAAGGAAATTGTGGATTCAGAGCTACTAAAACTAGCAAGTTAATTTTACAATTTGAGTGCATATACATTCAATAAAAATTCAATTCCAATTCTTATACGCTTGGGACAAACAATTGTACATGGCATTTAACAATGTGATTTCCAATAACTTTAAAAGAAATATAAAATTTTTAGGAATACATTTAACAAAAAGCTTAGAAAACCTCTATACAGAAACAAAGACGTTATTAGAAAAGCAAATCAAGAAATCTTTTTCTTATAGTTAGACAACATTAAATTTTTGAGGTGTTGCTTTTCCTGAAGATAGTACATAAATTAAATAAAATAACAATGTATATATCAGTAGGTTTTTAAAATAGAAGTGGGCAATATGGTTCTGTTATGAACTTAGAAAATGTCTATAATAGCAACCATAATCTTAAGACACACAAGTAAATTTGGAGCTTCTGGTTCAACTTACAGTTACACTACAATCTACAGAGTTTATGACACAGTAGAGTAAGCTTGGGTATGTCTCAGGAGAACACTAGATCACAGGTATGTACTAATATGATCTTGTCTAAGAGATGAAGGCAGTTTAATGCAGAAAATGAAATATAAAATGCTGTTAAGTTGAAGCCCATTAAATAAATGAACTGATTGTAAAGAATGTATGTGTGTGTTTAGCTTCATGTACATTTATTTTTAAAGCATGTCATTTATTTGTTTATTTTTAACTTACATTTTGAATTATATAAGTGCGTGTGTATGTTCTGTATTTATATCCTTTCCCTCACTTCTTCTTTTACATCTAACCCTTCTACATACTATTCAGTTCCATCTCAACTTCATGACTTGTTTTTCCTTAATCATAATTTTAATATATATATATATATATATATATATATATATATATATATATATATATATATGAGTCAATATATAAATATACCTTTCTGAGTCCACTTAGGGCTTTGTGTATGTATATTTTTAGGACTAACTTCTTGGTATTTGATAACTAATTAAGGCTCCATCACTGAGAAAGACGTTTTCCCACTCTCAGCAGTAATTAATTGCCTGTATTTCTTTATCTACAGGTAGGGCAGCAATGTTCTCCGGTTGAGCACCATGGCCTTAAGTCCAATTAGACAGCTATTGATTACCACTGAGATACATGCCACTGGTGAACATTTAGGGATATTTTGGCCTTGCTGGCCATTTTTATGTTAGAAGCACCACAGTTGGGCAGGGCTATTGATAGCTTTTATCACTTGGCAGCTAGCAAATCATCTTCCAGTTGTATGAAAGCATTATGTCACAAGCAGGTGATATCTTCATTAATAGGAACTTATATTCAAACTATGGGAGGAAACCAAGGGAAACATCAACAATTTAAGCTGCTTGGGAGTTGCTTAGATTCCCCTGAACAAAAATAGCAAGGATATTTCTCATACCTGGTATCAGAGTTTTGTTAGTCTATGAACTTTAGAGGGAGATGGATCATTATCATACAAAGTGGCATGACTTCATTCAAAATATATGTACTATATGTACCATATACATACATATGTATAAATATACACACATACATTTATGTAATATATAATTTCAGATACAATATAATTTTCTCTGCTCCCTTCAGTCCTCCACCTTCCCTTCTACTTTGTCCCATGATCCCCATACTGCCAATTTACTCAAGAGATCTTGTCTTTTTCTATTTCTCATGCAGATTAGATCCATGTATGTCTCTTTTAGGGTCCTCTTTGTTCTCTAAGTTCTCTAAGATTGTAAACTGTAGGCTGGTTTTGTCAATGCTTTATGTCTAAAAGCCACTTATGAGTGTGTACATATTTATTATATTTACCTTTCTGGGTCTGGGTTACCTCACTCAATATGATATTTTCTAGACTCATTCGTCAGCAAATTTTAAGATGTCATTCTTTTTTTTCCATTGTCTTTATCCATCCTTTGATAGAAGGACATTTGGGTTGTTTCCCGGTTCTAACTAATACAAATAATGTTGCTATGAACATAGTTGAGAACATTTTCTTGTGGTATGATTGAGCATCCTTTGGGTTGTATATCCAAAAACAGTATTGCTGGGACTTGATTTAGGATGTTTTTTTTTTTAATTTTCTGAGAAATCGCCATATTGATTTCCAAAGTGACTGCACCAGTTTGTACTCCTACCACCAATGGAGGAGTGTTCCCTTTATCCCACATCCTCTCCAGAATAAGCTGTCATTAGTGTTTTTGATCTGGGACATTCTGACAGGTAAAGATGGAATCTCAGAGTTGTTTTGATTTGCATTTCTCTGATGGTTAACAATGTTGAGCATTTTCTTAAGTGTCATTCACCCATTTTAGATTCATCTGTTGAAAGTTTCCTATTTAGGTCTGTACCCCATTTTTATTGGTTTATTTGTTCTTTTGATAACCAATTTCTTGAGTTCTTTGTGTATTTTGGAGATCAGTCCTCTGTCCAATGTGCAGTTGGTTAAGATCTTTTTCCATTCTGTGGCCTGACATTTTGACTTATTGACCATGTTCTTTGCTTTACAGAAGCTTCTCAGGTTCAGGAGGTCCCATGTTTATTAATTGTTTCTCTCAGTGTTTGTGCTACTGGAGTTATATTTATGAAGTGATCTCCTGTGCAAATGTGTTCAAGTTCTTTCCACTTTCTCTTCTTTGGGTTTTGTATGGCTGGTTTTATATTGAGGTCTTTGATTCATCTGGACTTGAGTTTGATACATGGGGATAGATACAGATTTATTTCCATTCTTCTACATGTTGATATCCAGTTATCCTGCATCATTTGTTGAATATTCTTTCTTTTTCCATTTAATATTTTTTTTGCTTTTTCATCAAAATCAGATATTCATAGATGTGTGGATTGATAACTGGATCTTTGATTCAATTCTATTGGTCTTCCTGACTGTTTTTATACCAGTACCAGGCTGTTTTATACCAATATTGTAGCTCTGTAGTAATGTTTGAAGTAAGGGATTGTGATGCCTCCAGTTCTTTTATTTTACAGAATTGTTTTGGGCATCCTGGGATTTTTCCTTTTGCCTATGATGTTGAGGATTGTTCTTTCAAGTTCTGTGAAAAGTTTTGCTGTGATTTTGGTGGATATTGTTAATTTTACCTACCTAAGACGTTGGGAGATCTTTCCATTTTCTGGTGTCTTCTTCCATTTCTTTTTTCAAAGAGTTAAAGTTCTTGTCATACAGGTCTTCCTACTTGTTTTGTTAGAATTACTCCAAGACATTTTGTGTTATTTGTGGCAATTGTAAAGGGTAATGTTTCTCTGATTTTTTCTCAGCCCTTTTATCATCTGTATGAAGTAGAGCTACTGATTTTTTTAAGTTAATCTTGTATCCTGCTACAATACTGAAGGTGTTTATGACTTGTAGTATATCCTTGGTAAAATTTTTGGGGTCATTTATGTAAAGTATCATAGCATCAGCAAACAGTGAGAGTTGGACATCTTCTTTTCTGATTTGTACCCCCGGGTTTCCTCTTGTCTTATTGCTCTAGCTAGAACCTCAAGCACTATACTGAACAGATACAAAAAGAGTGGACAACCTTGACTCATTTCTGATTTCAGTGGGATTGTTTTGGGGTTCTCTCCCAATTAGTTTGATGTTGACGGTTGGCTTGCTGTATATTATGTTTATATATGTTTCTTGTATCTCTGCTCTCTTCAAGATCTTTATCATGAAGGGGTGTTGAATTTGTCCAAATGCTATTTCAGCATATAATGGCATGACCATGTGTTGTTGTTTTTTCAGTTTGTTTATATGGTGGATAACATTGAAAGATTTTCATATGTTGAACCCTCCCTGTATCTCTGGGATGAAGCCTATTTGGTCATGGTGGATGATTTTTTTAATGTGTTCTTGGATTCAGTTTGCTAGTATTTTATTGAGAACTTTTTCATCAGTGTTTGTGAGAGAGATTCATATGTAATTTTCTTTCTTAGTAATACCTTTTTTGTTTTCATTATCAGAATAATTGCATCCTTGTAAAAGAGCTTGACAATATTCCTTGTGTTCTATTGTGTGGAACAATTTGAGGAGTATTGGTATTAATTCTTCCTTGAAAATTTTGTGGAATTATGCATTGAAACTATGTGGTCCTGGGGTATTTTGATTGGGAGAATTTTGATTATTGTTTCTATTTCTTTAGCATTTATAGGTCTACTTAGTTTACTTATCTGGTCTTGATTTAAATTTGGTAAGTGATATTTATTGAGAAAAATTGTCCATTTCTTTTAAGTTTTCCAATTTTGTGTAGTACAGGGTTTCAAAATATGACCTTAAGTTTCTCTGAATTTCTTTCATGTCTGTTCTTATGTTTCTGATTTTGTTAATTTGGATATTCTCTCTGCCTTGTTGTTAGTCTGGATTAAGGGTTGTCTATTTCATTGATTTCTCAATGAATCAACACTTTGTTTCATTGATTCTTTGTATTGTTTTCTTTGTTTCTATTTTGTTGATTTCATCTCTCAATTTAATTATTTCCTGTCATCTAGTCCTCCTAGGTATGCTTGATTCTGTTTTATTTTCTAGAGTTTTCAGATGTTCTGTTAGCTTATTAGTGTGGGATTTTTACAGCTTATTTATATAGACATGTAGTGCTATGAACTTTCCTCTTAAGAACCACTTTTATTGTGTTCCATAAATTTAGGCATGTTATGTGGTCATTTTCGTGGACTTCTAAAATGTCTTTCTTTACTTCTTCCTTGACTCATTGGTGATTCAGGTGAGCATGTGTTTGTGGGCTTTCTGAAATTATTGCTGCTGTTGAATTCTATATTTAGAATTAGAATTAGCCATGGTGATCCAATAGATACATGGGGTTATTCTAATTTTTTGTATCTGTTTAGGTTTGCTTTGTTACTTAGTACGTGATCCATTTTTGAGAAGGTTCCACACAATAGAAACAGGAGGAATATTGCCAAACTTTTTATGACGCAACAGGTACCTTGATAACCAAACCACACAAAGATACAAAAAGAGAGAGAGAAAGAGAGAGAGAGAGAGAGAGAGAGAGAGAGAGAGAGAGACTTATTCACCAGTCTCACTCATGAACATTGATGCAAAAATACTCATTAAAATCCTGGCAAACTGAATCCAAGGACACATCAATAATCACGCATCATGATCAAGTAGACTTCATACCAGAGATGCGGGAATGGTTCAATGTAAGGAAATCTGTCAATTTAATACACCAAATAAACAAACTGGAAGAAAGAAAAAAACACATGGCTGTTTCATTAGATGTAAAAAAATCTTTAACAAAATCCAACACTCCTTATTGATAATGGTCTTGGAGAGATCATGAATACAAGGAACATATCTAAACATAATAAAGGCAATATACAGCAAGCCAATAGTCAATAATTAAACTAAATGGAGAGAAATTCAAAGCAATTCTCCTGAATTCTAAAGCAAGACAAGGTTGTCCACTCTCTTCACATATATTCACTATAGTACTTTAAATTCTACCTAGAGCAATAATAACTAAAAAGGAAATCAAAGAGATATAAATTGGAAAATAAAAAGTCAAATTTTCACTATTTGCAGATAATATGATAGTATACGTAAGTGACCCCCAAAAATTCTGCCAGGGAAACCCTACAATGAAAAATACCTTCAGTAATGTGACAAAATACAAGATCAACTCATTCAGTTGTCCTCCTATATACAAATGATAAACAGGCTGAGAAAGAAATCAGAGAAACATAAATCTTTAAAATTGCCTCAAACAATAGAAATTACATTGAGTTAACTCTATCCACATAAAGGAAAAACCCAAAAGACCTGTATGACAAGAATTTTAAGACTTTGAAGAAAGGAATTGAAGAAGATATCAGAAAATGTCAATAACTCCCATGCTCTTGAATAGGAAGTATCAACATATTAAAAACAAAAATATTACCAAAAACAATCTATAGGTTCAATGCAATCCCCATCAAAATTCCAACACAGTTCTTAACAAACCATTAAAGAACAATATTCATCTTCAGATGGAAAAAAAACAGGATAGCAAAAACAATCCTGTATAATAAAGGAACTTCTATAGGCATCAACATCCCTGAGATCAAACTCTAATATAGAGCTATAGTGATAAAAATTATCTTGGTATTGACATAAAAACAGACTCATGAATCAATGAAATCAAATTTGAGACCCTGATATTAATATATACCTAATCTTTGACAAAGACCCCAAAATTGTACATTGGAAAAAAGAAAGCATATTCAACAAATTGTGCTGGCAAAACTGGATGCCAACATGTAGAATACAAATAGATCTGTATCTGTCTCCACACACAAAATTCAAGTCCAAGTCAATTAAAACCTCAACATAAGTTCAATTACATTGATCCTGTTAGAAGAGAAGCTGGAAAGTAACCTTGAATGCATTGGCACAGAAGACCACTTCCTAAATATAACACTAGTAGCACAGACACTAATAACTGGGACCTCATCAAACTAAGAACCTTCTATAAGGCAAAATACAAAATGGCAACCTATAAAATGAACAAAGATCATCACCAACCCCCCCCATTAGACAGAAGGCTGATCTGCAAAATATATAAACAACTCAAGAAAATAGACATCAAAGTACTAAATAATCCAATTTAAAATGGGGTACTCAGCAGAAGAATCTCAAATAGCCAAACACACTCACAGAATTGTTTGAAATCCTTAGTCATTAGGGAAATTCAAATCAAAACAACTCTGAGATGCCATCTCACACCTGTCAGTATGAGGATGACTTATTTTGTAGAGTATGTAAGTGTAAGGGAACACTCCTCCATTGCTGGTGGGAGTGCAAATTGGTACAGCTGCTTTGGAAATCAGTATGGTGATTTCTCAGAAAATTAGGAAACAACCTATCTCAAGACCCAGAAAACTGTTCTTGGGTATATACCAAAAGGATATTCAATCATAAAAAAGACACTTGCTCAAGTATGTTCATAACAGCATTATTCATAATAGCCAGAACCTGGAAACAACCTAGATGCCCATTAACTGAAGAAGTGGAAAAGAAAATGTGGCACATTTATACAACAGAGTATTACTCAATGGTAAAAATCAATGTCACAATGAAATTTGATTGCAAATTGGTGAAACTAGAAAAAATCTTCTTGAATGAGGCAACACAGACCCAGAAAGATAAATATGGTATGTACTCACTTTTAAATGGGTATTAGATGTAAAGCAAAGGATAACCTTGCTAGAATCTTCATTCCCAGAGAAGTTAAGTAACAAGAAGGACCCTAAGAAGGACAAGCATGGATTTTCCTGTGAAGGGGAAAGATATAAGATCTCCTGGATGAACTGATGGCAGTGGTCCTCAAAAAGGAGAGGGGATGGGGAATGAGAACATGAGCAAACAGGATGGTCACATTGTTGGAGGGACACAGAGGGAGAGTAATGGAAGAGACAACTTGAAAGAAGATGTCATTATGGGGTTATAGAGAAACCTGGTGCTAGGGAAATTCCCAGGAATCTATAAAAATGATCTCAGATGAAACTCCTAGCAATAATGGAGAGGGTGCCTGAACTGACCTTCTCCTGTAATCAGATTGGCAACTACCCTAAATTGCATCATAGAACCTGCATCCAGTAATTCATTAAAGCAGATGTAGAGATTCACAGCCAAGCACTGGACCTAGCTCTTAGAGTCCAGTTAAAGAGAGGGAGGAGGGATTATATTAGCAAGGGGTGTCAAGATGATGATGGGGAAACCCACAGACACAGCTGACCTGAACTAGAGAGAGCTCATGAACTCTGGACTGATGGATGGGGAGCCTGTCTGGGACCAAACTAGTCCCTCTAATTGTTGGTCAGAGTTGTGTGGCCTAGTCAGTTTGTGGGACCCCTGACAATGGGATCAGGATTTATCCATGGTACATGAAATGGCTTTTTTGAGCCCATTCCCAGGGTGGGATACCTTGCTAGGCCTTAATGCCGGGACGGCACACGGAGGCGGGGGTGGGGGGTGGGGGGGTGTTAACCCTGTGTCAACTAGATGTTCCAGTCTTAGTTGACTCCTCTGGTGAAGATTTACACTCTCTTTGGGGGGTTGGGGTCTGGGAGGGTGGCGGAACTGAGAATAGGGGAAGGAGAACTGTCATTAGTATATAAAATGAATTTTAAAAAAGGAAATATCAAATAAAACAAGACAAAGAAAACCCCTAAAACTATAACATCAAAGTTGAACATGGCAAACCAAGAGAAGGAAAATAGTCCAACACAAGGCAGAGGAATCAGAGACCCACTCAGTCACACACTCTGGAGTTCCATAAAAATATTAACCTAAATCTTAAGCACTAGGCAAGATAGCCACATGTTAATCTGGCATTAAGTTCTTAATGCATAAATCAACTGACCATGGGATCATAGCCTCAGTAGATACAACTACAACACAACTCCTGCACTTAGGGCTCAGAGAACATTGCAGAGAAGGGGGCAGTAAGAATGTAAGAGCCAAAGGACCAGGAAGTTTCCTGGGAGACTAGGATGACCTGGAAACTATGTTCCTAATACCTCAACAATATGGTGTCAGAGACCTAAACAATGACAATAGCAATAAATATGCTAACTTGGAAAGGAAATGTCTCATGAAATTTTCCCTTTCACAGTAAAAGAATTATCGTCAACTAATGACTGGAGAGAGAGAGAGAGAGAGAGAGAGAGAGAGAGAGAGAGAGAGAGAGAACTAGTTTGCCCCAGGGATGAGTTCTTTAATTGGTTATCCAATACAAAGTTGCCAAATCTGAACCTGAAATCATACACACACACAAAAAAGAGATTTAACAAGAAACACACACACACACACGCAGGGACACTCAAGGAAAAGAGGCCCTCAGTTGGATGGAAGAGACTTGAGAGAAGTTAGAGGGAGGAAAGGGAAAAGAAGAAGCTATATTTTAATAAAAATCTTGCATAAAATAGGAAAATAACTCATTAGAACTTAGATTCAGTGCCATACTGAGATAATTACTCCAAATTCTAAAATGATTGACATTTTTGTCTATAAATTTATTGTTATAACCTCAATATTTTTGACTTAAAATTATTGAGAGAAATTATTGGTGGTACATTTTTCTGACTGAACATTTAAACAAATGTTAAATGGTTGCAATTATTTTATAATATTTGCCATTATATTTGATTTAGTAGAAAGCTGTAGTTGTATATACATTCACATTATACCACATAATACCATTGACGAAGCATGTAATTAGTTTAGCTTCGGACATTTATAACATTTCTTATATAGGTCACATTTGTTAAATATTTTATAAGCTAATATGACAGTATACTCATCTATGAAGTAATTATCTTGGGTGTCATAAAGCATAGAAATATAACAGAAATAAATCTGTTATTTCATTATTCAATTTATGTACATATTTCAGTTACATGTGAACAGTGCAAAATTCATAATGTTGTTCGACAAAATTGTACCAATTCTGCTGGGAGTCCAAAATTTCATTTTTGTTCTAACAATTATTATTATTATTATTATTATTGATTTTCGAGACAGGGTTTCTCCGTAGCTTTTGGTTCCTGTCCTGAAACTAGCTCTTGTAGACCAGGCTGGCCTCAAACTCACAGAGATCTGCCTGCCTTTGCCTCCCGAGTGCTGGGATTAAAGGCGTGCACCACCACCGCCCGGCTTCTAACAATTATTTTTTACTTAAGGTTTTAGACAGCAAATTTGATTCTTTTTTCCATCTTCCAACTCCTTCAAGATTGTCCATATATCTCTACCTGTCCAAATTTAGTCATATCTTTAGTATCACAAAAAAATACCTGCCCTCCAAAAGAACTATCATAAAAAAACAACAAGTAAACCAACAAGAAAACAAATACAATTATAAAACAAAACAAGAAGCACACAGAAAAATAACATGGGGTAAATTTTTTGTTGACTGTCGACTTCTGGGCATGGAACCTGTGCTGGAGTGTAATTATATACCAAATGCTACTCTAATGAATAGAACTGATTTTCCCTCTCCACTAGGTATCAATTACAAATAGCTTCTTTGTGAGGGATGCGACTTTGGGTCTACTTTTATTTCTCTATGTTTGGATTTGTGCCTCGTTTGATTTCATGCAGGTAGTGTGCATGCTGCCATAGCTTCTGTGAGCTCTTTTTTTTTGTATTAATTAAATCACTGCTTGGCCTATTAGCTCTAACTTCTTATTGGCTATCTCTTACATATTAATTTAACCCATTTCTATTAATCTGCATATTGCCAAGCGGCAGTGCCTTACTGGCAAAGGTTCATTCTAACTCTGGCAGCAGATCCATGGAGTTCCCTCACTCCACTCTTCTTTCTCCCCGCATTCACTTCTGTCTTCCCCGCCTACCTAAGCTCTGCCCTATCAACAGGCCAAGGCAGTTTCTTTATTCATTAATGGTAATTACAGCACACTCCCACATCATGCCCCAATGCTGCAAATGAGACTTTGGGTGATTGCCCAGGTAGCCGGTTGTCTCTGTCATTCCTTGCACTTTTTTTATTGCTTTTTTTTATTGAAAAAAAATCCCTGCTTCCTCCCAGCCTCCCATTTCCCTCCCCCTCCTCCCGCCCCTCTACCCCTTCCCCACTCCTCTCCCCCTCCCTCTCCAGTCTGAAGAGCAGTCAGGGTTCCCTGCCCTGTGGAAAGTCCAGGGTCTTCTCCCCTCCATCCAGGTCTAGGAAGGTGAACATCCAAACTGGCTAGGCTCCCACAAAGCCAGAACATGAAGTAGGAACAAAACTCCATGCCATTGTCCTTGGCTTCTCATCAGCCCTCATTGTTCTGTGAGCTCTTATGAAGCACATGCTTGCTGTGAGGAAAACACTGACCTTAGAGCCATCCACCACCTCTAGCTCTTACACTGTCTCCAAATCCTCTTTAATATAGATCTCTGAGACTTGAGGGGAAAGATAACTCTTGATAAAAATTTAGGGTTTAGTTCTCTAAAGTCTCTTTTTCTGCACGTTGTTCAGTGTGAGTCTCTGTAAATGGAGGATGCTCATTCATTTCCAGGCTACCCAGACCCAAATAATTACACAAAAATTTTTATTAATTCTAACACTGCTTGGCCAATGACTCTAGTGTATCCTTAACAAGCTCTTACATCTTAAATTAACCAATTTATATTATTTTGTGTATCACCACAAGGTTGTAGCCTACGGTAAGCATCTTTCTCCTTCAGCAGCTACATGGCATCTTTTTCACTATGCCTACCCTCTCTACATAGCTCTTCCAGCCTGGCTATATTCTGCCCTGCTATAGGACAAATAAGCTCTATTCATTAACCAATAAAAACAACAAATATACAGAAAAATATTCCATATCATCTCCCCATTTCTTTCTAATTAAAAAGGAAGGCTTTAACTTTAACAGTAAAATTACATATAAAAACAGTTATCAATAAAGAATTATAGTTACAATATTTAATCCATTACATTTGGTAAAAGGAAAATATTCTATCATCTATCCTTTTTTGTGACTCTAAAGTTTTATATCTAATTTATCCTTTATCAAAACTATGGAAAATTATAAATATCTATCTTCAACTCTTCAAAGACTCCCAGAAGGATATCATATTACACAAGTAAACAGGAAGTCCATTGTAACCAACTTCCAAAACTTTAGAATTGACAGAGACATCTTGCTGCCTGGACAGTCATTCAAAGTTGTTCTGTAATGTTGTAGCATCATCTTTAGCCTACAGGTCCATAGTGTCTGGCAGACTTTTCCATGAAGCAGAAAATTTAAAAGGCTGTTTCACCTATCTTAGCAATTTGTCAGTCACTTTCTTCTGTATGTTGCAGAATGTCTGGCAGTTTCTTCTGTGAAGCAGGAAACATGAAGGACCATCCTATCTTTTAGAACATTTAGCAGTCACTTTTCTGTGGCTCCTCCATGCCTAGTTCATACAGAATACCATCAAGCAGTTCAGAAAAGAGCAGTTTCTTTCCCAAATGACTAGCCTTGTCACATTGAAGGCAGATTCCATCAACTTCTCTGAAGTAATTGGTGCTGCCAGAAGAAATGTCTCAATGTTGAGAAAGTTCTAAGTTTTTAAAACATTTTAAATGCTGTATTCTGTAGGCCTTTGAAGTTTTAAAGATTATCTAATTAATGTATATCTCTGTATATCTAGAAAACCTAATTAACATGATTGTAAGTGTGACTATTATCAATAACTATTAATCTGTAATTTTATTTTTTTGTTTTTTCTTTTTTTTTTAATTTTTATTTTTTGTTGAAAAAATTTCCGCCTCCTCCCTGCCTCCCATTTCCCCCCACTTCCCCCACTCCTCTCCCCCTTTTCCCACTCCTCTCCCCCTTCCTCCACTCCTCTCCTCCTCTCCCCCTCTCCCCTCCCCCTCTTTCCTGAGTCTGAAGAGCAGTCCAGATTCCCTGCTTTATGGGAAGTCCAAGGTCCTCCCCCCTCCATCCAGGTCCAGGAAGGTGAACATCCAAACAGGCTAGGCTCCCACAAAAAATGGGGCACTGAACTGAACAGAGAATTCTCAACAGAAGAAATTCAAATGGCCAAAAGACACTTACGGTCATGCTCAACCTCCTTAGCGATCAGGGAAATGCAAATTAAAACAACTTTGAGATACTGTCTTACACCTGTCAGAATGGCTAAAATCAAAAACACCAATGATAGCCTTTGCTGGAGAGGTTGTGGAGTAAGGGGTACACTCATCCATTTCTGGTGGGAATGCAAACTTGTGCAACCACTTTGGAAATCAGTGTGGCGATTTCTCAGGAAATTCAGGATTAATCTGTAATTTTAAACTATACATTATGAGTTGCATAAACATTAATACCTTAAACATGAATACACATATACATATAAAAAAATTGACCTTAAATTTGTGTCAATAAATCAGAATCTATACCAATGTATGGATACTATATCATATACCCCTATTTTTTAGAAATTGACCAACCCTTTTAAAATAAATATAAACATTCATAAGCAATAATTTGAGGAATTTGGGCATTGTTTTCTTCGAACTGCTTCCTGTTGTTTGTTGGGCAAAGTATATTTTAAAGTTCATGGAGACTATTCGGGGATCTTGTTCCATCAAAATACATTAGCCTGGAAGGTTCTCATTTTCTGTGGAAATAAAAGCAGAACCTCTTTTCCAAAGCAACATATCCTTAGACTCATATAATGAAGTCAAAATACCTTTATATTTGTTTAGCTTAGCAACCCCCAGAATGAAATATCTCTCTGAAGTCAAAAAAATCAAAGAAAACCCAAAAGTACACAAAATCCAGACTTTCTGTGTATATTCCATCTATACAAGGCTTTTTTTATCACCCGATGACTTTTTAATATTCATTTTATTACCTTTACTCCTTTAATCTTTGAATCTGTCTTTTTATATCCATCTATACTCTTTTTTGTCTCTCTCTCAAGCCTACATACATTTTACACACACTATGAGCCATTTAGTGTCTCTTTATGTTTGAATCTGTCTTTTTTCATATTTGTATATCATTTTCTGACCCAGAGCACTTTTTATTATTTTAAATGTTAAGTGGGCATGGCTACAACCATCTCTGAGGCCCTGTCTGTTTACTTCATCCAGTCCAACATGGAGAAGGTATGTTTATTGCCACTCTGAGTCATGCTCAACACCCTAGCTTCAGGGATGTGGTTGGTGGGTCTATGTCATCATTAAGCAACTAGTAGCAAGCTACTTACAAACTCAATTTAAGTGCAGGCCTTCCAAAAGAGCAAGAGCTGATCATGCTGACAGCAGCTATTTGTGCCACCAGTACAAACCAAGAAGCCCTCTCTTAAAGAAGCTATTCCACTGCTTATACTGAGTCAGGAAATCTCTTAAAGGAGCTGTACCTCAGCTTGCCACTAGCAAACAGAATCTATCTGTAAATATGCTGCAACCATGAAGCCATGCTTAACTCTTATTTTTTGTCCAGAATTCCTTCCCAAAATCTCTCAGGTTTTATGTGGATGTGTTTGCCTCACATTGGCATGTCATTTCAAAGCAGAGATGGCTCATTTGTTTCCCAGGTACCCAGACTCAAATAATCACAAGAAAACTATATTAATTTCAATACTGCTTAGCCAATGACTCTAGTGTATTCCTAACTAGCTCTTATATCTTAAATTAACCCATTTCTATTAATCTGTCTATTGTCACAAGTCTGTAGCCTACTAGGAGATGTTTTCCTCCTTTGGCAGCTACATGGCATCTCCTTAACTCCACCTACTCTCTCTCTCTATAGCTCTTCTAGCCTGGCTATATTCTGCCTTGCTATAGGCCAAATCAGCTTTATTCATTAACAAATAAAAGTGACACACATACAGAAGGACATCTCACACCAAGTCTCTGTGCTAATTTTCATCTACTGCAAGAAGAGGCTTTAATATGGGTGCCAAGTGATGGTAAAGTAAAAGAAAAGGAATTATCATTATAACCCAGCTACTAACAATGTGACATAAAACCATGACCTGCCTATAAGAAACAGTTTTGTAGTGGTGGTTCAAATGCTATAGAAATAATCAACTACGTTTTTATTGGTTATAAGGCCAACTCTATAAGATAGGACTTTAAGACTGAACAGTGGCCAAGAACCTGAAACTAACTTAAGGGGTATAGGAAAAATCCACTACTACTATTCTGCTAAAATAATATAAAAATAAAATAACTTCTAAGAAAGCTATGCCTTTCCCATAGATCATGGCTTCAACTCTTCTGTCAATGGGCATCTAGAGTGGCTTTATTTCCTGGCTATGGTGAGTAGTATAGCAATAAACACAGGTGTGAAATTGTCTCTGTGGTGTAGTGACTTAAAATCCTTCAAGCTTAGTCTCATGAATGGTAAAACAGGAGGAAATGGTAGTACTAATTTTAGCTTTTGAGTAAACTCCATATTGATTTCCACAGTGAGTGCCAAAGGCTTGAATTCTACCGTCTATGAACAGAGTACATATTTCCCTAAATCCTTGTCAGAATTTGTTGGTATTTATTTTTTTGATGATAGTCAAGATATATCCTCTCTATTGTAGGTGCTGAGTAACCTCAACATCTCTAACTTTATTTGTATTTTAGGAAATTCTACTCATTTGTTCTTTTAATATTGCAACTAAAATGCTTGATATGCTCTTAAGTGTATCTTTAAAAAATAGTTATAAATTGTGACTGTCCTGTGAGCCATTATAAGAGAAATCTATAGTGAATCTAAATTCACATGATCAAAACTATAAGAAGTAGTGATATTTAACTTTAGAAGACAATTTTAGGCAAATTCTATAATACTAGAAAAGGTAGATGAACTGGCATAAAAAGATATACATGTTACTAAAACTCATAATTATTAAGTCAGGCTGAGTTATATTAAATTATATAGTAAGAGAATATAGTTCATGATTGGAAAAATGTTGCTATGTAAATGAGTATAAACTTCAAACTGACTATCTTAAAAAATACTGAATAGCTTGTTGCTCTCTATTTCCAACCAACATGGACATATAGTCTGTATAACCATCTGGATAAGCAAAATGCAGAAGAGACATTTTTACATAGTATTAAGTTTAAATAGAGTGGTCTGTGTCTTCATTGATACCATACTATCTTTATCTCTCTTTTCATTCTGTTTGCCCATTTGCATAACTATGTCTACACACAACTTCGTATTCTCCTTGATTTTTGCCAGAGGATAATTGTTGGGGAGAACTTTAAATGACATGAATTTTAACTGAATATTTCAAGATTTCACTTGAATTATTAGTGAGCTCAGCAGCTGAACTAAAAAGCTGATACAAATAAGAATGAAGAGATGTTACTAGCAAGACACATTCAAATTACTTTGCAAAAACAGTGATCAAACTGGATGCAGCCCCACCTGGCTATATATTTGGGGAAGATGTTTTTCTAAGAAGAGATTATGTGCATCTCAGCTAGGCAAAAGTCTACAAGTTACCTTACTACTTCATGGAATCCACGTTGTAGTCAGTTTCACATAAGAAGTCAAATGAAGGTGTTTTGTCATAGACAATTAAACAGCTGTTGAGAAAGTCAAATGAAGGTGTTTTGTCATAGACAATTAAACAGCTGTTGTGTAGGCAAGTAAGATAATGTGTTTATATGACATTGCAAACATATATAACACATCTGCTTTCATATTTATAACTTTGTGTGCATTTTAGCAGTGTTATTTCCAATAACTGTTTCTGACCATGCCAAGTATATCTAGACAGATTTCAAATACACTCAATGGCCCCTCATTTTTTTGTTTTTCAATTAGTGTTGTTTATTCCTGTTCCACTAAACATTATTAACCTAAAAGACACTGTCCTTCTGGTTGGTAGACAAATATCAACTGAGTAGGCATTGCATAATTGGCCATGCTTTTCAACTTCCGTAGGGGACTCTGTATACCCATACTGTGTCAAGTCAGTTATAAATTTGATATTTTACTTCCCGTATCCAAGAGGATAATTATATGTTTTTCTTTGGGTTCACCTTCTTATTTAGTTTCTTTAGGTTCACCACTATATACTCTGTGACCGTTATTTATGGCTAGAAACCAATTATGAGTGAGTACATCCCATGTTCCTCTCTTTGGGTCTGGGATACCTCACTCAGGATAGTGTTTTCTATTTCCATCCATTTGCATGCAAAATTCGAGAAGTCATTGTTTTTTACCGCAGCGTAGTACTCTAATGTGTATATATTCCACACTTTCTTCATCCATTCTTCCATTGAAGGGCATCTAGGTTGTTTCCAGGTTCTGGCTATTGCAAATAATACTGCTATGAACATAGTTGAACAAATGCTTTTGTCATGTGATAGGGCATCTCTTGGGTATATTCCCAATAGTGGTATTGCTGGGTCCAGGGGTAGGTTGATCCCGAATTTCCTGAGAAACCGAAACACTGATTTCCAAAGTGGTTGAGGGGAGAAAATTTGGGACCTTGGAGGTGGGGTGGGATGGGAGTATCGGGGGATGGGGAGAGAAAAGTGAGAAGGGGAGGATGAGGGAAACTTGGGGAAACAGGATGATTGGGATAAAGGAAGGTTGGATAGGGGAGCACGGAAGCTCAATTCTTAGTTAAGGGAGCCACCTTAGGGTTGGCAAGAGACTTGAACCTAGAGTGGCTCCCAGGAGCCCAAGGCGAGGTCCCCAGTTAGTTCCTTGGGCAGCTGAGGATAGGGAACCTGAAATGACTCTATCCTATAGCAATGCTGACGAATATCTTGCATATCACCATAGAACCTTCAGCTGGTGATGGATGGAGATAGTCACAGAGACCCACACTGGAGCACCGGACTGAGCTCCCAAGTTCCCAATGAGGAGCGGAAGGAGGGAGAACATGAGCAAGGAAGTCAGGACCACGAGGGGTGCACCCAACCACTGAGACAGTGTGACTGATCTATTGGGAGCTCACCAAGGCCAGCTGGACTGTGACGGAAGAAGCATGGGATAAAACCAGACTCTCTGAACATGGCGAACAATGGGGGCTGATGAGAAGCCAAGGACAATGGCCCAGGGTTTTGATCCTACTTCAAGTTCGGGCTTTGTGGGAGCCTAGCCACCTTGGATGTTCACCTTCCTAGACATGGACAGAGGGGGGAGGGCCTTGGACTTTCTACAGGACAGGGAACCCTGACTGCTCTTTGGACTGGAGAGGGAGGGGGAGAGGGGGGGGAGAAGGGTGGGACGAGGGGGAGGGAAATGGGAGGCCGAGAGGAGGCGGAAACTTTTTTTTCTTTTCTTTTTCTCAATAAAAAAAATTGATATTTTAATGGTTTTCAAACCACAATTAAGATATAACATTTGACCACAAACAAGCAACAAAAAAACAAAAATTAGTTTCAAATCCATCAAGGATATGATACATTCAGCACCTTAGCTATGCTGTCCTCGCTTGGAGCATTCATCCTCAGCTACTTCTTTTTATTTCCAAAATAGAGTTCACCACCAGAGTGAATACAGTTGAGGACATACAGGGATATTTCCTGCTATTTCCTTCTTTGTATGTATAAACAAATACCTGGAACAGCATATATGTATGTCTAACATAGGTTCATTTTAGAGTTGGCTGGAAACCTAATTCTTTCAATAGTTGTTTACAAATCCCTCTTTGATGAGTTCAGTCACTGGATTAGTTGGTTGTCTGCTTCTATCAGCTTTCTTTTGATGAGTTTTTGTGTTTTTCTCTATCTTTAATGTCTTTTCTTCCAGAAGGGTGGATACTATCTATAAAAGAATGGCAGAGGAAAAAAATAATGTTTTACTTCTTGAAATAGAATTCCATTGAGTTTTATTTCTTTGTTCTTTGGTAGATAACAACAAGTTTGATCATCTCAAACAAATGAATGGTTTGATTGAAGATGAGTATAAAATGATATTAGAGTCTATGTTTCCAGGGGTCTTAAGTTTTTTCTTGTACCTCCCCATCAACCACATTGGATCTCCAGAGTTCCAGCCTCACTCTGCCTTTCAGAATCTACATATCAGATAATAAGAGTTTAGAAATTTTCCATGTGCTCCAACCTTTATTCCAATCCATTGCAAAAGCCTAGGAACCCATTAGAATAACTTTATTAAGTATTTACAAGATTATATCATCTGAAAAACAATTAATAACATATATTTACCTGTACTACATACCAATTTATTCTTTCCTCAAAATAAGAAGTTTGATATTTAAAAATATGAAGGCACAGAAAACAAATTGTCAAATAAATAGCAGTGGTTATGTATATGTGAAATATAAATATGTATCTCTGGGTACATAATGATTATCCATGCATTTAAATTTTATTCTTTAGTTTTTCTGTATGACTATTTGTTTAATTGATACAGTGACTTAAACATGGTACACTAATTATAATTAAAACTACTATTTATTAAATATAGTTTCTTAGTGAAGATGAAAGTTAAGCATTTAAACTAATGTGTAGAAGGTGTAAAGTAAGGTGAAGTCCAGTGCTGGAGATGTGGCTCAGAAGTTAAAGTGTGAACTACTCTTTCACGGGACCCAAGTTCAGTCCACAACACCCCTGTCAGGTAGCTCACAACCTCCTGTAACTCCAGCTCCAGAAGATCTAAAGTCTTTTTCTGGACTCTAAAAGCACATGTACTCACATGTGCACATATCTTCATGCACACAAAAAAATAAAATAAATACCTTATGGGCTTGAAATGTGGGTAAATAATAGCTTAAATTATTAATTTTTCTCTGCATATTTATGATCATTAATTTTTACAAACTCTTCAATTATGTTGACTTTTGTGTGTGTGCCACAGTCCTACTGTTACTTTTTTATTATATACACAAGATCAAAATAATCATAATTTCATGCCATTTCTTTATTTCTTTCTTATCTCCAACTAGAACTAGTAAAATGTGTTGTATATTGTATGTAGTGTCTCATTTTATATCCTAATCCTATAAAATAGCCACTATTTGTCTTCATTTACAGGTTATATACTCATACTCCTTGTGCTGAATCTTCAAGAAGGTTCCAGTTCTTGATTGCATATCTGTTAAGAGAAATGTGAGGATATCTGTTTTAGGGATATCAAGGATTTATTATGATATAAAAGGAAGAAAATACACTCACAAATATAGGATATGGTAAATCTAGTTGCAAGCTCTGGACTGATCACACACTGCTTCATACTACCTGACTCAGTCTTCACCACCCAAGAGAGCACAAACACCCTTCCTCCTTCCATAAAAGAGCTCTCTTAGGCAGACAAAAAGTATTGCCTTTATTGGGCCAGCTAGCCCAAGGTCAGGGAAGAGCGAATCCTCACTCACTATAGAAGTCTGCTGTGGTGTCACATCCCATCCTTTGTAAGACAAGAAATGAAACACATGAGACAGTCCATGAGTGTGATTCAGTGAGAGGCCTCCAAAAAAGAACCTCTGATGTAGAAATCATGCTGCATTCTGACCACAACTCTTCAATCTGCTCTGCAATCTCTGCCCTATTTCTTTATATGCTACACATACAAGACAATTGGTTATCAAATTCATGTCATAATATTGATTGACTGTGTTTCCTTGCCTCTAGTTTCAGATGTCTTTAGACTTGGCATACCTCAGCTTATGATTACTGCTGTTTTTGAAAGATCATGTTTTATGGAGATGCACACATATTTTAGAAAAACTATTGAATGATTTTCAAGGAATTATAAACAATGTGGTAAATGATTCTGCAACTATTCATGAGGAATATGACCTTGACTTGCAGGCAGTAATTTGTAGCAGCAGAGCTAACAAGATGTTGAGGATAAGACTAAAGTCAGCCTCTTCTAAAGAACAGACACTCAGTTACTGGTGCTTATGTTTCACTGCTGTCTTTTATTTTATTTTTATACTTCTATAGTTCTCAAAAAACTTATTTTCTTGATTAAGCATCTCTTCAATGTCTAGGTAGCTATTTGGTAATTTTTAATATGTGCTTCAAAATATGGTTTACACACATGAACCAAATAATCAGACTGGTGATACAAGTAGGGTGTTCTATCAAACCCTGGACTGTTTCAAAGCAGGATGCATGTTTATGTTTGCAAGCCTCCTTGTTGAGATGCAGTTTTTCACGGTTTTCTTACGTTTATGCATTCCTAGCAATAAAAAAGAGTTCTTGTGCTCTGTGTGCAGGTCTCTTACATACAAAAAGTACTCTGAAGATATGGGATCAGCTTCCACAGTCAGGGACAACTTTGGTTATAGATTTGTATTATAAAAATGATTTCTCGCTTTGGAAGTTTCTTCACAGTGCACTATAACTTGTGTTTCATTTCTGTAATGACATACATTGAACTTGCATGGTGAACAAGTCTTATTTTCCTCATTCTTTGGGAAGTAGAGGTCAGAGACGTGAAATAAATTAAGACAGAATGGCTGTTGCTCTTGGAGAATTATAACTATGTCTCCTTCCTATCCAGAGCTTCTTGTCTCTCACCAATACCCACGATACTATAAGTACAGTTAATTATCAGAAGAAAACATTTCAGTTTTGCTTTATTGACATCATATATTGATATTGCTTTAGGTTAAACCTTTAGTTATTCCGTACTATTCCAACTGAAATCTCACATGGTAATCATTTTAAATTCTGCTATTGTTTTTGCACCTGTTAACCTGCTCTAACAAAAATCTCTTCTTGTTTTATTTTCACCTGTAGTCTTATTTATATTTCTTGTGGTATCTCACCTACTTTTTTATCATTTATAATATACTCAATTTCTAAACTATTATCAAAGACAAGTACAAAATAAACATCTGTATCATGGGCAAATATGGGGTGATACATTCTCAGAGACAGGAAGTAACCCAAAGGCCCAGGATTCAAGAAGTTTCTCCTAGAGTACTTAGTATGCTGATATACTTAGAATACTATCAGAGTAGCAAGGAAACGCTCCTGCAGTTTTACACATGCTCTGTCGCATATTATCTATAAATATATGATTTAAAATATTTCTACCAATGTTAGGAATAATATCTCTAAGTTAATTTTATTTAGAAATGTAATTGTCCAGGAATTGAGCAAAATAAAGTCATTATGCCAGGTTTTGACTTCATAATTATTATACTCTTGATGGTTTAGATATTCCCATTATTTCTGGCTAAATATATGCTTGCAAACCATTCTAGTACTGAGGATAAATGTAAAGGCTTTCCAAATGTTTTCTCTAATCTACCCTAACCTGAATTCCCCACTAAATCCTCCCAATTCCATTATTCCTCTTAACCCATTAAACAGCTGCTTTCTGTCTCCTCTCCCTTGAAATTAACCACTTACTCAATTCCTGACTTCTATAAATATGCCAAATAGAACACACATATCCGAAGATTCAAAACTATCAGTTGCAAATTAGAAACATACCATATTCATCTATTCGATTACTTCACTCCAATTTACTGTGTCTAATTCTAGCTAGTAACTTGAAAATTTTACAGTCTCATTTTCCTTGACAGCTGAATAGTAGTCCACTGTGAAAACATATCATATTTTTATTACCCATTCATCTGTCAATGGAAATCTAGGCTGTTGTGGGGGAGAGAGAGGGCAGATGAGGGAATATGGGGATGAATAACTAACGCTAAATATATTGCAAAAAGTTATGTTGAACCCTACTGCTTCAGAACCTTCATATATATGAGTTATATATACATAAAATATGATGCATATGTTCATAGTTTAGGTGAAATTATAGTGTAAGAGAGCAATATTATCCCTACTAATGAATACATCATTTTTTTAAAAAAAAAGTCCAGAACCAGAAGTGGGTTACTTCCTTGTATTTGTTTGCAAGCAAAGTCCCAAAAAACCACAAGCATTACATGATATTCACAATGTTCTCAACCACCATCCAGAACTTAACAGTAAGACTCTATTGTTGAAGAAACTAGATTACTGAGTTATAGAATATAGAAATTAAGCTGGTACTAATTGGTAATCTTTATCTCTGATGGTTAGGCATACTACCAGAGGAGAAAATCATTAACCATTTTTATTCAAATATGAACCCTGGGAGCTACAACATTTACCGACCTGGCAATACATGTCCACTGGCAAGATAGTAGGTATGAGTTGTCATGGTTGTAGCTAAGTACTTTCTGATTGGATTTAAGGCCTGATTCACTAGGTAAAATTTATACTGGCATATTATAGGGGCCAAGAATTTCTGTCCATCTAGGCCATACACATGAGGAAAGAACCAACTACTGTTATTCTTCTCAATGGACCTTGTATTACACCGATTCTTAGTGCTTTATTGTTATGACCATATGAAAAACTAATATTTGCAATAGATCACATTTAATAAAGAGATTGGTCAATGTGAAAAGAATAATAGACTAGAATGTTCAGTCCTACATGGGATATCTATAATCCTATGCCTCCTTCCAAGGCTCAAGGATCTTTATAGAAAAGGGAATAGAGAATTTTCAAAAATTGTATGACTACAAGAAAACACTGTTTTCTGGACTTAGCAGGACAATTGTACCTATAAATTCACAACAGTACAGATAGTATACATAAGACTCTCCCTGGCTTAGGACAGACAAAATTCCAGCAAGAAGAGGCAAGTTAAAGAGCTGTTGGTACAAGATAGTGACTTGGAAGAGCAGTTTTCTTTGATTAATAACCATGCAGTAAGGCTGCTCATTCAACAGCATGTAGCATCACAAACTATACTTGATTAATTAAAGGGGAAACAACGAGGACACAGAACTGGATAGGTAGAGAAAGGCAATGGGTTGGAAAGGTGCCAGGGGAAATATTAAAATAAATTGTTTAGATATCTCACAATACTAATAAAAATTGAGAGACAAAAGTAGGTTCAATTGTCTTTCTCTTTTATGAGAGAGAAAATATGCATGACTATATGATCATTGCTTTGCTATATAGAAAGTGGTCAGATTAGATTAGCATAAGAAAACTTCAAAGCAACTGAATGCAGTAAGTAAAACTAATAATTTATTATCCATATGAGGGGATTGTTTGTCTGTGTCAATGTCCAGCACTAGCTGAGGCAAGCAGATCATGTGGTTTCAGTACAGAATTTCCCAAACCAGAAACCATGCTCTTAGCCACAGAATTGTCACTGTGTGTTTGTTCCTATATCCGGTTATGCAATAGTAAAACTGGCTCCCGGAGAGCAGCTGTAAATACCTTTAGTCTTCTTCATCAATATTCTAATTTCCTTTCTAAAAATATTAAATTCAAGGATTTTTTCTCATTTCTCTTCTACATATAACACTAAATCTACTTCATATGGAATATGCAACATATAATGGTATAAAATATTCAATATTGCTTTATAGATGCAATTTAATCCTGCTTTCATTATATTCTGATGTGGTAAACTACCCCAAATGTAACAGCTTAAAATTATAACTATTTCAGATTTGTGGTATGTACAAAATATGGGCTTGGTTTCAAATACTTCTAGTCAGAGAAAATAAAGAAACAAGTGCATAGATAATTATAACATAAAGACAACATTAAAAGATATTTAAAAATGTGTATCTGAAATAAATATTAAAGACACCATTTTTCTTTTGTAGATACAAGGGATATTTAGAAAAACAAGACAGGCCTTGTTCATTGTTGATAAATATGTGGAAGAATACTTGATCATCCTCCCAAAGCTTTATTCATACTTCTTCTTCCACTGTTGTGGTATTCCTCTCTGTATGCTGTGAATTCCATTGGTGAATAAAGAATCTTTCTTGGGCCTGTGATAGGGTAGAACAGAGCTAGGTGGGGAAAACTAAACTGAATGCTGGAAGAAAAGAGGTGGAGTCAAAAAGATGCCATGTAGCCCCACCAGAGACAGAAACCTGACAGAACCTTGCCGATAAGCCACAGCCATGTGACGATACACAGATTAATGGAGATGGGTTAGTTTAGGATGTAAGAGCTGGTAAATAAGAATCTAGAGGTAATATGCCAGGCAGTGATTTAATTAATACAGCTTCTGTATGGTTATTTGAGGTTTGGGCAGCTGGGAACAAACAAGCTACCTCCTACAACATTCCATGCAATGACTTTTCATTTTCCCATTTTCTGTCAACAATCCTTAATATCAGAGTGTAATAGATTTACTCATTGATAAACCTGCAAATTGACTTAATTCAGTTTTAATGTATTATGATTTGTTTTCATTTCATTTTCAATTTTTTAAAATGGTTCTACTACTGAAAATTCATATTTTAATGAACTACAATGATTTTGTCACTGAAACTGTTAATAAACTCAATATTTTAAATTCTCATTTACTATATTGCAAATTATATATTGCATATAACTTATTTCATTGTATATTATTGTTACTGAGTTCTTAGTAAAAAGCAATAAAGACAAGCAGATTTTAGAAGCACTAAGAAAATTCAAGAAAGAAAATCGCTGAATCAATTTTGAAGTATATTTCAATAAACCATTCACACATCAAACCGGAGAAAGTTGTATTATCAGTGTGATAATGACCTCACAATCACCTCATTTCATACAAAAATAGCTTCCAGGGTCACAACCTCTTTGTCTATTTGTAATGAGAACTCAAGATGCTATTACAAACAATAGTCTCTAGCAGGACAAGTGCCATCCTTCTGAACCCAGTGCAGCTCCAGTGCCTTCAATTCTGTGTCCTATGTGAGTCACACTAACTCCCCAGGCTTAGGTTAGTGATCCTATAAGAAATTATTTATAACACTATAGGACATAATAAATAAAAAGGTTCAAAAGCTGTATGGGGCATGGAAATACTTTGTATGTTCTAGTGCCTCTAATTAGCTGCCAGCAAGGGATAGTATGCATCTACTGGCAAACACTGTTCTTTTCATTCTTTGCACTGATTCACCTCCTAAATGTGTTCTAACTTGTAGGGAATAAATGCATACATTTTGTGATAAATTTAATTGATAAATGCTGTTTCTTAAAGCAATATATTCAGTGTTACCAGTGGTGGTAAGAACTACAATACCTGAGTTTTCAGTTCCTTATGGACATAAATGCACGTGATAATTCTCTTTCATGATAAACCATGCGTTAAGTGTGGCTGTAAATATAGAATCATCACTCAGTGATGTCCAGTTGAACACTATTGCTTTTCATTCTTCAGGTGCCTCAACTTATTGTTAATATATCAAGTATTTTGCAGGTCTATAATTGCTGGATGACCTGGTTCACCAACAATTCAAATTAAAATGACACAGTGTAAGACTTAAGGGAATAAACTGATTTGACAGCACTCTATTAAATCAATTTACGACACCATAAAAGTAGCTGTAAAAGCATTTTCAGCACTTCCACTTCATGGTTACTAGGATCCTATGGCTGGCACCTCTTAAGAAAACTGTAGATTGCACTAGATCAATAAATCTGTGTGGTATTCTATCCTTTGTACTATCAATAGGATAAATGCTTGTTTTCATGTAAAATCTTACAGGATATAACTTTTTTCTCTATCTGGGATTCTTAAAAAATGTTCTTCTAGATAACCATATTTTGTTCTAGTCTTATTTTGTCAGGCTTTGGTCTTTTTTATTTAATTATTCTGTTTATATTTCCACTTCTATTTCATCAACTATAGATTCATCTGAGATTGTGAATGCAAAATGAAAAATCTATGCAAGTTGTATTCATGCTTGATTTTCTTACATGTGTCTGTATAATTTAGAATAGTCTCTTTGAAAACATAAGGGTGAGTTATAATTAATTCTCTTTAAGTGTTAACACAAAGGACCATAGGACCTGTTTCTTTTATTAAGATATTCAAAACACTGACAAAATGTAGTTTATTAGTTTTGTGTTTGGGGGAAGTTATGCTTGGGCTCACTAGACAACACATTTGTAAAATGATGCTCCTTAATATTACACATCTTAAAGAATTTAGTGCCTGTGTAAATCTCAAGTTTAGTGTGCCTGCATTGTCTTCCCTGATTTTTTTCACCTGCTGTCTTAATTGATATTTTCAACAGCAGAATCATAGAACCTCAAGAAATGAGATCATATTATCCTGAAAATGTGTTAATAACCCTATGTAAATTTCTTATCAAAGGCATGGATAAAAGGGATGATTGATTTGTAAATAGGTTTCACAGAGAATTTTCATTTCAAAACCTTTTTAGAAAACAGATGTGACAGAAGAAATAAAGAATTCCAGTGCTTGAGTATCATCTTCTCAAAACCTCACACAAAAAGCCTAACCCTGTTGATGCTGGATCTGTCTTTACATCTTGTTTCCAAATATTCAGTTTGAAGTATTATTCTGGTGTTTATTCTACCTCAGAATCCTTTTATTTGAGAGATGTTTCAAATTTGTAGATACTACTACAAAGATAACCCACTATATTACCACTTTTCTTCATATTTTAAAAAGTGGCTAAATTTGGAGCTCTCATGAGGAGGTGTTCTATGTTGGGGAAATACTCATCAGAAGTGGAGCATTTTGATTGGGTGTAGGAACGACAGAGCCGCTCCTAAGATTAGCTCCTCTAGAGATCTGGGAGCTTAAGGAACAGGAAGTCTGGGTAGCTATAGTGGATGAAATTCTAACTTTAGTTTCTCGGTCATGAAGTGGGATAGCTTATGCAGTTTATCTATTTGACAGGATCTAGAATCATGTAGGAGGAAAAATGCAGGCTATACCACTTTAAAGGCTGTGATCACAGATTTAATAAAAAAAAAGAGCTAGCTGAATACCTGTGTTCACTTTCCTTTCTGCTTCCTGACTAGACACCATGTGACATACTGCCTGGCACTTCTGATACCATGCCATTGCCAACATGATGGTCTACACCTTCCATTTGAAAGCCGATTTCCCTCCCCCACCTCTGCCTTCCTTTAGCTTGTGTCAGTTATTCTGTCACAGCCTGGTGAACTGTGGGTAATAATACTGCTTGAAAAAATATATGCTACAATAATTTGCACAAACATTTTCTTAAATATCTTGCAAAATATATATCATTTTCACTCTTTACAGATAGTGATGAAATGTATTTTAGTCACTATTGGAGTCTTCATCATTATCCTTTTATCATAAAATTTATGAGTCTTGTACCCAGAATAGAAATCCCAGAGTTTTTATGCAAGCAAACAATCAAGACCACCAGATTATATTTTCATTGACAGAATCTTCTCTTTGAGCCAGGAAGCTTTGATAAAGTCACAGCAAAACCTATACAAGAAAACTTACGCTGAAAAAGGTTGGCTGCTACACTTTTTTAGTTTTAGGTCACTAAAACATCTGTAGTATATTTTCAATTTGGGGTATTGGGTTTATATTGTTATGATGACTTCTCTGTAAAGAGAGAAGCTAGAAATACAACAAGCTTTTTCTTGAGGCAGGGCATATGCATTCATTGACCAACAACTGTTCATCTGTTTCATTCCATACTAGAAAAGAAAAGTAAACGTTCCCAAAATGAGTTCCTTGTATTAGGGTTTGTGGCTCTGTTTCTTCCTCCAGATCACTGGTATATTAGTTCATTTAAAAGGAGGGGGCAGAAATGGGAAACAGGGATCTGACAGTTCTGGATACAATGGAGACAAACCTCCAGGAGATGACTGGTGAATCAGCTCACTTTTATTTTAGATTATGGGGAATATATAGGATTGGAAAACCTGGAGAGAAACCCTAATGTGCATGAACTGGCACAGTCATATCGTTAGGCTTCATGTATGGCAGTAGGGTCCTATGGCAAAGCTCCTAGTATAAGTCTTAGTTGCCATATATGCAGCAGGGGAAAAACTTCTAGCAGGAAACTGTGCCTAGGGGGTTATACTAAAAATAAACTAGGCAGCCAGGCTTAGGTACAGCTTTCAAATAAACTCAGCCCTCCAGGCCCAGAGACATTCTCCAGAAAAGAGCAGGTAGAGATCAGGAAGTAGAGTTGGGGAATAAGTCCCCATCCAACATGTTTAAGTTTTGGAGACAGCTGCCAGTCCATGATAGTTTGCAACTTGTCAAACAAGGCTCCTTGACAAATGTTCAAAGACAGATATAGTAAATCTATAATAGATGGGCAGGGCAGGGGAGGGGAGAGAAACACATCATTGCTATGGGAACTCCTTCAGCCAATAGTCTTTAGGATATCAGCCCACTTGGGCATGATTTTTTATACTATAAATGTAGTTGTAAAACTTGTTCTCTCTCTCTCTCTTTCTCTCTCTATCTGTCTCTCTCTACTGCTGGATTCGGCTCCTGTTTCCCATTCACTCATGGGACTGCGATCTGTGATTCTACCCCTAAATAAAGAACCCTTTATTATACTCAATTCTGAGCTAGCGTGGGACTACTTTATAGCATTCATCTACACATCATGGTTAAAAATTAAAAAGAGACTTAAAGAAAAGAAGAAAAACAATTCTGAGGCTGTACGCATGTAGCTTCATGTAGAAGAGAACTCAGTTCTTATAAAAATATGATACCTGAACAGAGACTTGGAATGTGAAGGAGTGAGTTTTCCAAGTGGTGATGCAAAGAAACATCTAGTTAGAGGGGGAAGGGCAAAGGCATGGAGGCAGGTCTGCATTAGGCATATGCAAGAAATTTCAATGGAGTGTAACTCTGAATATTATATATACAAAGTCAGGGAAATGAGCACAGAAATAGTGTTGGAACACACCATGTAAGGGTTTCATGGTACAGAAAACGTAACATCATCTATGCTAGGGGGATAGGAGACTTTGGAAATTTTTGTCTAAGAAATGACCTGGTGACTTGTTTCAACATGATCATACTACCTACTCACAAAAAATAAATAAAAGGAGGTAAGTAAGGGTGCAGTGACTTAGTTAAGTTTCAGTTTAATCCACATGTGAAATACTTTGACTTCTAATTCTGCACCAATAAAGGTGATTAAAAATATAAAGTTATCTTAGGTTTTTAACAATGATCTACAAGAAGAAAACATAAATTTGAAAGGAAGCTAAGGGAGTATATTTTGAAGGAAAGAAAGGGAGAGGGGAGAATATCTACTTACACTTTCATGCTCATATTATACCCACGAATAAGTACAGTTCTTATACTTTGAAGAAGCTTGTTTTGTAGCAGATGGAGATCAACACATAAAACCTACACTGGGGAAAATGCAGAGAACAATTAATGAGTGATGGGAAGCCAAGCTTCAACGGGCATATCTTCAACCTAACTCCTACTCCTGAGCCTCAGAGAACTTCATGATAAGGGGAGAGGGAATGATAAGCGGCCCAGGAATTATCCAGAAAATCCTTTCAGCTAAGAAAGACAGGGAAGCTACTTCCATGATTCTGAAGCAATATGGCTGCATAAACAAGACTGGAGCAATGATAACATCAATAGACACGCAAACATAGACGGGGACATCTCATGTCACTCCCTCCTAGACAAAGACCAGATAAATTCTTTTGAGAGAGGGAGACTTAGTCTTCTCCAAGAAAGAGTGTCCTAATTAGCTAAACTACAGTCAGAGGTCAGCAAAAAAATCATGTACATAAAAGTAATGCTAAATGGACTGAATGACAGGAAAGCTGGCCCTATGATTCTTCAACAATATGACTGATTGTGTGTGTGTGTGTGTGTATGTGTGTAAGAATAATAAAGAAAAAGAGGTCATGATTTGAAACAGTGGAAGAGGGACATGAGAGAGATTGGAGGGAAAGGACATGAAAAAAAAATAGAAGTAGGAAAGAAAAAGGAGCAATGGTATAATCATATTTTAATTAAAATGATTATATATGAGTATTTGATCTTCCTAGGAACAAATACTATGTATGTATGTATGTATGCATGCATGCATACCACTTCTACAGCTTAGTGTGGGCAAAAAGATCTTCAAGATAGTTCTAGCTTCCTGTTTTTTTTTCAGAAACCCAAGTAATCCTGCAGTCCTAATGTTTTTCCATGCTCCTTCCGAACTCGGTTGTGTCTTTTCTATGAGGCTCTACATACTACGCAGTGTATTTGTCTCTGGGAACGCTGCATATATGCACTTTTGCGTTTTACCATCCCCTGAAGGGCAGTAAGGCTTCCATAAGTGCCCATATGTTGAGTGCTGAATATGAAAGACTGGTGGAGATAAAAATGATACAAACATCTAAGCCCACGAAACTAGAATTTGTAAGGAAAGCTAGACGTATTGGGTTGAGATGCTTCTTAGTTGTCCAAATTGAAAAGATGGATAGGCAGAATTTAAACAAGTCTGAACTTGAAGAGAGCAGTGTGTACTGAAAATATAAATTCAGCCACAGCTGGAATCAACATATGTGTGTTGATCAGCATAAAGAGACAGGTTCATTCTGTCTTAAGTTATCCAGTATTGGACAATAATAAACAACACAGCTATGTGCTAAGATAGTGATGCTGATATGACATTTTCAGATGTTGGCCAGTAGCTTGTCTTAACAAACAACAGTACTCATTTTGTCTGGATTATAATAAAGAAGAGATTCTTTGACATCTCTGATTCTTCCCTCATGATATGCTTTGGATGACAGGATAAATAAGCAAAATCATTCTTGAACTTCACTGCCAATATGATTTCTACATGATACAAATATCAATTTGTATTTCTACATTTGTCAAGTGTTATTTTCACATTGTTTTATTTATTTATTATTTATCCTTAAATTGCCAAGGAAATATATTATTAAAGGGTGAACAGGACACTTCCCTTACTATAGCACTAACCATTTGTGACTAAAGAATGTTCTAAAATCAGTCTAGGTGCTGTAACAATACATCATAGAGCATGCGAGTTATGAATTGGAAATTTACTTCTCACGACTCTAGAGGCTGTGGCTTCCATGTGAAAAGTGTCTGCACACACACTCTGGTCCTGGTAATGCTCTCCTCCTATTTATCATGAGAGCCGCTTTTCACCATTTTCTCACACCTTTCTTTCCATGTGGATTAGTTCATTAGTGGGTCTGAGTACCCCCGTGTCAGTTTGCTTTCACTTAATTTCTTCCTTTGAATGGTTGGGCTACAAATCAATCTGAAAACTCTTAATCATTATTTTCTCAGGGGCTTTTTCTTCTGATTTTGTTTAATTCATTTGCATTACTTTGTTTTGTTTTTATTACTTGAAAATAAAATATTTTTCTCATATTATTGGTGCTAAAATGACTATTTTTTTCTCGCTCTAATTTTGTTTTAATTTTCTTGCTCTAACTTTCTGTTTCATTAAATCAAGAAAGTTCTTCAGACTCTCTCTAAGTTGAGTTTTCCTTCTTGTTTCTTATATGCTCACAAGAAGGAAGAGCAAAATCCATGGTAATATTGTATAACAAGAATAAGAATCCTGATATTGACAGTGCTGAGGATAACATATTTAACAAAATTGTAAGCCTTCTCTTGTAATTTCTATAATTGAGAATATGGTAATACCATTTACAAACTTTGAATTCTAACATATTTGAACTATTAAGCCCATCGGGTATTTTAGACTTATGATTGTTGTTATCAAGTTCTAAGGAGAAAAAGAATAAAACTAATGTTCTTGCATAGAAATTCTATGTTTAAGCAGAAAAATGATTTAAATATTTAAAAGCTATTTACTTTCAAATGAATAGTGGTTTTTAGATTTTTTTTACCCTTTGGTACAGTGTCTCATGTACCCTAAACTAGTCTGGAACTCATTATATATAGTCCAGGTTGTACTTGAACTCCTGTTCCTCCTGCATTTACCCCCTGAGTGCTGGGATACAGGCATGAACCACAACTGAACTCTGAGATGCTTGAATGCTAGATGCCAGGGTGCTTTTTTACATGTTATGCCAGCACTCCATGAGCTAGACTCCATTTTCATTATTCTTTCCAGTGGTCTTAAGAGATTGATACGATGCTTAAGAAACCATGAAAGCTCCTTTGCTGGAAGGAAGATTTCAAGTAGATATCAGAGGCCAAAAGACTCAATAAAACAAAATTCTTTGAAATAGTCTTAGAAATGATCAATGGTCTTGGTGATGTTTGAAGACCTTGTAAGTCTGTGTGTGGTGGGGTTGTATTCTGGCCCGATTGGTGGAAATTGTGATTATTTGATATTTCCACATTTCAATATAAAAAGTCAAACTTTAAAAACCTGTATAACCATCTAATATTTAGTTGTAGGAAAAGAAATAATGCTGATTATCTGTGACTTGCTGGATGACTACTTTCCTTGAAATGAAATTGTGGGGAATTTGAGATTAACTTAGAATAAGTGCAGGTCCTCCTTTTAAATTGTAGCCTAGTTTCTGCTATCTTTTCCCCATCTCCTGTGGAGAGCTCTTTACTTCCTGGTGGGGACCTCCTACTGAGGTGGGTAATGTTTTACTCATCCCAACAGGAGGTTCTCCATGGGAGCTCGAAATCACCCATTTGTACAGTGCTAACATAATACTAATGAATATGAAGCAGTAGCTTTTGTTCTTCCTTTATGTGAGTACATTATTTCATCAGATTTATCACTACTGAGGAGCTTCTTTGTCTTAAATAAGATCCAGAAAAATTAAGAAAACTGTAATCAAGTGGCTATCTTAAGTGATTTGGATGAGAACAAATTTTAAAATTTTTACCTTATTAATAAGATACAATTCACTCTCAATTTCCTACATCTATGACACATTGATAAATGTAAAGAATTAATGATGAGCTCTTAAATTATCCAATATATGATTTTAGTTCATATCCAATATATGAGATTTTAGCTCAAAAAATATCTGTACATTTGCTTCTGTCTTTACCAGGTTAGACAAAATTAGTTCTATTATTTGAATGCAAATAATGAGATATATCCAGATTGTCTCATTATTTTCTTAAATACTAATGCTGAGCATTTATTGAATACTGAACACCTATACATCAAAATTTATGTTCACTTAATGCATTATGGTATTCTCCCAGGAATAGCATGGGATAAATATATAACAGTCTAATGCATAGGAGATATTTATGCACACACACACGCAAAAGTAAGTGACTCAATAATGTACCATTATTGATTTCAGTAACAAAAATCAGTATTATCATGGAAATTGGTAAAGAATACAAATATTTTAAGAACTACTAAAAATTGAATTTTTCAGAGGAAGGGGGATGTGGGAGGAATGTGTAGTCAATTCCAATAATAGCACTTGTAGAGTTTTAACTCCAAAGAGAATGGAGAAGCTCAATGGATGGCAAATGACTAGAACGAAACACCTTTCCAGTTAACTACTCCGAGATTCTTTCCTAAAACTTAATGTCACAAGAAAGTGACATAGAGTGACATAGGAGAAGAGACCAAAGCCTCAAGAGTTTGGTTGAATTATCCTTTGTAATAGATTCTGGGGATGCTCTCTACCACTATGTTGCGCCTTCTACAAATGCACCATCAGCACGAGTCTCAATCGTCAGTGATTATGCTGCTTTCCTCAAGGATTTCAGAGTGCTGTGTAAGTGTGCTCTCATCCTATAGTATGGCAGATATATAATTCATTTCTCCCAGATCCCCCATCTCCCTTATTCTTCAGACCCACTCCCCTTCCATTTCCTCTTCAGAAAAGAACAGATCTCCAAGAGATGACAATAAAACAGGACAAAAATAAGGTACAATAAGACAAGGAAAAAGCCTTCATATCATGGACAAGCCAACCCAATAGGAGGAAAAAAGAATCAAGAGCAGATCAAAGATTCAGAAACATACCCATTCTCAGTTAGGAGTCTCACAATAAACACCAAACTAAAAGCAATAAAATAGATGCAGATAAAGACCCAAGAAGGCTTCGGGTTTGCTGTTTAAGTTTCTGTGAGCCCTGCTTACTTGATTCTGTGGGCAATGTTCCCCTGGTGCCCTCCATCTCTTTTGATTCCCATAGTCTTTTTTCCTGGCCCTTGAACATGTTTTCCCTTGAACAAATGAGACCTCGAATTTAGACTTTTCCACATAATGTCTGACTATGGGTCTCTGCACCTCTTCTCATCACAGCTAAAGGAAGCATCTCTGATGATTAGATAAAGCCCTGCTCTATGAGAATAGCAGAATATCATTGTAATGGATTTGCTGCAAGCTCCACAGTAGCTTGCTGCAGTAAGCAGCCAGTCCCAAGCAGGGGCAGCGGTGCAGGAGACCATGTGGGAAGCTCTTCAGGTCTCCATATGATGGCGGTGGGTGGGCGAGAGAGACAGATACATGGATAGGCATGCCATGCAGATTGAGGTTGGATATTTATTAAGGGGGTTATGGAGGGGAAGGGAGAAGGGGAGAAGAGCAGAGAGAGAGAGAGAGAGAGCTAAGGGAGAGACAGAAACAGGGGAAGGGGAGAAGTGGGGAGTGAGGAGAGAGGTAGAAGCTGCCTCTCCAAGAGGAAGACAGGGAGAAAAAGAGAGAGAGCTCAGGCCAGAAGCTGAATATCAGCTTCAGCGAATGGGGAAGGGAGTGGGTGTGGCTTATCTCTTAAAAAGATAGAACAATCAATCCAAGCATTGGAAATAATTTTCATTGATTTTTTTCACCAGTAATATTTGATTCTACCTTAGGTCTGTGGGCTGTTCAGTCTCAGATTCCTAGTCATCCAGAAGTGTAGGGCAAGGCTTCAAGTTAAATCAAACATTATTTGGCCACTCACACAAGTTCTGAGCCATCATTGCCCCAGTGCATCTTGTAGGCAGGACAGATGTAGGTGAAGGATTCGGTGGCTGGGGTTGTGTCTTATAACCACTATGGTAATCAATATGGTAGTTTCTCAGAAAGTTGAGAATTAATCTACCCCAAAACCCAGTTATACCATTCTTAGGCATATACTCACAGGACACTCTATCCTACCACAAGGACACTTGCTCATCTATGTTCACTATGGATTCATAAGAGCCAGAAACTAGAAACAATTCTAAATGTCTCACAGCTGAAGACTGGATAAAGAAAATATGGTATTTATACAATGGAGTATTAGTAAGCTGTTAAAAACAAAACAAAACAAAACAAAAGAGTAACAACAAAAAAGCAACATCAGGACATTTGAAGGCAAATGGTTGCAACTAGAAAAAAAAATCACTCTGAATAAGGTAACCCAGACCCAGAAAGACAAACATGTTATTTACTCACTTAGAAATTGATATTGGCTGTTAAGTAAATGATAATCAAGCTAGATTCACAGACCCAAGGAGGTTAAGTCTAGAGGCATGCATGGACCTCTGTGGTAAGAGGAACTAGAATGAATTTTGCAGGTGGACTGGGGGTGAGTGGGGATGGGAATGTGTAGGATCAAGATGGATGGAAAGAGATGGAGGGTGAGAATGCATGGAGGAATAAATGGAACCGGGGAACATTGGGGTGTGTGTGAAAATCTTGTACAGTGCGAACTATCTGGAATCTATGTATGTGACCTAGTGATGACACCTAGTAATGTAGGATATAGTGTCTAAATTGGCCATCGTTTGTAGCCAGGCAAAGCTGGGTTTGCATTCTGTTAAGTTTTGGCAGAGGAGGTCCTATGAACACAGTTCACTGAATGTAGGGAGATTAAGGGGGTGTCTGCATGGAGCCTTCACCCATACATTCTAGTCTCTTTGGCATGAGAAAGTACTCTGCAGACCATGGAAAAACTTTAGTGTGTTTTAACCTTAGGTGTCAACCCAGCCAGACTAATTCCAGATTCAGTGCTTTTTTATTTTCATTTTTGTTTTTGCCACCACCTTATATAATCTTGTATAGCCTATACTTCAAGCCAGCATCTCCATTTTCTTTTTTGCTACTGACCAAGGTTATTATCTTTCTGTCTGATTACTATAATGAGCCATGGACACCCATTCAGCTTTATTCTTCTCTCAATCACTCTTACTTCAATAAGTAAAATTGTTTCGAACTTATATTGTATACCCCCCCCTAAAGTGTGAGGATGACCTCTGCTACCAACTGGAGTCAAGAACAGACTGTTAAAATCCATGTACAGAGCACCTCACCAGGTGGGATTATCAACCAGATAATTTAGTCCCAACTTGCTCAACCACCACCTCTCTAGAGTTCCCAACACACACATGTGCATGCTCACACACACACACACATACACAAACACACACATGCACACATATGCATGCACACACACAAACACACACACGAACATACATGCACACACACTCACACATGCACACATGTACACACTTGCACAACCATATGCACATGCACACATACACACATTGACACATGTGCACACATGCACAAACATGCATGCACACACATGCACAACCACACACACATGCACACATACACCTATGCATACATGCACATATACACTTATGCATACGTGCACACCCAATACACAAACACAGATGCATGAACACACACATGCACACACACACATTCACACACACAAACATACATGCAGCCCCGCCCCTGCCGGCATCCCCGCTCGCTTCCTGCGCAGCAGAAACATAGCGGCTGGAAGGGAGTGAGCTGCCTGCGCCTCCGGGCCTCGCGCTGTGGTCGCCCTCAGATGGAGAAATTAATATAAAGAGAAATTGACTTGTCAGCGGTCAGAGCAAGATATAGGTGAATCCAGGAATAAGTTTGAAGCCTCCTCTCTGCTTGCTTAGTTTTTAGTCCATTGACTATGCAGCCTAGTGTTAGTGTTACCTCAAGATATTTCATGTGAGACCGGCGCAGACGCAAGCAGCGGTGATGGGCATGCAGACGCGGCGGATGCGGGATAGTCCAAGCATGAAACAGTGAAGCCCACACTGAGAGCAGATCGCCCCACTACAATTAAATCAAATAGGTTTGTTGGGGCTTGGCCTGCGAAGTGGTAGGCCTTTTATTGGCGAGGTCCATGGGCGAACAGGGAGCCTGGTCCTGTCCCTGAAGACCCTCCTGAGTGGGGAGAGGGATCTTGGCCCATGGCGGGACACAGGAAATGGAGCGGAGCGGGGGCATTCCCCGACCCCCTTGACACTCCCCCCCCCTTAGCCTGTGAGGGCTGGTACTCTCTGCTGGGGCTGCTCCTACTCTGCTACGACCTTTCTCTCCCTGGCCAATCCCAGCTTGCGCCCAGGGGCCTGCTTCACTCCCCTTCCCTTCCGTGGGGCTGCGGGATCACCCAGTTTAGCCTATTTGGGTGCTGGGTCGGGAGCTCGGGGCAGAGGGCAGCAGGAGTTTCTCTGTTTTGGTGGCTGGCCTGCAGAGTGGTAGGCCTTTGTTGGCGAGGTCCCTGGTGAATGGGGAGCCTGGTCCTGGTCCTGAAGACCCTTCTGAGTGGTGAGAGGTATCTTGGCCCGCGGCAGGAGCCAGGAAAAGGAGTGAGGCCCCTGGCCAGCAGGGAAACCTGATCCTGATTTAAAAGACCCATTAGATAGCATCGATAGGAAAAGATGGGCAGGCGCCAAGGCAAGAATTCACCCAACAATCTGAAAAACTACATAAAAACACCAGAACCCAATGATCTTACAACAGAAGGACTTGAACACCCTAACACAGAAGAAGAAAAAAAATGATTTTATGAAAGCAATAGAGTCCCTTAAACAACATCTAAAAAACGCCCTTATAGAAATGGATGAGAAGTATAACAAAAAGTTTGAAGAAATGAGCAAATATGTAAATGATGCCCTGGGAAACCAAGAAAAAACGATCAAACAGGTAATGGAAACAGTTCAAGAATTGAAAACTGAAATGGAAGCAGGGAAGAAAACACAAACTGAGGACCAGCTGGATATGGAAAATATAGGTCAACAAGCAGAGACTACAGAAACAAGCATAATCAATAGAATACAAGAGATAGAAGAAAGAATCTCAGATTCTGAAGATACCATAGAGAAAATAAATGCACTGATCAAAGAAAACAGCAAAGCCAACAAATTCTCATCACAAAACATTCAGGAAATATGGGACACAATAAAAAGATCAAACCTAAGAATAATAGGGATAGAAGAAGGAGAAGAGTCACAGCTCAAAGGCCCAGAAAATATTTTTAACAAAATTATGGAAGAAAACTTTCCCAACATAAAGAAGATATTCCTTTGAATATTCAAGAAGCATACAGAACACCATACAGACTGGATCAAAAAAAAATCCCCTCGCCATATAATAATCAAAACACAAAATATACAGATTACGGAAAGAATATTAAGAGCTGCAAAGGGAAAAGGGCAAGTAACTTATAAAGGTAAACCGATTAAACTTACACCTGGCTTCTCTATGGAAACCATGAAAGCCAAAAGGTTATGGATAGAGGTACTCAGAAGCTAAGAGACCATGGATACAAACCCAAACTACTACATCCAGTCAAGCTATCGTTCACTATCAATGGAGAAAACAAGACATTCCAGGATAAGAACAAATTTAAACAATATGTAGCCACAAATCCAGCCCTACAGAAAGTAATAGAAGGAAAATCACAACACAAGGAATCCAACATTGCCAACACTGCCTACAATAACTCAGGCATCTAGTGATCCTTCACCAGGACAACTCAAAGAAGGGAGACACACAAACTCTACTACCAAAAACAATAAGAATAACTGGAGTAAACAACGACTGGTCATTAATATCACTTAATATTAATGGTCTCAATTCACCTGTAAAAAGGCACAGGCTAAGAGATTGGATACGAAAACAAGATCCAACATTCTGCTGTTTGCAACCACAAAGAAAGGCATCTACTCAGAGTAAAGGGTTGGGAAAAGGTTTTTCAAGCAAATGGTCCTAAGAAAAAAGCAGGTGTGGCCATACTAATTTCTAACAAAACTGACTTCAAACTAAAATCAATTAGAAGAGATCAAGATGGACACTTTATACTCATAACAGGAACAATTCATCAGGATGAAGTCTCAATCCTGAATATCTATGCCCCTAATATAAAAGCACCCTCTTATGTAAAAGAAATATTAATAGAACTCAAGGCAGACATCAAAACACACACACTAGTAGTAGGAGACTTCAACACACCTCTCTCACCAAGGGACAGGTCAATCAGACAGAAACCTAATAGAGAATTAAGAGAATTGTTGGAGGTAATGAAGCAAATGGACTTAACAGACATCTATAGAACACTCCACCCAAATAGGAAAGAATATACCTTCTTCTCTGCAGCTCATGGAACCTTCTCGAAAATTGACCACATATTTGGAAACAAAGGAAACCTCCACAGATACAAAAAAATATCAGTGTCCAGCTGTGTCTTATCAGAGCACCACGGATTAAAGTTAGAAGGCAACAACAATGCTACCCCCAGAAAGCCGATAAACTCATGGAAACTGAACAGTCAATTACAGAACCACACCTGGGTCAAAGAAGAAATTTAAGAAAGAAATTAAAGTCTTCCTTGAATTTAATGAAAATAAAGAGATAACATACTCAAATCTATGGGGCACGATGAAGCAGTGCTAAGAGGAAAGTTCATAGCACTAAGTGCCCACTTAAAGAAAACGGAGAAAGCATACATTGGGGACTTAACAGCATACCTGAAAGCTCTAGGAAAAAAAAAGAAGCAGACATGCCCAGGAGGAGTAGAAGACTGGAAATAATCAAACTGAGGGTGGAAATCAACAAAATAGAAAGACAGAAAACAGTCCAAAGAATCAATGAAACAAAAAGTTGGTTCTTGGAGAAAATCAATAAGATCTACAAACACCTATCCAAACTAATTAAATGACAGAGAGAGAACACGTAAATAAATAAGATCAGAAATGAAAATGGGGTACATAACCACAGACAGAGAGGAAATTCAGAGAATCATTAGATCTTACTACAAAAGCCTGTATGCCACAAAACTGGAAAATGCAAAAGAAATGGACATTTTCTTTAGATAAGTACCATATACCAAAGCTAAACCAGGACCAGGTGAACAATCTAAATAGACCTGTTACTCACGAAGAATTAGAAGTTGTTATAAAAAACCTCCCTATCAAAATAGAAACACAAAAACAATCCAAAGAATCAATCAAACAAAAAGCCGGTTCTAGGAGAAAATCAACAAGATTGATAAACCCCTATCCAAACTAATCAAACGGCAGAGAGAGAATATGCAAATTAACAAGATCAGAAATGAAAAGGGAGACATAACCACAGACACAGAGGAAATTCAGAAAATCATTAGATCTTACTACAAAAGCCTGTATGCCACAAAATTGGAAAATGTTAAAGAAATGGACACTTTTTTAGATAAGTACCATATACCAAAGTTAGACCAGGACCAGGTGAACAATCTAAATAGACCTGTTAGTCACGAAGAATTAGAAGTTGTTATAAAAAACCACCCTACCAAAAAAAAGCCCAGGTACAGACGGTTTCAATGCAGAATTCTACCAGAACTTCCAAGAAGACCTAATACCTATACTCCTTAATGTATTTCACAATATAGAAATAGAAAAGTCATTGCCAAATTCCTTCTATGAAGCTACAGTTACCCTGATACCAAAACCGCACAAAGACTCATCCAAGAAAGAGAATTACAGGCCAATCTCACTCATGAACATCGATGCGAAAATCCTCAATAAAATACTGGCAAACCGAATCCAAGAACACATCAGAAAAGTTATCCATTATGATCAAGTAGGCTTCATCCCAGGATGCAGGGCTGGTTCAAAATATGAAAATCTATCAATGTAATCCATCATATAAATAAACTGAAGAAAAAAAAACATATGATCATTTCATTAGATGCTGAAAAAGCATTTGACAAAATTCAACATCCCTTTATGATAAAGGTCTTAGAGAGATTAGTGATACAAGGGTCATACCTAACTATAATAAAAGCTATTTATAGCAAGCCGACAGCTAGAATCAAATTAAATGGAGAGAAAGTCAAAGCCATCCCACTAAAATCAGGAACACGAAAAGGCTGTCCACTCTCTCCATAGCTCTTCAATATAGTGCTTGAAGTTCTAGCAATAGCAATAAGACAACATAAGGGGATCAAAGGGATTCGAATTGGTAAGAAAGAACTTAAATATTCATTATTTGCAGATGATATGATAGTGTACATAAGCGACCCCAAAAACTCCAGCAAAGAACTCCTACAGCTGATAAACACCTTTAGTAGCGTGGCAGGATACAAGATCAATTCCAAAAAATCAGTTGCCCTCCTATACACAAAGGGTAAGGAAGCAGAGAGGGAAATCAGAGAAGCATCACCTTTCACGATAGCCACAAACAGCATAAAATATCTTGGGGTAAACCTGACCAAGGAAGTGAAAGATCTATTTGACAAGAACTTTAGTCTTTGAAGAAAGAAATTGAAGAGGACACCAGAAAATGGAAGGATCTCCCTTGCTCTTGGATTGGGAGGATCAACATAGTAAAAATGGCAATTCTACCAAAAGCAATCTATAGATTCAATGCAATCCCCATCAAAATCCCATCGAAATTCTTCACAGATCTGGAGAAGACAATAATCAACTTTATATGGAAAAACAAAAAACCCAGGATAGCCAAAACAATCTTATACAATAAAGGATCATTAGGAGGCATGACCATCCCTGACTTCAAACTCTATTACAGAGCTACAGTATTGAAAACAGCTTGGTATCGCCATGAAAACAGAGAAGTCAATCAATGGAATTGAATAGAAGACCCTGACTTTAACCCACAAACCTATGAACACCTGATTTTCGATAAAGGAGCTAAAAGTATACAATGGAAAAAAGAGAGCATTTTCAACAAATTGTGCTGGCAAAACTGGATGTCAATCTGTAGAGGAATAAAAATAGATCCATATCTATCACCATGCACAAAACTCAAGTCCAAATGGATTAAAGACCTCAATATCAGTCTGAACACACTGATCCTGATAGAAGAGAAAGTGGGAAGTACTCTACAACACATGGACACAGGAGAACACTTCCTACGTATAACCCCAGCAGCACAGACATTAAGGGCAACATTGAATAAATGGGACCTCCTGAGACTGAGAAGCTTCTGAAAGGCAAAGGACACTGTCACTAAGACAAAAAGGCAACCCACTTACTGGGAGAAGATCTTCACCAACCCTGCAACTGACAAAGGTCTGATCTCCAAAATATATAAAAAACTCAAGAAACTAGACCGTAAAAGGCTAATCAACCCAATTATAAAATGGGGCACTGAACTGAACAGAGAATTCTCAACAGAAGTTCAAATGGCCAAAAGACACTTAAGATCATGCTAAACTTCCTTAGCGATCAGGGAAATGCAAATCAAGACAACTTTAAGATACCAACTTACACCTGTCAGAATGGCTAAAATTAAAAACACCAATGATAGATTTTGCTGCAGAGGATGTGGAGAAAGGGGTACACTCATCCATTGCTGGTTGGAATGCAAACTTGTGCAACCACTTTGGAAAGCAGTGTGGTAGTTTCTCAGGAAATTCGGGATCAACCTACCCCTGGACCCAGCAATACCACTTTTGGGAATATACCCAGGAGATGCCCTATCATACAACAAAAGTATATGCTCAACTATGTTCATAACAGCATTGTTAGTAATAGCCAGAACCTGGAAACAACCTAGATGCCCTTCAATGGAAGAATGGATGAAGAAAGTATGGAATATATACATATTAGAGTACCCCTCAGCAGTAAAAAACAATGACTTCTTAAATTTTGCATACAAATGGATGGAAATAGAAAACACTATCCTGGGTGAGATAAGCCAGACCCAAAAAGAGGAACATGGGATGTACTCACTCATATTTGGTTTCTAGCCATAAATAAAGGTCATTGAGCCTATAATTCGTGATCCTAGAGAAGCTAAATAAGAAGGTGAACCCAAAGAAAAGCATATAGGCATCCTCCTGTATATTAACCTTCATCAGGCGATGAAAGGAGACAGAGACAGAGACCCACATTGGAGCACTGGACTGAAATCTCAAGGTCCAAATCAGGAGCAGAAGGAGAGAGAGCACGAGCAAGGAACTCAGGACCACGAGGGGTGTACCCACACGCGGAGACAATGGGGATGTTCTGTCGGGAACTCACCAAGGCCAGGTGGCCTGGGTCTGAAAAAGCATGGGATAAAACCGGACTCGTTGAACATAAAGGACAATGAGGACTCCTGAGAACTCAAGAACAATACACTGGGTTTTGATCCTACTGCACATACTGGCTTTGTGGGAGCCTAGGCAGTTTGGATGCTCACCTTACTAGACCTGGATGGAGGTGGGTGGTCCTTGGACTTCCCACCGGGCAGGGAACCCTCATTGCTCTTTGGGCTGACGAGGGAGGGGGATTTGATCGGGAGAGGGGGAGGGAAATGGTAGGCCGTGGTGGGGAGGAGGCAGAAATCTTTAATAGATAGATAGATAGATAGATAGATAGATAGATAGATAGATAGATAGATAGATAGATAGATAGATATTTCATGCTAAAAAAGCCAAACATACATGCACGCACAAACTCACACATGTACACACTTGCACAATGATATGCACACACACATACATACATTGACACATGTGCACAAATGCACAAACATACATGCACACACATGCACAACCACACACATGCATACATATACATGTGCATGCAAGCACACACAAATACACATGCATACACACATACACACAAAACACATGCACATCACATGCATGTGTGCATGCACACATGCAAACATGTACACACAAATGGACAAATACACACAATGCACGCCCACATGCCTTCACACACACATGCATATGCACACACATGCACATACACACACACACTCTTGCACACATGAATTTTATTTCCCTTGATGATCACCACACATTGTCTTTGTTTTACTCTCTATTTTCTCTCTCTGAAAAATCTCTACCTTTCCTGTTGCACATTTTTTGATCGTTTTTAAGATTTGGATTCAAATATTGCTTCCTCAGAAATTACTATCCACCCGTGTTGTCTAAAGGAGACCCAAACACTATTTAGCATCCAGTGCTGCAATTATGCTAGTTGCATATTTTCTCTTATACACTTAAACCCATCGTATGTAATGGTCAAATGTAAACATACGTTTTTGCCTTGAGGCCTTGAAAACAAACTGAAGATTCCTGAAGGTCAAGTATTGCTGCCCTTCATGACTGTGTCTCCATTGTATACAATGGAGTTCAAGTGAGTTTTTATTCTCCAGTTATGAAGTATTGATTTTAAAGTTAAACCTTTTATCAAAGAAAATTAGAGAACTAATGTATGACAATATTTGTTTAGTTTTAATATTTTATTGAAAGGGGAGCGTGCCAGGAAAGGAGAAAGGGAGAGATGAAGAAAGGGTAAAGCAGACATTTGCTAATTAGATCATGTATTTTCTAATAAGTACTGTAGCAGAGTTCGGAGTGTTAAACTTAATCAATCCCTGATTTTGGAGATGCACACTAAGAAAATCCAGTGGAAAGATTAAAAAATGGGAAATTCTTTGTGAGCCAGGAATGAACATGTAAATTGAAAAGAATTGGCAAAGAGGTTTTACAAAGGACTCAAGAACATGAATACAAAGACAAGCATGTAAAAAATGGAGATTTTTGCAATTTATTGATAACAAATGGCTGATTTCAATGCACTTCTTCATATGTTTAGATGAAAGAGCTCATTTTTTACTGAACATACTTTGTTTATATACATTATTAGAAGAGTTGGAGGACCGAATTTTTCTTTCATTACTAGTGGTAGAGCACAATTTGTGTAACTTCCTTTCTGTGCTCTGTTTCACTCCGGTGGCAGCTAATGGAAAACATGACATAATGCTTAAAGAAGCTTATTATGATGCCATTCTATATTCTGATGTCTTTGTGAGCTTCAGCTATGTCTTGTACCTTTCATACAACACTACATAAGCAATCTATTTACTTCTCTCTCTCACTCCCAAACATCCACAGTGGCAACAAAATGGGTCACAGTCCAGTCCATAAGCAGACAGCTGCAGCTAGTATTGTTACAAATAAGAAAAGGAGTTAGTGAACACAAAGGTGCTAATCTAGGAGAAACCTAAATGGGAGACAATCAATCTAATTTCTATTTTATTTTTGTCCTTCTGAGTTCTGTCTTAATATACAAAATCAGATAAAGCTGTCCATTTTTTTTTCAACCCATCTTCTCATCAAAAAGGAACACTACCAACATGTCATCCATCCTCCAAGTATCATCTTTCATTGTCAATAGAAGCTGAAAACACACTCCAGTTATTTCTAAGGACATCCCTCCCACCTCGGGCACTCAGGTCCTCTCAAACAGCATGATTCAAGACAGATACTGATAAGTCTTATGACTTGAATAGAGCTCAATATTGTTGCATGTGAGGCTCATCTGCTCTCAAATAGACTGATGTCTTATGAAGCACTGTCTATGTGGTTGTGATGAATAGAACCATAGCATATAGAAAAGAGGAAGATATCCAGAACACAAAGAAAAAGGTTTAATCCATTTTATTTTATGAGTTGTAAAATGTTAAACAAATTTTGGATACCTCTATATTTTTAAATGATAACTTCACTGCATATAACACTGGGGAGGATGTAAAGGTAGTCAGTTATTCCTTCATTTCTTAGCCATATGTCCTATGGATATCAAAATAATGACCCCAAAGAAAAGTACCACTTGTCTCAATTTTTAGGGGTCTTTAATTTGATGACATTCTTTGTAGAAAAATTTTCACTTTCAAAGATATCACATTAGGGATCAATTTAAAAATCAATTTATAGAATTATCACCTAAAAAAATAAGTAGCCTCTTATTACCAATAATTCTAAGTCATTGCCAAAAATGGATAAAATTTGTCAATAAAAGTTAACACTTCTATAGGGAATTCTTCCCCAAACCTGTTTTTCTCGGCATCCTAACCAAAGTAGATAAAAGGAGCTTTATACTTCATAAGAAAAGGAACTTCTAGAAAGGAGAAAAAAAGGAAACAAAAATATGCTTTTGTTTGAAGGTAGTTGTATTGCTTCTAAGATGATAGAAATCTATGGAATTAAAACTTCAACTTTCAATACTCTTTGCTTCAATGAAGAGACATGTTTTTTATTAAGTAAACTACTTGGCTTCAAACTCACATTTTACAAGCTGAGGAAACTCACCAGGGAACCTTAGAAAACATGTGTCACTTTGCTTTGTACAAAGAATAATCACTGGCAAGCAACGAATGTAGAAAATGTTAAGATCCCAACACGGGGAACGTTTGCCCAAGGTGTCTTAATAGTTAATTTCCCTTTCCTTTATTGTTGTGGGCTTTATTCCAAAGGGCACAGCAAGATCTTTCAGAACATAGTTCAGCTCAGCATTCACAGAGCACCTGCTGACAAGTTTATAACATTAAATCTTAGACTTTGAGACTCCATGAGCAATTATTGGCAATAAAAAGCTTTATTTTCCTTCACTTTAAGACAGGGTGTATGTGTGTGCTTACGTATGTGTGTGTGTGTGTGTGTGCACGCATGTGTGTGTGTTGTGTGCATGAGTACATGTGTGTGTGGGCATGAATACATGTGTGTATGTTATTTAGTGAACAAAGGACATTTCCCCATGATTCTGTTATTATAAATTTAACAATAATTTGTTAAACAATTGGAACCATAGAGATTTCTGGACAGCTGCCCTGTTTAATTTCATGTTACCCCAGACTGACAGCTATGCTTCTGCTTTTCCTGTCCTCACATAGTTCATAAAACAGCAAGCACAGATGGGCACTGTGTGGAGGACAGTGTACTGTGAACTTTTGACTCTGCACTGTGGCTCAACAGGGAAAAAGGAAAAAAAAACAACTTTAACAAATTTTCTTTTCTCCTGTGAGACTGGGAAACATGACAGTGGGGGGGGGGGAGAGCACAGCTGCAATGCAGTTTGAAAGGAGATACTTAAAAGTGGGTAGACACGAGACAAAGCCATACTTGAGGAAGCAGTGAAGAATACCCATTCTCTTGTATTTCAGTGCTTATTATTCTTGTTCTATTTTCAAAATCTAAAGGAGCTACATCATAGAATGAAAAAAAAAATGTAAGAAATAAAGGGAAGATGGGACAGTATGGGAAGCAAAGGCTATAGAGCCATTTTCAGTTTGGACACCATGGTGTTTATATGCAGATATCTGGTGGAACTCAGTTAAAGTATGAATGACACTAGGCATCCTAGGGACTGTGTTTCAGCACAAGTGGCTGACATCAGATGTTCAGGGATTCCAAAGTAAATACTGATATTATCTCTTATATAACTAACTTTGGTTGACTATAAGGTTTTTTTTTACTATTCTACATAAATGGAACCTTGTGATCAAAGACCTTGTCCTGAGCCTTCCTTCCACTGTATTCTTCCTGTGTATGTGTGTCTGTCTGTAGGCCTGTGTACCTACTACTATATGGCTTGTGTGCAGTCTGTTTGTGCCAATGACTGCCTGACTCGTGGCCTGGTCTTTGTCTTGATGCATAAAGAACATCTTGTCCATCTTTAATACAGTGCATTCTCTTCAACCTCCCAGCCTCTTGGGATTTCATTTCCTCATTCTCCAGTATGAAAGCATGGACCTCACAGACAGAAAATAATGAAGAGAAAGTACAGAAGGAGGGAAGGAAGGAAGAAAGAAATCACTAAATGTGCTAGTCTATTTTCTGTTTCTTGAAATATCAGAGGTCAAGCAACTTATAAAGAAAAAAGCTTTATTTATTTCCCAGGTTTGAAAGTACATGGCACAGACATCTGTTGAGCACGTGGCAAAGGCCTTTCTGCTGAGTCCTGCCATAGTCCAGGCTTGCTGAAGACAAAAACAAGCTTGCTAACTTGGTTTTCTCTCTCACATCATAAAAAACACCACTAATGTATGAGGTTCCCACCTCATGACCTCACCTAATCCTAATTACCTCCCAAAGGCCTCACTTGCAAAATACCATAAATCTAAGACTTTGGAGATTAAATTTCAACATGAGTTTTAGACTGAACAAGTACTCCTACCAATGCATATCTCCCCTGACCCTCCTAAACTCAAGTCAAAGAGACATTCTATCCTAAAGCATCAGTTCAGTACTCCAGAGCCTAGAATTAAATGGCATGAGACACTAAGCCCACCTGAGGAACCAGCTATGAACCTCTGAGATTAAAGGAAAAAATGCTATCATCTTCATTGATACAGTGTGTAACAAGCCACAGGGTAGGCATTCCTCTTCTGAAAGGAAGTAAGTTATCAATCAGATGAATAAAACCATAAAACCTATCTGAGTAGAGAACATATTTTAAATCTCCAGCATTCTGTCCATCCCACTGTACGTGACTCCCAAAAATCTTGGACAGTGCTGTCCTTATAGCTATGCAGGGTTTACTGCAGGTGGCATGCCTTCACAAGTTAGAGTATACTGTCTCCAGCTTTCCCAGACAGATGTTGTGCATTATTGGTCTTCCTACACTCCTGGGATTATAATGTAGACCCGTATTTTGAATATCCCATCTACAGATAGAGTTGTGTTTTGGATATTCTTGGCTGTCAACCTGACTAAATCTTGAATTAACTAAATTAACAGATTTTGGATATACCTGAGAGAGATTTTTCCTAACAAATCATTTAAATTGGGAGACCCACTCCCACTTTGAATTCAGATCTTTAAAGTGGGAATATCCACCTTTAATTTGAGCCACATTTTCTAGTGGCAGACTATTTAAAGGACATGGTCATGGAAGAAGGAAACATTTTTTTATTATTATTTTATTTTATTACTTTAATAAAAATACCAATTCAAATTCTCACTCCCTCCCCTCCTCCCACTCCCCTCCCACTCCCTTCACACACCCCCCCCCCCCCCCATCAATCCTAAGAGAGGGCAAGGCACCCTGCCCTGTGGAAAGTCCAAGGCCCTCGCTACTATATTTAGGTTGAGCAAGGTATACATCCAAAGAGAATAAGGATCCCAAAAAGCCAGTAATTCAGAAGAGACAAATCCTAGTGCCACTGTCATTAGCCCCTCAGTCTGCCCCAGCTGTCAACCACATTCAGAGGGACTAGCTTGATTCCATGCTCATTCACTCCCAGTTCAGGTGGAGTTGGTGAGCTACCATTAGCTCAGGCAAATCATCTCAGTGGGTGACCTCTCATGGTCTTGACTTTCTTGCTCATACTCTCACTCAAACTCTTCAACTCGACCTTGAGAGCTCAGTCCAGTGCTCTGATGTGGGTCTATGCCTGTTTCCATTTGTTGTTGAATGAAGGTTCTATGGTGATATTTGAAATAATCATCAGTTAGATTATAGGGCAAGGCTAGTTCAGGCACTCTCTCCTCTATTGCTTAGGGTTTTAGCTGGGGTCATTCTTGTGGATTACTGGTAATTTTTCTAGAACTAGGTTTATTGCTAACATCATATAATGGCTCCCTCAATCAAGATATATCTTTTCTTGCTTCCTCCATCTTGACTATCCTACTCCCTCAAGTTCTCCCCAACCCTCACCTTCTCCCCTCCTCTTCCTATTCTCCCCTTCCTTCTACCCTCTGCCCCCATGCTCCCAAATTTTGTCAGGCGATCTTGTCTGACTCCAATTTCTAGGTGGGTCTATATATATTTTTCTTTGGGTTCACCTTATTACTTAGCTTCTCTAGGATCATGAACTATAGGCTCAATGTCCTTTGTTTATGGATAGTATCCACTTATGAGTGAGTACATACCATTTTTGGGGGTCAGGGTTACCTCACTCAGGAAACTGTTCTCTAATTCCATTCATTTGCATGAAAAATTCAAGATGTAATTTTTTTTTTTTACTACTGATTAGTACTCTCGTGTGTATATGCGCCACACTTTCTTTATCCATTCTTCAGTTGAGAGGCATCTAGGTAGTTTCCAGAGTCTGGCTATTAGAAATAATGCTACTATGAACATAGTTGAACAAATGCTTTTGTAGTATGATTGAGCATCTTTTGGGTATATGCTCAAGAGTGGTATTGGTGGATCCTGAGGTAGGTTGATTCCCAGTTTTCTGAGGAAACTACTACACTGATTTCCAAAGTGGTTGCACAAGTTTGCATTCCCACCAACGATGGATGAGTGTTCCCCTCACTCCCATCTTTTCCAGCATAAGCTATCATTAGTGTTTTTGATCTTAGACATTCTTACAGGTGTAACAGAGTTGTTTTTATTTGCATTTCCCTGATAGCTAAGGAAGTTGAACATGTCGTTAAGTTTCTTTTGCCATTTGAAATTCTTCTGTTGAGAATTCTGTTTAATTTAGTACACAGTTTTCAATTGGGTTACTTAGAATTTTAATGTCTAATTTCATGAGTTCTTTATATATTTTGGAGATCAGTCCTTTGATGTGGGGTTGGTTAAGATATTTTCCCATTCAGTAGTCTACTGTTTTGTCTTATTGACTGAGTCCTTTGCTTTACAGAAGCTTCTCAGTTTCAGGAGATCCCATTTATTTATTGCTGTTCTTATTGTCTGTGCTACTGAGGTTATATTTAGGAAGTGATCTCCTGTGCCCATGCATTGAAGGCTACTTTCCACTTTCTCCTCTATCAGGTTCAGTGTGGTCAGATTTATATTGAGATCTCTAATTACTTGGACTTGAGTTTTGTTCATGGCGATAAATATGGTTCTATTTTCATTCTTCTACAGGTTGACATCTAGTTATGCCAGCACCATTTGTTAAAGATGCTTTCTTTTTTTTTCCATTGTATAATTTTAACTTCTTTGTCAAAAATCAGGTGTTCATAGGTGTGTGGATTAATATCTGGGTCTTCAATTAAATTCCATTGGTTAAGATCACTGTTTTATGCCAATATCAAGCTGTTTTCATTACTGTAGCTCTGTAATAGTGCTTGATATCAGGGATGGTAATGGCTCAGGAAGTTCCTTTTGTTGTATGTGATTGTTTTGGCTATTCTGTTTTTTTTTTTTGTTTTTCCATATAAAGTTGATTATTATTTATTCAAGGTCTGTGAAGAATGTGTTGGGATTTTTTTTATCATTTAAGATGTTTTATTAACATAGGCTCTTTTTTTTATGACAATGAGACATGTCTGCTCCTGGCAGCAACAATCTACCAGAGAAGATACTGGGCATCAAAGAAACTCCACATGTAGTTTACTTTCTTTGTGGCAAAAGTAAGCTGCTGGGCCAGAAAATCTCCTTGCCATGACTGCAGACAGTTTGCTGTCCTAATTGTACAAGCAGGCACAAAAGATAATGACTATCAAACATTGTCAAGACAAGGATGGACAACCCTTGAGATATCCTGATTCACATAAAAGTCTGTCAGATATGCTAGACCAATATGGATGCCCCAATGTTGCAGAGGAATTTTTTGAGTGACTGTACAGGCAGCCAACTGTTTCTGTCATTACTCACATTTTTTTGGAAGTTGCTTTCTTAGTCATCCTGCTTACTCAGTATTATTTCCTTCTCAGTTCTCTGAGAGAGTTGAAGACTAGATAGTTAGAATTTTACTTGTTTGCCTGATGCAGAAAGCAAGTTATGATAGAAAATAACTTAGGTACAAGACTTTTGACACACCAAGATAGAATTACATATGGAGTATTTTCTCTGAATTTTTCAAATGCAAATGGACTATACATTGTTGATGTATTTATTGCCTGCATGTATTGTATATGGTTATTGTACTTATTGTATATAGCTTTTCTTATTTTAGTTATAGTCTTTTCATTTTACACAAAAAGAGGAAATGTAGTAACATTTCATTTGGATTTTAATAAATACATTTTGCCTGAAGATTAGAAAAGTAAAACAGTCACACTGGCCAGCCTTATAGACCAGGCAATAATGACACAGAATTTTAGTCCCAGCAGTCAAACTAGCTTGCCATAGAAACTGGGGAGTGGTAGTGCATGCCCTTAATCTCAGAACTAGAAAGGATTATAAGACAGGAGGAAACAGCTCTTAGTCTCAGTCTCATTCTGAGGTTTCCTGGAGGCAAAATCACCATTTTTGGACTGAGGTAGAGGTAAGAGCTAGTGGATGGTGGCTTTTCTTTTCTGGTTTTCAGGTTGAAACTCAATCTGTCTCTGAGTTTTTATTAATAAACCTTCAGGAACATCTTGCCCAGTAGTCAACATTTTCAAATCCAAGTGGAGGCACCATGGTGCCCTGTAATCTTCTCTGGAGACATTGGTTCACTATTAGGATCTGTGAGTCTCTGTCTCTGTCTGATATAATAAGCTTTTAATAAACATTTTGAATGCCATATTCTGCAGATCTCTAAAGTATTTGAGGGCTGTCCAGGTATATCTGAATAGATAATTTTGTTTCTTATTTTAAGCTTAATGTTTAAATATATACAGGGAATGAAGTAAGATTTATCCCTATAATTTTTTTCAATCTTTTATAGTTTTTTATTTTTTATATATTTTTATTAAAAATTTCCGTCTCCTCCCCACCTCCCTTTTCCCTCCCCCTCCCCCCCACTCCCCACACCCCACGCCCCTCCCCCTCCCTCTCCAGTCCAAAGAGCAGTCAGGGTTCCCTGCCCTATGGGCAGTCCAAGGTCCTTCCCCCTCCATCCAGGTCTAGGAAGATGAGCATCCAAACAGGCTAGGCTCCCACAAAGCCAGTACATGCAGTAGGATCAAACCCCAGTGCCATTGTCCTTGGCTTCTCATCAGCCCTTATTGTCCGCCATGTTCAGAGAGTCCGGTTTTATCCCATGCTTTTTCAGTCCCAGTCCAGCTGGCCTTGGTGAGCTCCCATTAGATCAGCCCCACAGTCTCAGTGGGTGGGTGCACCCCTTGTGGTCCTGACTTCCTTGCTCAGGCTCTCCCTCCTTCTGCTCCTCATTTGGACCTTGGGAGCTCAGTCCAGTGCTCCAGTGTGGGTTTCTGTCTCTATCTCCATCCATCGCCAGATGAAGGTTCACTCTGAAAGGTCCCCCCCGGAACAGGCTCAGGTTCCCTTGCTGGTCAGGAACCTCGCTGACAAAAGGCCTACCTTGCTACAGGCAGGCTATTGAAGCTAAGCAATTCCCACCTGCCCCTTTGCCTTCAGCACACCATCCCAGTGCCCAAACAGTCAGAGATGGCGGATCCTGTGGCCCCGTGGAAGGGAGGAAGAAAGGAGGAGTGTGTTGGGATTTTGATGGGGATTGCATTGAATCTATAGATTGCTTTTGGTAGGACTGCCATTTTTTACTATGTTGATCCTTCCTATCCAAGAGCATGGGAGATCTTTCCATTTTCTGGTATCTTCTTCGGTTTCTTTCTTCAAATACTTAAAGGTCTTGTCAAATAGGTTTTTCACTTCCTTGGTTAGTGTTACCCCCAAGATATTTTATATTACTTGTGACTATTGTGAAAGGTAATGTTTCTCTGATTGTCCTCTCTGCTTCTTTATCCTTTGTGTATAGGAAGGTTACTGATTTTTTGAGTTGATCTTGTATCCTGCCACATCACCGAAGGTATTTATCAGCTGTAGGAGTTCTCTGGTAGAGTTTTTGGGGTCACTTATATACACTATCATATTATCTGCAAATAACAAAGTTTGACTTCTTCCTTTCAATTTGAATCCCCTTGATCTCCTTATGTTGTCTTATTGCTATTGCTAAAACTTCAAGAACTATGCTGAAGAGATATGGAGAGAGTAGACAGCCTTGTCTTGTTCCTGATTTTAGTGGAATCGCTTGAGTTTCTCTGCATTTAATTTGAAGTTAGCTGTTGGCTTGCTGTATAGTGCTTTTATTATATTTAGATATGATTCTTGTATCCCTAATCTCTCCAAGACCTTTATTATAAAGGGTTGTTGAATTTTGTAAAATACTTTTTCAGCATCTAATGAAATGATCATATGGTTTTTTCTTTCTGTTTATTTATATGACAGATTACACTGATAGATTTTCATATTTTGAACAATAAAGCCTACTTGATCATGAGGGAAGATTTTTTTATGTGATCTTGGATTCTGTTTGACAGTATTTTATTGAGAATTTTTGCATTGATGTTTATGATTGAGATTGGTCTGTAATTCTCTTGATTGAGTCTTTGTGCAATTATTGTTATCAAAGTAATTGTAACCTCATAAAAAAATAAGCTTGGCAATGACCCTTCTGTTTCTATTATGTGGAATGCTTTGAGGAGTATAGATATTAGCTCTTCTTTGAAGTTCTGGTAGAATTCTGCACTAAAACCATTTAGCACTGGGCTTTTGTTGGTTGGGAAATTTTTGATGACAGTTTCTATTTCCTCACAGCTTATGGGTGTATTTAAATTGTTCACCTGGTCTTTATTTAATTTTGGTATATGGTATCTATCTAAAAAATTGTCCATTTCTTTTACATTTTCAAATTTAGTGGAGTACAGGTTTTTGTAGTAAGACCTAATGATTCTCTGAATTTCCTCAGTGTTTGTTGTTATATCCCCTTTTCATTTCTGATTTTCTTACTGGATGTTCTCTCTCTGCCGTTTGATTAGTTTAGATAAGGGTTTGTCAGTCTTTTTGATTTTCTCAAAGAACCAACTCATTGTTTCATTGACTCTGTATTTTTTCTGTGTTTCTATTTTGTTGATTTCAGCCCTCAATTTGATTATTTCTTCTCTTCTACTCCTCTTGAGTGAGTCTTCTTCCTTCTTCTTCTTCTTTTTTTTTTTACTTTTATCTGCATTTATTTCATGTTGAATTTATTCCCGTGCCATAAGTTTTTGTTTCTTCAGTTTCTTCTGGGATATCTTTTTCTTCTGTGCAACCTCCTCTTCTGGCTTTGGAACAATCTGTTCCTTTTCAGTGAGGATCATCTCGATGTGGGCACTTAGTGCATGAACTTTCCTCTCAGCACTGTTTTCATGGTGTTCCATAGGTTTGGATATGTTGTGCCTTGATTTTTGTTGAATTCAAGGAAGACTTTAATTTTTTTCTTTATTGGAAGAAAGAATCTTTTGCTCATTGTCTGGTTATACTTTCATTCACTGACAAAACCATTCCTTCTCTGGCAATAGAATCTACTTCTTCAAGATTCTGGCTCATACTAAAGACCAGCTAAGATATCCAACCACATGAACTAAACAACTATGAAATTATCAGACTTTCTGTTGGTGGGCAGCCATTTTTGGACTACTTGGAGCACAGTGTATATATGACATTAGCAACCATCAATTTTCAATAGCTCTTCATGTGGGGATGTGGTTTCATAAGCATTTCCACCAACAATGTAATGATTTAGTTATCTTGGTCAACTAATTTAAACATTAGGGTAATTATTTAAGAAGACATTGGGTCCATGTAGTAGGAGAATAGTACTAGGCTCCTTTCAGATCCTATGAGATCCACAGTCATGGGTTTTGAGCAGATTTACAGTACTAAGCATGAATTTTAGGCTTTGGAGAGGACTTTAACTAGATAGCTCTTTGTTATAACCATATTATTCACATCTCTATTACAACCATGTTCATATCTTGTTATGCTGATCATTACTGTAGTTCACAGGGTTCTTTGCTGAGAAACGTCTGTTGGTCTTTTTTTTTTTTTGCCCAGTAGCCAATCATAACTACTTCCAGCATTAAAAAACCTACACAACAGGGAATATTCTTTGTCAATACCAACACGATTTTCCATATGCTATGACTGTATGGTGTCTTACCACCAATTTTTTGTAGACAGCTGATAATAATGAAAGTAACCTATATTGTTTGGGGTGCCTCCAGGTTGCCATTAATCTGCAACTCAATGGGAATTATCACACATTTAACACTGGACTTTTTATTAGCAATTTATAATCTGGAAGAAGCATTATCCTATTTAGGTCTACCCTGTTAAACATTTTTTTTTTTTTTGGTTTTTGGAGACAGGGTTTCTCTGTAGCTTTGGAGCCTGTCCTGGCACTAGCTCTTGTAGACCAGGCTATCCTCGAACTCACAGAGATCCGCCTGCCTCTGCCTCCTGAGTGCTGGGATTAAAGGCGTGCGCCACCACCACCCGGCTAAACATTTTTTTTTTCACTTGAAGTTACTTTTTTTTTTTATTGAGAAAAAGAAAAAAGTTTCCACCTCCCCCCAGCCTCCCATTTCCCTCCCCCTCCTCCCACCCTTCTCGCCCTCCCCCCACTCCTCTCACCCTCCCTCTCCAGTCCAAAGAGTAGTCAGGGTTCCCTTCCCTGTGGAAAGTCCAAGGTCCTCCCCCCTCCGTCCATGTCTAGGAAGGTGAACATCCAAACTGGCTAGGCTCCCACAAAGCCAGAACTTGAAGTAGGATCAAAACCCAGGGCCATTGTCCTTGGCTTCTCATCAGCCCCCATTGTTCGCCATGTTCAGAGAGTCCTGTTTTATCCCATGCTTCTTCCGTCACAGTCCAGCTGGCCTTGGTGAGCTCCCAATAGATCAGTCACACTGTCTCAGTGGTTGGGTGCACCCCTCGTGGTCCTGACTTCCTTGCTCATGTTCTCCCTCCTTCCGCTCCTCATTGGGAACTTGGGAGCTCAGTCCGGTGCTCCTGTGTGGGTCTCTGTGACTATCTCCATCCATCACCTGATGAAGGTTCTATGGTGATATGCAAGATAATCATCAGTATGGCTATAAGATAGAGTCATTTCAGGTTCCCTATCCTCAGCTGCCCAAGGAACTAACTGGGGACCTCGCCTTGGGCTCCTGGGAGCCACTCTAGGTTCAAGTCTCTTGCCAACCCAAAGGTGACTCCCTTAACTAAAAATTGTGCTTCTGTGCTCCCCTATCCAACCTTCCTTTATCCAATCCTCCTGTTTCCCCAAGTTTCCCTCATCCTCCCCTTCTCACTTTTCTCTCCCCTTCCCCCGATACTCCCATCCCCCCCCCAAGATCCCAAAATTTCTCCCCGGCAATTTTGTCTACTTCCCTTAGTCAAGAGAATAATTATATGTTTTTCCTTGGGTTCACCTTCTAATTGAGCTTCTTTAGGTTCACCAATTATATACCCCGTGACCATTATTTATGGCTAGAAACCAATTATGAGTGAGTACATCCCATGTTCATCTTTTTGGGTCTGGGATACCTCACTCAGGATAGTGTTTTCTATTTCCATCCATTTGCATGCAAAATTCGAGAAGTCATTGTTTTTTACCGCAGCTTAGTACTCTAATGTGTATATATTCCACACTTTCTTCATCCATTCTTCCATTGAAGGGCATCTAGGTTGTTTCCAGGTTTTGGCTATTACAAATAATGCTGCTATGAACATAGTTGAGCAGATGCTTTTGTCATGTGATAGGGCATCTCTTGGGTATATTCCCAAGAGTGGTATTGCTGGGTCCAGGGGTAGGTTGATCCCGAATTTCCTGAGAAACCGAAACACTGATTTCCAAAGTGGTTGCACAAGATTGCATTCCCACCAGCAATATATGAGGGTACCCCTTCCTCCACAGCCTCTCCAGCAAAGGATATCATTGGTGTTTTTGATTTTAGCCATTCTGACAGGTGTAAGATGATATCTCAAAGTTGTTTTGATTTGCATCTCCCTAATCACTAAGGAGGTTGAGCATGACCTTAAGTGTCTTTTGGCCATTTGAACTTCTTCTGTTGAGAATTCTCTGTTCAGTTCAGTGTCCCATTTTTTAATTGGGTTAATTAGCATTTTGAAGTCTAGTTTCTTGAGTTCTCTATAAATTTTGGAGATCAGGCCTTTGTCTGTTGCAGGGTTGGTGAAGATCTTCTCCCAGTCAGTAGGTTGTCTTTTTGTCTTAGTGACAGTGTCTTTTGCTTTACAGAAGCTTCTCAGTTTTAGTAGGTCCCATTTATTCAATGCTGCCCTTAATGTCTGTGCTGCTGGGGTTATACATAGAAAGCGATCTCCTGTGCCCATTTGTTGTAGGGTGCTTCCCACTTTCTCTTCTATCAGGTTCAGTGTGTTCAGACTAATAATGAGGTCTTTGATCCATTTGGACTTGAGTTTTGTGCAAGGTGATAGATATGGGTCTATTTTCATTCTTCTACAGGTTGATATCCAGTTGTGCCAGCACCATTTGTTGAAGATGCTTTCTTTCCTCCATTGTATACTTTTAGCTCCTTTATCGAAAATGAGGTGATCATAGGTTTGTGGGTTAAAATTTGGGTCTTCTATGCGATTCCATTGATCAACTTCTCTGTTTTTATGCAAGTACCACACTGTTTTCATTACTGTAGCTCTGTAATAGAGTTTGAAGTCAGGGATGGTAATGCCTCCAGAAGATCCTTTATTGTATAGGATTGTTTTAGCTACCCTGGGTTTTTTGTTTTTCCATATAAAGTTGATTATTGTCCTTTCAAGATCTGTGAAGAATTTTGCTGGGATCTTGATGGGGATTGCATTGAATCTATAAATTGCCTTTGGTAGAATTGCCATTTTTACTATGTTGATCCTCCCAATCCAAGAGCAAGGGACGTCCTTCCATTTTCTGGTATTCTCTTCAATTTCTTTCTTCAATGCCTTAAAGTTCTTGTCAAATAGGTCTTTCACTTCCTTGGTTAGAGTTACCCCAAGATAGTTTATGCTGTTTGTGGCTATCGTGAAAGGTGAAGTTTCTCTGATTTCCCTCTCTGCTTCCATATCCTTCGTATATAAGAGGGCGACTGATTTTTTGGAGTTGATCTTGTATCCTGCCACATTACTAAAGGTTTTTATCAGCTGTAGGAGTTCTTTGGTGGAGTTTTGGGGGTCGCTTATGTACACTATCATATCATCTGCAAATAACGAAAGTTTAACTTCTTCTTTTCCAATTCGAATCCCCTTGATCCCCTTATGTTGTCTTCTTGCTATTGCTAGAACTTCAAGCACTATATTGAAGAGATATGGCGAGAGTGGGCAGCCTTGTCGTGTTCCTGAGTTTAGTGGGATGGCTTTGAGTTTCTCTCCATTTAATTTGATGTTAGCTGTCGGCTTGCTGTATATAGCTTTTATTATGTTTAAGTATGACCCTTGTATCCCTAATCTCTCCAAGACTTTTATCATAAAGGGATGTTGAATTTTGTCAAATGCTTTTTCAGCATCTAATGAAATGATCATATGGTTTTTTTCTTTCAGTTTATTTATATGATGAATTACATTGATAGATTTTCGTATGTTGAACCAGCCCTGCATCTCTGGGATAAAGCCTACTTGATCATAGTGGATAATTTTTTTAATGTGTTCTTGGATTCGGTTTGCCAGTATTTTGTTGAGGATTTTTGCGTCAATGTTCATGAGTGAGATTGGCCTGTAATTCTCTTTCCTGGTAGAGTCTTTGTGTGGTTTTGGTATCAGAGTAACTGTAGCTTCATAAAAGGAATTTGGTAATGACTTTTCTGCTTCTATATTGTGAAATACATTAAGGAGTATAGCTATTAGGTCTTCTTGGAAGTTCTGGTAGAATTCCGCATTGAAGCCGTCTGGTCCTGGGCTCTTTTTGGTAGGGAGGTTTCTGATTACAGATTCTAATTCTTCGCGACTTAACAGGTCTATTTAGATTGTTCACCTGGTCCTGGTTTAACTTTGGTAAATGGTATTTATCTAAAAAAGTGTCCATTTCTTTTACATTTTCCAGTTTTGTGGCATACAGGCTTTTGTAGTAGGATCTAATGATTCTCTGAATTTCCTCTGTGTCTGTGGATATGTCCCCCTTTTCATTTCTGATCTTATTAATTAGTATATTCTCTCTCTGCCGTTTAATTAGTTTGGATAGGGGTTTATCAATCTTGTTGATTTTCTCCAGGAACCAGCTTTTTGTTTCATTGATTCTTTGGATTGTTTTCTGTGTTTCTATTTTGTTGATTTCAGCCTTTAGTTTGATTATTTCCAGTCTTCTACTCCTCCTAGGTGAGTCTGCTTCTATTTTTTCTAGAGCTTTCAGGTGGGCTGTTAAGTCTCCAATGTGTGCTTTCTCTGTTTTCCTTAAGTGGGCACTTAGTGCTATGAACTTTCCTCTCAGGACTGCTTTCATAGTGTCCCATAAGTTTGAATATGTTGTTTCTTTATTTTCATTGAATTCAAGGAAGACTTTAATTTCTCTCTTTATATCTTCCTTGATCCAGGTGTGGTTCAATAGTTGACTGTTCATTTTCCATGAGTTTGTAGGCTTTCTGAGGGTAGCATTGTTGTTGAACTCTAACTTTAATCCATGGTGATCTGATAAGACACATGTGGTTACCAATATTTTTTTGTATCTGTGGAAGTTTGCTTTGTTACCGAGTATGTGGTCAATTTTCGAGAAGGTTCCATGAGCTGCAGAGAAGAAGGTATATTCTTTCCTATTTGGGTGGAATATTCTATAGATGTCTGTTAAGTCCAATTGATTCATTACCTCCTTTAATTCTCTAATTTCTCTGTTAGGTTTCTGTCTGATTGACCTGTCCATTGGTGAGAGAGGAGTGTTGAAGTCTCCTACTATTAGTGTGTGCGGTTTGATGGCTTCTTTGAGTTTTAGTAATGTTTCTTTTACATACGTGGGTGCTTTTAAATTAGGGGCATAGATATTTAGGATTGAGACTTCATCCTGTTGAATTGTTCCAGTTATGAGTATAAAATGTCCCTCTCCATCTTTTCTGATTGATTTAAGTTTGAAGTCAACTTTGTTAGAGATTAGTATGGCCACACTTGCTTGTTTCTTAGGTCCATTTGCTTGATAAGCCTTTTCCCAGCCCTTTACTCTGAGTAGGTGCCTGTCTTTGTGTTTGATATTTGTTTCTTGTAGAGAGCAGAATGCTGGATCCTGTTTTCGTATCCACTCTCTTATTCTGTGCCTTTTTATAGGTGAGTTGAGTCCATTGACATTAATTGATATTAATGACCAGTGGTTGTTAACTCCGGTCACTTTTTTAGTAGTAGAGTTTGTGTGTTTCCCTTTTCTGAATTGCGCTGTTGAAGGGTCTCTAGATGTCTGAGTTATTGTGGTCATTGTTGGACTCCTTGGTTAGTGATTTTCCTTCTATTACTTTCTGTAGAGCTGGATTTGTGGCTACGTATTGTTTAAATTTGTTTTTATCCTGGAAAATTTTGTTTTCTCCATTTATAGTGAACGAAAGCTTGGCTGGGTATAGTAGTCTGGGCTTGCATCCGTGGTCTCTTAGTTTTTGTAGTACATCTATCCAGGACCTTCTGGCTTTCATGGTTTCCATAGAGAAGTCCGGTGTAAGTCTGATAGGTTTGCCTTTATAAGTAAGTTGGCCTTTTTCCTTTGCGGCTCTTAATATTCTTTCTTTATTCTGAATGCTTTGTGTTTTGATTATTATATGGCGAGGAGATGTTTTTTTTTTGATCCAGCCTATTTGGTGTTCTGTATGCTTCTTGGACCCTCATAGGTATCTCCTTCTTTAGGTTGGGAAAGTTTTCTTCTATAATTTTATTAAATATATTTTCTGTACCGTTGAGTTGCACTTCTTCTCCTTCTTCTACTCCAATTATTCTTAGGTTTGGTCTTTTTATTGTGTCCCATATTTCCTGAATGTTTTGCGATGAGAACTTGTTGGACTTGCTGTTTTCTTTGATCAGTGCGTTTATTTTCTCTATGTTATCTTCAGCATCTGAGATTCTTTCTTCTATCTCTTTATTCTGCTAGTTATGCTTGTTTCTGTAGACTCTATTCGTTTACCTAAATTTTCCGTGTCCAGCTGGCCCTCTGATTGTGTTTTCTTCTTTGCCTCCATTTCAGTTTTCAAGTCTTGAACTGTTTCCATTATCTGTTTGATTGTTTTTCCTTGGTTTCCTAGGGTATCATTCACTGATTTATTCAATTCTTCAAACTTTCTGTTATACTTCTCATCCATTTCTACCAGGGCATTTTTTACATGCTGTTTAAGGGCGTCAATCACTTTCATAAAGTCAAATTTTTCTGCTTCTTCTTGGTTAAGGTGTTCCTGTGCTCCTGTTGTGAGGTCGCTGGGTTCTGGTGGTTTCATGTTGTTCTTCAGATTGCTGGGTGAATTCTTGCATTGGCGCCTGCCCATCTCTTCCTCCGAATGCTCCTCTATGGATCTTCTTTTACAGGATCAGGTCTCCTTGCCCACTGTTGTACCTTCCCAGTGATGTCACTCCCCAGTGATGGCTCTCCTAGTGCCCCAGTGATGACTCTCCTGGTGCCCGGATTGGTTCTCCGTGCTGCTTGGGTAGCTCGTAAACAAAGGGCCTGACTTGCTTGCTGCAGGCAGGCCGTCCAGATGGAACTTCTCAGCACCTAAACCTGGCCGCCTGGTGGCCCAAGCCTTAGTGTAGGAGCTTAAAATTGTTCTTGAGCATTGGTCCTAGCTTACACCAGGGCAGGGTTGGGGGGAGGGTGCTGGGGGGCTGAGTCGTGAGTAAGAAAGAAGGCCCTGCAGAAGGAGCAGGGGGAAGGGGGGTTGTGCTCTCCCCTGGGACAGACTGCCCCTGGATCACACACACTCACCCGTCCAGAAGGAATTTCACAGGGCCGCCGCTCAGGGGACAAAAGGAAGAAAATGGCAGGCAGGGTGGGGTCCAGGAGAGCACACGGGAGCCAGGAGCACCCAAGCTGGAGGTGCTTGGCTCGCTTACAACAGGGCAGGGTTGGGGGGAGGGTGCTGGGGGGCTGAGTCGTGAGTAAGAAGGAAGGCCCTGCAGAAGGAGCAGGGGGAAGGGGGGTTGTGCTCTCCCCTGGGACAGACCGCCCCTGGATCACACACACTCACCTGTCCAGAAGGAATTCCACCTAAACATTTTTTTGTTGTTGTTATTTTATGTTTTTTTTCTGTTCTGGATTTTTGGGGGATATTTTTTTATTGATTTTTGTGGAGCTCTGCATTTTTCTTGTTAAACAGCTTTGTATGTATAATATATATATATATATATATATATATATATATATATATATATATAACTATATTGTGTCTTTCCGCATACTGTTTCTGGGAAATTAAGCCATGTCGTTTTTTCAGTCTAAGCTTAATATTAGAAACATGATTATGTATCTTAAACAACTCTAAGATATCTCAGAGAAGCTATCAATGATAAAGTCTTCTCCCATTCATAAACCAATACCTCACTTCATTGCAAATATCGCCCTCAAAAGTTCTCAATTACCATGTAAGCTTATGTATAATATTCGTATAAATACATAGATTATGTACAGTAGAGTTTATTTTAATTATATTATACATGTTTCTGAAATATTTATAATGAATATATACCTGGAAATAGTCCATTAATAATACATTCAGAGTTATAATCTTTATAGTTTCTATGAAGAAACTCATATTAGTTTTCATAATGATGTCATGCTTTTTCCTCAATAGGCACATTTGGATACTCACCCAAATAAATAGCATCCTAAGTTAATCTATGTGTTGATGATTTCCTGTATGCAGAATTAAGACTATATATTACTTGGTCACAGAATAAATTCATTTTAAGGTTATTAAAAACCTTCCAGATTGTGTCTAAAACTGCTGTGTCACCAAGTATGTAAACGTGCTTCAAAAATGGAATTGCAAAAATTTTTATAAAGCCACTCATTTAGAGAATTGAGGATGGTATAAATTTGCGGAAGTATTTGGCATGAGTTATTACTATTATTACTTACTAAAATGCAACTATCTTTATTTACAATTTGGGTTTTCTTGTCTGAGCTGTTTAGACTTAGACTTTTTCCATTTTAGAAATCTATTTAAAATCTTTAGAAATGTATAAGAATTGGTAATCAGTAATCAGTATTCTATGTTTCAGGTATTTTCTTCAAATCTATCATTTCTTTTATAGATGCTTTAGATATTAAATTGAAAGAAGTAAATTCTTAATCTTTATTTTCTCTCTCTCTCTCTCTCTCTCTCTTTCTCTCTCTCTCTCTCTCTCTCTCTCTTTCTCTCTCTCTGAACGTTTTCCCTAAAGGCACAGAATACTGACTTCTGAATGGCATGAGGTACTATAGTGACAAATTTTTTACATATGTTTAATGTCAATTTTCAATATTGTGAACTGTGTGTTTGTTATTCATACATCTGGAATGCATTTTACAGAGTTATAAAATAAAATATTACCTTTTTAATTTTCATTTGAGAAACAGTATATTCACTATTATTTATTAGCTAACTCATCTTTTGCGTGCTAATAGTTTGCAAAGTGTTTTTATTGAATCATTTTATAAGTTTGTGCATTCTGTATTTTATATTCTTTTATTTTACTGCTGTAGTATAATAATATTAATTCAGTTATAACAGCTTAAATGACTATAGACTTATCACACATTTTAATGATGGTTTTAATAAATCTTCCTGCTTCCCAAGAACCTGTGTAAATAATTCTGAGCATTATTTCCTAAGGAATATGTTTTTGCTATGCTCATAATCCATTTCACTCTGTGTATTTTTAAGTTAATTTTCAACTTCTATCTACAAAAATCAGCTTATATATACCAAAAATCTTTGGTATATTCTTATTCAATTTTGCCCAAACTTAAAGAGTTGGAAGGGGGCTTTAAAGATTGAGATAAGGAAAGAGCATCAACCCATTCCAGAAAGGAAGTAGCTCTTATTGAAGAAATGTCAACAGTATCAGAAGGACTTAAGAGACAAATTGAATGACGTCCCAAGAGAAAGAAGTAGCAGAAGCTGAGAAACACAGTTGTAGAAGATTAGTAGATAATAGCCTTCAACTGTAAGTAGGTACAAATGCTACTGTACAAACACAAATGAACAAATGAATAAACAAGTGGTAAACGTAAACTTAAACATTTACAGAAGAACCGGCAATATTTGTATGCTTGCTACTGGATGAGAAAATTATCATCAATCTCACCCAACTACAAACTATGGAACCTACATCAATGACCTTCCTGTAAGGTCTATTGGAGTAATAATGTTACAGATGCTATGGTAGTGGGCAATCACTTTTTAGTTGGATTGAAGGTCTTCTCCCTAAAACATGCCTGACACTGATAAAATTGCCAAGAACCTGAGACAAGATAGATAGTGGTTATTATGAAGTTAAAGAGACATAGCAATAAAATGGTTATTAATGATGCTGTTATTCACATAGATCACTGCATATCTCAGCTCTCATCTGAAAAAAAAACTTCTTCTTAGTTAGATGATAATTAACATAGACGGCAACATCAATGCACAGAAAGTGAGTGACTTTGGGCCTCTTAGCTCTAAATGAGATGTTTTAATTGAACTCTTCTCCTCAAGACTCAAGGATGTATATAGAAGAGGAGGTGAAAGGAGTGTAAGACTCACAGGTAGGTGGATAATCCCACGGAAAAGTCATCTCCCAGACACAACAGGACTGTTACACATAACTCACAAGACTGTGACAACAAGCACAAAACTCGTACAAATTCAAAGCAGACCAAAACCCAACCTGGAGAAGTAAAGTGGTCACAAAGACGCACTCCTTACTAGAAAACTATTTTACAAGTGATCTCTGCTAAGAAAGAGTAAGTTTCTCCAATGGAGTGTCACAGAGTTTACCAACCAAATTCCAGGGCAATCCTTTATATCCAGAAACAGTTGTCAAACACTAAATGAATTCACAGTTTTTACACCTTTGCTTTGTTTTGTTATTTATTTTTTTCTTATTGGATGCTTTTGAATTTGTGAAAGATCAAGCAATCAAGAAGGAATGTAAAGTAGGTACATAGAAAGATAGGAAGAATCTTGCAGTAGTTGGGTGATAGGAAAGAATAGGTTCAAAATATAATATATGAAGAAAGAATTTCAAATAAAAATAGTGAAAATACTAAAGCTATAAATTGACTCCAGGAATAAATGTCTTAATACACTGGAAGTATAAGAAGTCTTTGATACACACATTCACTAAATATTGTCTGTTCTTTCCTGTGCATGCCTGTCTTATGTCTAAGGGCTATTATTATGATCAATGTCATTGTTTTCAAAACTGCACTTTTTCATTATGAGCTAGTGATGGAGGTGGGTTTTTATCTATGTGTTGCTTTCATTGGTTAATTAATAAAGAAACTGCTTGGCCCTGATAGGACAGAAAATTAGGTAGGTGGAGTTAACAGAAAGGAATGCTGGGAGAAAGAAGCCGGGTCAAACAGTTGCCATGATTCTCCCACCCAACACAGATGCAGGTTAAGATCTTCCCTGGTAAGCCACCTCATGGGCTACACAGATCATTAGAAATGGGTTAGATCAATATGTAAGAGCTAGCCAATAAGAGGCTGGAACTAATGGGCCAGGCAGTGTTTAAAAGAATACAGCTTCTGTGTAATTATTTTGGGTATAAAGCTAGCCACGCGGGCAGCCGGCTGCCAGGAACATAGCCCACTGCTCATATAACAACAAGCTAGCCTCTCCATTAAGTGCTAGAAAGAATTCTTTAACTTTAATTTTTTAAAGTTTGATAATTCCATACAAGTGTGTACTTAATTATGGTGATTTTTATCCTAATCACTTCTCTCTCATATCCCTTAGTCTTCTGCTGAAGCCAAATAAGAGAGCATTCTTTGCATACTTCAGAATATTGATTCTGTTTCTTTAACCTATGCCTACAATTTTATTGTATTCCTTCATTTTATCACATCTGTCTTTTTTCTACTAACACTCATTCATATTTTTGGTATTTTCAATTTACATAAGAGAATTGATTTACTGCATTGTATTATTTAGAGGATGCCAAAATATTTCTATCTATTTAACTCATAAGTGATTCAACATGTTAAATTTCTGCTAGTATACTATGCAGGTAAAGTAATGTTGTGTTTTCCTTGTTTCAGGATATTATTTCTTCTGACCCCCACAAAAGCTTTATTTTATTAATATGTCTTGGACTTAATTCCACCAGGATGCATAGATCTCCCTTGGTTACACTTATTTATGATTGGAAATTTTTTTCTACATTTCTCACTAAGACAGTGCTTGATTCACACTGATAGTTCAGTGTTTACACCCTCCCACAAAAATATTTGTCATATATGGCTTCTTGGGTTAAAATGGGCTAAATTTAGCTAGAATTGATGAATTCTATTAAAAACTACAATCTCCAGTGGGGTATTGCCTGTGAAACTTTTAGCAATCTCTACTTCTAGCTTAATTTCTTTAAAACACATCATATATATATATATATATATATATATATATATTCACAGTTTCAAAAAGTTTTTCTAAGTGCTTCATTATCTAGAAGTGGGCATTAATAGGTATTGAAATTAGAGCTTTATTGAGGTTTTAGATTTTGAGGATTGGGGATGAGTGGTAAAGAATCTTTATTTATGGAATAAGAGGAATTATTTTTCTCTTCTGTTAATGCATAGGGAAAGCAGGCATCAGGAATGATGCATAGAAAAAAGTATTTTTAGCTTTTTAGACAAAATTTTGTCCTATGTTAGAATTTAAATACAAGATAGCAATAGGAGACATGTTTCTTAGATACCTAAGATTTGTGTATAATTATTGTAATTCTAATAGTTTTCCATTTAAAAGTTTTATTTGTAGTTTCATTTGTAATAAAATATCAAAGAAACTTTAAACATACAGAAAATAGCATTTTGATATTAGAAGGTATATCCCCCACTACTTTCAAGGATCATAAATAAAGACTATAGGTAAGTGATATTAAATTATGCAAACACACAGTGTATTAAACTTTTCAAACACATATCACAGATTCAATCATGGAGCTTCTGAGTTTCTGTCACAATGCTTTCCAACTGATCATGTAGAAAATCACCACCTGCACTGATGAAGGGAAATAACGGAATAATGTGGATAATCAGTGAGGCTGTTGACAGTCATATCAACCTAGCACATTTTATTTTATGGCTCATATGTTCATCACTTTCTTAATAGGAAAACATATGCCTTACTTTATTTTTACTTTGACATGATCTCTTCATATGTCTTGAATGCAACAGAGTTAAGCATGGGAAAGCACCATGTACGTCATAACAGTAGTAATGAATTGACAAAGTATAAACTACAAATTGATTATATAATAAAAATCTTAATATCTACATTTACATAACTTTCCAAAAACTCTTTTCTAGCACTGAATCACTGGCTTCCTGAGAACTTTACAAGACTGACTCTGGCTATCGTTTAAGTCAATTTAATATAAATTAATAATAATTAATTAGGGCTGGGGATATATCTCAGAAGTATAGTGTCTTCCTAATATGCACAAGACCTAGTTTTAAACACCATCTTCACAAGAAGAAAACAAATGAATTAATAAATAAAACAGGAAGGATGAATTGGAGTAGGAATGCATGGGCAGGGCAAAGAAAGGAACATGGGGAGGGATAAATAATGCTAATGCCCTTATGATGAAGCCATATGGAAGCCTACTATGTTGTAATAGGGGCGGCAGGGCTGCGTTCCGGCTGCCCTGGCTCCCGCATGGCTAGCTAATGTCCGAAATAATTACACAGAAACTGTATTCATTTAAACACTGCCTGGCCCATTAATTCCAGCCTCTTATTGGCTAGCTCTTACATATTGACCTAACCCATTTCTAATAATCTGTGCAGCCCACGAGCTGGCTTACCAGGAAAGATCTTAACCTGCATCTGTCTGGAGTGGGAGAATCATGGCGACTCACTGACTCAGCTTCTTTCTCCCAGAATCCTGTTCTGTTTACTCCGCCTACCTAATTTTCTGTCCTATGAGGGCCAAGGCAGTTTCTTTATTAGTTAACCAATGAAAGCAACAGATAAGATACAAGACCCATCTCCATCACTACTATAGTATAATTTTCCTAAAACACTTGCATATACATGCATAGACACACTCAAGGGTTATATGGAATGTTTTTATAATTGAGGGAGTCTTGTTGTTTCTATTGGTACAACAAATAAAAATAACATGACCAAAAGCAGAGTTGTGAAGGAACTGCCTAGAAGAAACTTTTTGACCTGTTAGCTACCTAAAAGCCATGCAGAGAGTTTTAATATTCCAGATTCCCTGAGTCTTAAATAATAGTGGGTAGGCTTTTCATGTTGTAACTTCCTTTGTGTCAATCATCTTCTTGGTACTATCACACTCCTGAAAGCAATCCCAATAAACTCATTGGTTCACTAAAAAATGTTAAAGCATAACTAGTTATGAAAATAATGCAGCCAACTATGATTATGCCTATTTACAAATTATGCATTTTATAGATGTTCTAACTTGAAAAAAAATAGAATTAACAATGATAGAAAACCACCACCTGAAATCTAATCCATACCAGATGCTACATTACATGTGATGTCCACCAAGGAGCCTTCTAGGATGTTCGAGCTCACTGGTGTATTGCCTCATCTAATTATTTTGTCAGGAGATAATCATATCCTTTTAAAACCCTCATTTTGTAGAACACATACACGTTCTCACATAGACATGTATTCACAAATATCTTGGATGCTTCTCTCTTCTGTAATATGGAAATACTTGGAAAAAATGTCTCCTTTAACATTCAAACCAAATATCTGATAACATGAGCAAATTTCAAATTCATTGGGGCAATTTAAGCCAGCAAATTAATTAACTCTTTTTCAAAGTAGTTCCAATTCAACTAATTAGATGTTGAAGAGGGGTTAAAGTTCAGCTCTAGTGATTTATTGCTTTCTTCAGGAACTCTATCTTATTTAAAGTTTTTAAAGCCTAAAATACTTCATGCAAATACAAACGAGGTCCTGTACTGGAAATTCTATATATAACATTGTCAATCAACATGCAAAGGGCTCTATGCTAAGTTCAAAACTTAGTAATCAAAGAAGGCAGACCTGTGATCATGACCATTTATTGCTGTGCTGTCATTTACCTTTAAACACTAGGACCTTGACCCATATGAGTTTTTGGCTTGAGCATAATAAAAGAGTACACAGTTCTGTGTGAATGGGGAACTCCAATGAATAGATTTTCAAGTATCCAGTAAAAATGACTTGGGGAAGGTAATCACCACAGTCAAATATTTCAATCACAATAGAATTTGGACTTGGAAGGAAACAGTCACTATCCAAGATTTTTTTTTTAATTTTCAAGCACCACATACTAAAAACAAATGTTTTCACTCGGTGCTCCCTATGTGCTAGAGATTAACATTAAGTGAAATTCAAAGAATTTAGTAGCAGCATGTTGAAAGATCAGATTTTCAAAATTGATTTTTAAAAAATCAACAGCACCTACATGTAAATTATAGAATATATGACTTTTGGCTCAGTATGTACTCTAGGAAAGGAATATAAATTAGAAAATAGAAAACCTGTGTTAAGGTCAGAGTATCTAGTGATACCAACAGAAAATTCATGTAAATTCCCAGTAATACTGACCATATATCAAATAATTTAAGGAAAAATTGGACTAGAGATATCTAGCTCAGTTAATAAAGGGTCAACTATCCAACCACAATGATTTGTGTTCAGACCTAACACCAACATTTTTGTGGATGGCAGATCCTTAAAGTCTGCCAGTCAACTACCATAACTTAATCCATAATTACCTATGTATCAGTGAGAGATACTGTCTCAAAAAACAAGGCTGATACTTCTTAGTGCCTCCACATGCACACATATTCACATGTACCTACAAACATATGAATACACAGCACATAATACATACACAAACAAGAATCTACCACATACAAAGTACATAATAATTATTATAAAGTGTGGATTTTACATAATTTCAACATTTGTCATTGTATGTTTTTCTCTAGATTTTCCTTTAGATTAGAACCTCAATTCTATTTTATTGAACCTTTCTGAACTCATCTCCTAAAGATACCCTTAGTCATGTTTATTTTTTGGAGTTGATATGAAAAACTCATTTATGTTCCAGGTCAAGAAACTAGAAAGATTTCCCTCATCTGTTTATTCTTTTATATGATATAGAATAAGATTCTATAGCAATTATTTCTAAATTTATGCTGCGATAAAGAGGATGGAATTCAAGAAATTGATTTTGTCTTTACCCTTAGTTTATAGTTTTAAGTTTAGTAGCCCTTAAGATCAGAAAGGAAAGAGGATGATTGGGCTGGTAGCTTCCTCTTCAAAGATATAAGATAGAAATGAATGTACCATTTCTGCCCATCTGTTCAAAAGTGATAGAAGAAAAATCTGAAAAATAGTGTTAGTGTCTCTATTCACTGTTATAGTGGGAATCCAAATCTAAAATGAACACAGACATCAACTAATGGTCTCCTTCCCCTGGGATTTAAATACTTCAGTTTCATGTATGATATGTACTTTCCCTATTTGTTGTCTGTTATCCACACAGTACAAAACATTTTTGCCTTCCACCTACCTAGTTTCTCTATTATATAGGGTCTATATCATGTGTCTCCTATACCTCCCCAGGACAGGCATCATTCTTTTTCAGGACTCTGAAAACAATCAATTTTGAAATTATATGATGTGTTTAAGCTAAATATAATTATGGTGGCATATGCCTTTAATCTTAGTCTTGAGTGAGGCAGGAAAATCAGAACTTTTAAGCTAGCCTAAGATTCAGTTGTAGACCCTTTGTCATAAAAAAAAAAAAGAAAACCAAGATTTGAGTTGTAAGTCAAGTGGTCAGAGTTGGGATAAGGTCAGAGCATAATAAATAAACAAATAAGCACTTATGCAGCTACTTATTAATCTAACCAGGGCATTACAAGTCCCTTGGATTTTTTAAAAGGATGCCAGACTAATGATCTGGTCTACAAAGTCATCTGTGATTTAACTGGCCTCATTTTTTCTTATAAAAGTTCATATTTGGCACATATACTACATTACACAGGCTGTGAAATTATATAGCAGCAGAGAGTACATATGATTGATTAGAAAATAATGCTAATGATCAAAAATGCAATTTTCTACCTTATTACATATGCACCCACTTCCTCCAAGACTTTGTTATTAGCATACCCTTGTATTGCTCAAGCAGACTTTCCTCCAAGTAACCCTAGACCCTAGGTTCTTTCTTAGTTTTTCAAAGTGCTTCTTGAAATGAGAAAATCTAACCTAATCATTGAAATCACTATGGGCAGTGAACAGAAAATATCACATGTCTATATAACAGATGTCTTTGATTTCAGAAACCAGGGCAGTCTTGTTATTGAACCATATAAGTAAGATCCAATACACATGAAAACACTATGGATCCCATATTATTTTCTAGAAACAAATCTAAAGCATAATGTGTATATGTAAAGTTATTTTTTCAAAATAACTACTGGATAGTATATTGTACCCACTATACATTATTGTTTATTCTAGCCCAGCACACCCAAAGATAGATTTGCACCTTAATCTCATCATCTTGAGTTCATGCATGTTCTCTTTACTAAAATGCCATCCCCTGTTTTAACCATATCAATAACTTTTGCTACTTGAAGTTCAAGCTGAAATAGATTTCTACCTTAGCAGACTTGTATCACCTAACAAGTGTAAACATTATTGAATTGATTTAGATTCTGTCCCAAAATTATCACTATATATAGTAACTCTAAGAAGCTAGAGATTATGTTTAGGTATGCCCTTGAATCATATGTACGATTTGTTCAACATTAGAGGGTGAATTGGAGTAGCCATAGTATAAAGACATTTCTATTGAAGAACTATTTGCTCTTGAAGTACACATAGATAGTGAATGAACCAATAATTAAAGGCAGTGGAAATACTTGTTCATTTGTTTATCTATTTTTACAATGCCAACAATACATTTAAATATTTGGACAAAACAATATATTTGTATTCAATCTCTTAATCATTATCTTGTTACCTTGGGAAATAAAAGAAACATGTTAAGCACCAGATAATCAAACATCCAGATTCCATTGAGCATAATATTATATTTGCATCATAAATGTGTAAGTCCCTATTAGGGGTTGTATATGAATCTCCTCAAAAAGAAAGGAAAAAAAATCATGCCTTAAATAGATATTACTGGAATTCAAAATAAAGTACTTTTCCTTTGAACACAATATGTTTAGTAATGTAAACCTGCAGTAAAGTGGATGATCAGTTGATATGATGGATGTAATAGGGTCTGGTGCCTAGGTTTTGGTACTAATGTTCACATATGAAGTATTTATACTGGATTGATCAGAAAGGGTTTATGGTGCTGGCCTATCTCTGCCTCTAGGACTATCCTTTTAAAACAATCATTAAGCCAGACAAGAGGCTGAAAGCTTAACAATCAATAGCTCTTATCTCCTGGCCAAGGGATCATCTACTTAGCTTTTCAGAATTTCTTTCATGGTACATACTTATCAATGGGCATTAATATTCAGAATAAAAATCTTTATATTTTCTATGCATTTCTACAAGACCATTCACATACTGTTAATGCTAAGCTCATCCATGGCCAATTGTTTTAAAACTCTGAATAACTTATCAAGCCATTTATTCTATTTATGCCACAAGGGATATTCTCCAAGTCATTTCCTTTTCCCCATGAGTCTCTTTTTCTCTGTGTCAATTCTCAGGCTACTTTTAATATAACCCAAAGAGAACTGCCAGCTGCTACCAGTTTTTAATACTTAGTCATTTAAACTAAGCACACTCAATTCTGTCTTGCCAATACGATGTACATATCTCAACTGATGAATATTATCAACAAAACAGAGAAGTCAACCAACGGAATCGAATAGAAGACCCTGACTTTACCCCACAAACCTATGAACACCTGATTTTCGATAAAGGAGCTAAAAGTATACAATGGAAAAAAGAGAGCATCTTCAACAAATTGTGCTGGCAAAACTGGATGTCAATCTGTGGAAGAATGAAAATAGATCCATATCTATCACCATGCACAAAACTCAAGTCCAAGTGGATTAAAGACCTCAATATCAGTCCGAACACACTGAACCTGATAGAAGAGAAAGTGGGAAGTACTCTACAACACGTGGGCACAGGAGACCACTTCCTACGTATAACCCCAGCAGCACTAACATTAAGGACTTCATTGAATAAATGGGACCTCCTGAGACTGAGAAGCTTCTGTAAAGCAAAGGACACTGTCACTAAGACAAAAAGGCAACCAACTGACTGGGAGAAGATCATCACCAACCCCGCAACTGACAAAGGTCTGATCTCCAAAATATATAAAGAACTCAAGAAACTAGACCGTAAAAGGCTAATCAACCCAATTATAAAATGGGGCACTGAGCTGAACAGAGAATTCTCAACATAAGAAGTTCAAATGGCCAAAAGACACTTAAGGTCATGCTCAACCTCCTTAGCGATCAGGGAAATGCAAATCAAGACAACTTTAAGATATCATCTTACACCTGTCAGAATGGCTAAAATAAAAAACACCAATGATAGCCTTTGCTGGAGAGGTTGTGGAGAAAGGGGTACACTCATCCATTGCTGGTGGGAATGCAAACTTGTGCAACCACTTTGGAAAGCAGTGTGGAGGTTTCTCAGGAAATTCGGGATCAACCTACCTCAGGACCCAGCAATACCACTTTGGGAATATACCCAAGAGATGCCCTATCATACAACAAAAGTATATGCTCAAGTATGTTCATAGCAGCATTGTTAGTAATAGCCAGAACCTGGAAACAACCTAGATGTCCTTCAATGGAAGAATGGATGAAGTATGGAATATATACATATTAGAGTACTACTCAGCAGTAAAAAACAATGACTTCTTGAATTTTCCATACAAATGGACGGAAATAGAAAACACTATCCTGAGTGAGGTAAGCCAGACCCAAAAAGAGGAACATGGGATGTACTCACTCATATTTGGTTTCTAGCCATAAATAAAGGACATTGAGTCTATAATTCGTGATCCTAGAGAAGCTAAATAAGAAGGTGAACCCAAAGAAAAGCATATAGGCATCCTCCTGAATATTAACCTTCATCAGGCGATGAAAGGAGACAGAGACAGAGACCCACATTGGAGCACCAGACAGAAATCTCAAGGTCCAAATCAGGAGCAGAAGGAGAGAGAGCACGAGCAAGGAACTCAGGACTGCGAGGGGTGCACCCACACACTGAGAGAATGGGGATGTTCTATTGGGAACTCACCAAGGCCAGCTGGCCTGGGTCTGAAAAAGCCTGGGGTAAAACCGGACTCGCTGAACATAGTGGACAATGAGGACTACTGAGAACTCAAGAACAATGGCAATCGGTTTTTCATCCTACTGCACATACTGGCTTTGTGGGAGCCTAGGCAGTTTGGATGCTCACCTTACTAGACCTGGATGGAGGTGGGTGGTCCTTGGACTTCCCACAGGGCAGGGACCCTGACTGACTTTTGGGCTGACGAGGGAGGGAGACTTGCTTGGGGGAGGGGGAGCGAAAGGGGAGGCAGTGGCGGGGAAGAGACAGAAATCTTCAATAAATAAATAAATAAATTAAAAAAAATACCCAAAGTTTTTCAATAGTTCCAAAATAAAATTGTTCATTAAAATAATAAAAAACCTTTGTTGAAGGTTTACTTCAGTAAATGTGTTGTATCTGAAACAAAACATAACTTGATTTATCAGCCATAATTCACTCAAAAGAAAATAATTATGTGCTCATATAAGTAAACAAAATAAGCTATCATTGGTGTTTTTGATCTTAGCCATTCTAACTGGTGGGAATCTGAGTCATTTTGATTTACATTTCTCTGATGGCTAAGTGTCTTTTGACCATTTACAATTCTTTTGAGAATTCTCTGTTTAGATCTGTACCCCATTTTTGATTGCCGTATTTGGTAATTTGATGTCTAGTTTCTTGAGTTTTTTTTTTATTTATTTTGGAGATCAGTCCTCTGTTCGATGTGGCGTTAGTGAAGATCTTTTCCCATTCCATAGGTTGTAGGGTTTTTTGTTTGTTTGTTTGTTTGTTTGTTTGTACGTGTGTGCGTGTGTGTGTGTGTGTGTGTGTGTGTGAAAGGATGCAGAATAAGAGAAACTCTCTGCCATTGTTGGTGGAAGTGCGAATTTGTACAACAACTTTGGACATCATTATGATGATTTCTCAGAAAATTGAGAATCAGTCTACTTCAGGACCCAACAATACCACTCTTGGACATATACCCAAAGGATGGACACTCATACCACAAGGACATTTGCTCAGCTGTGTTCATAGCAGCATAATTAATAATAAGCAGAAGCTGGAATCAACCTAGATGCCCCTCAACTGAATAATGAATTTAAAAAAATGTGGTACATTTACACAATGGAGTACTACTCAGTGGTAAAAAGCAATGACATCTTTAAATTTGCATACAAATGGATGGAACTAGTAAAAACATCCTGAGTAAGGTCATTCAGACCCAGATAGACAAACATGGTATGTGTTAATTCCTAAGTGGATATTAAATGTAAAGCAAAGGATAACCACCCCATAGTCAAGAATCCCAGAGAAGCAAGGTAACAAGAAGAACCCTAAGAGAGCCTACATGGATCCCCATGGGTAGGGGAAAGAGACAAGATCTGAAAAAAAATGAAGGGAGAGAAGAGAAGGTCAAAGTGGAGAGGAAGGGGAGAAAGGGAACAAGGAGGAGAACGTGAGGGGATGGGATGCTCAAGAAGAGGGAAGGACAGTGAGAGAGAGAAAGGAAAGAGCTATCATGACTGAGCAAGTCATTAAAGCACTGTTGAGAAACATAGCACTAGAGAAATTCCCAGAAAACCTCAAGGTTAACCCCAGTTAAAACTGTAAGGAACAGTGGAAAGGATGCCTAAACTTGCCTTCCCCTATAATCAGACTGATGACTACCTTAATTGTCATGATAGAACCTTCAAACAGCAAGTGATGGAAGCTGATAAAGAGATTTACAGTGAAACACTGGGCCATGCTACCTGAGACCAGTCCAAGAGAAAGAAGAATGATAATATGAGCAAAGAAGTCAAAACAATGATGCTGATACCCACAGAAACATCAGATTTGAGCTAGTGAGAGCTCACTGACTCTGGACTGATAGTGGGCAAACCTGCATAGGACCAAGTTAGGACCACTGAATGTGGGAAATAGTTATGAAGCTTGGACAGTCTGTGAGATCACGGGCAGTGGGACCAGGATTTATCCCTGGTGCTTCAACTGGCCTCTAGAAGCACATTCTTACTTAGCCTATTTAGTGGGGAGGGCCTTGGTCGTGCCTTGAAGTGAAGTGTCAGACTTTGTTGATTCCCCATGGGAAGTCTTACCCTTTCTGAGGAGTGGATAGGGAAGTAGGGTAGGGAAAAGATGGAGGAAGTGAGTGGGAGGAGGGGACGGAATGGGAACAGGGATAGCTATATAAAATGAGAAAAGATTGTATTAAAAATTCTTAATAAAAAAGAAAGCAAAATAATACATTTTGATATACTCACTACGATATGTTATCTAAATGTGTAAACTTTTCACAGAGGTTCATTGTCTTAGTTAGCATTACAATTGCTAGGATAAAAAATGACTGAAGCAATTGGGGAGGAAAGGGTTTATTTGACTTATGCTTCTGTATCACTGCTCATCACTGTAGGAAGTCAGGACAGGAACCTGGAGGCAGTAGCTGATGCAGAGGACATAGAAGGGTGCTGCTTACTGGCTTCCTTCTCAAGCTTCACTAAGCCTGCTTTTTTAAAAAATAGAACCCAGGAACACCAGCCCAGGGGTGGCCCCATCCATTATGTGCAAGGCCCTCACCCATCAATCACTAATTATGAAAATGTTCTAGAGGTTTACCCACAGTTCGATCTTATGGAGGTTTTATTTTCAATTAACTTTCTCTCCTCTCAAAAATCTTCAGCACATATGAAGTTGACATAAAAATAGCCAGAATAATCATAAATACTTGAACTCAATTTTTATCCCACCTTAAAATACATTTTAAACATTGGAAGTTTTATTTTCAACACATTATTTTCTAACATAATTGCCTTTATTCTCTTATTTGCTCTGTTTTAAAAATTAAGGCTCTATAACAATTTTAATTTGTTTGGATTAAGACCGGAGGCAATAATTCTGCAAATTATATTTAAAATAGACCAAAGAGATTGTAGCTCCCTCTGGATATAATGAAAACAAATCATTTTCTATCCAGTTTATTTCTTCTTTTTATTCTGTAACTGTTGATTAATCAGCACTCAATTAGAATATGGTGTTAGTACTCTGAATTGGTTAGTATACTCAGTATAATCACATGAGTTACATAGAATGCTTATATTCCTTCTCAAGAGAGTGAGTAGAAAGATAATCTCGGCAGTCCCTCTCTTAACTGTGACTAAGAGCAACAATATATCTTGGATCACTTAGTTACAAACAAATATAAGGAAGACTAACTTTCTTATCAATGCATCAGATACTGCATACACTTTTTGTTACAATTTTGAATGCCATATTTGTATATGTTCCTTTGTTTAGAAAACTTCAAGTCCTATCATAGGACCTACACTTTAGAAGTACTGTGTTTCATATAAGGTTTAGGCAAAATATTTTCTGTTTGCAGGGCGATGGTGACACATATCTTTAATCCTAGCACTTGGGAGTCAGAGGCAGGTGAATGTCTGATTTTGAAGGCTACCTCGTCTGCAGAGCTAGTTCCAGAACAGTCAGAGCTACACAGAGCAACCCTGTCTCAAAAAAAACCTTAAAACAACAACCAAACAAAAAAATAGTTGTCATCTACTATAGAGATTAGAAATCATAAATACTTCTTATAAAAAGCCAGATGCAAATATTTTCAGCTTTGTTAGCTCACAGTTTCTGTTCTGTTAGCTTACTCTGCTGTTATAGAATATAGCTATAGGAATGAAGTAACCTGTGTGGCCGTATTTCAAGAGAAGTTTATTTACTGTTACCTGAAAGCAGGATTAAAAATATATTCACCCACGAAATGTAGTTTATCAATTCTCCCTTTACATGATGATAAAAAACACAACTGTAAGAAAAGTAAGCCACAGCACTAATTTAATGTTTTACTCACTGAAATTCAAAATTCGCATATATATATATATATATGACAATAGATTGATTGAATATTCTTATTTTAAATATTTAAGTATGACTGATTGATGCTGTAGATAGAGTATCAACATGTAGGGACCTGAGAATAAGATTCCTGTTTTTTTTTGCTTGTATGTATTCTATTATTATATAATAATTTTTAGTATTTTTAAAATTAATATTCTGTTTCCATTATCTTTTCCTCAGAATGCTATTTCCTTTGTTGTTTTTAATTTCTTTCATAGATATTATTTTTCTGGAAACACAACTTTATTAAATAAATCTAATATTATGTCTTATGCCTTGGAAAGTCATTTCTTCTAACAATTTAATATCACTGCAGGTTTTTTTCCTGTACACTATTGACTAATCTGCCAAGCCTAAGCATTCAAGAATCTTGTTGTGTCTTCCTCAAGAATGTGTGTACTGACTATAATTTCTCATTGAAAAAGGTGGAAATCGTTCTTTCCGATGGGATTGGATCTCAGATTTATTCATTATTATACTTACTTTCATATTTTGGCACATCAAATTCCATGCTAATGTTTCATTCTCTCTCATACACAACTTTTAGCTCTGTTGATGCCTTTAGTGTATCATTTTTCTTATCTGTTAATTCTATTTCTAGATGTTATGACTTTTCCTTAGATTTCTGAAACCATCACTATAGTTTATATGAAGCATGAAATTATCCATTTTTGGTCTGTGCACCTCTAGAATGTAAAAGCTGGTGCTGAACTCCAAAGTCTGAGACAAAAATGTCTAAGCAATAACAAATGAAGACTGTAGCATTTAGATTGCATTGAATGACATAGGTTTGAGGAAATTTCTATGTTAGTCTAATAAATTTCTCCCAATAATTTCATTCAATCAATAGTTCAGTGTTTGCATTAAATAGATACCAATTTACTTTATTTAATTTCAATGTAAAATTGCTTGCTCTGAACATAATAAATAAAAACTGCTCATGGTCATTATGTCACTGCAAAGTTAACACTAACTACGTAAAACTATTGACCAAACAGTTCCAATGATTGATTTATTGTTATAGACCTATTTTAAAGTACGTAAGACATGATTAGTAGTGTTTACAGTAAAGACTAAAATTAATATTTTTAGCTAGATCTTTGAACTTCTGTTTCTTGTAGCTTACAAGACTAGATACACTAACGAACCTTTTTATTAAAGCAACTTAAAATAGTGAATGCAATTTAAACAATATTTTAAAAACATCATTTAACTGGCAAGAAAGGAACAATATTCCAATGCTAATCACTAACTGAGAACTGGACTCAAAGAAAATAAGTGGAGCTCTGAAGAGGCATTTTTCCTATGAGCATTTCCATCCTAAGCAGCTTTGACTTAGGCTTTGTACCCACTGGGAAATGGACCTTTAGTGGGAAATGTTCTTCATAGAAGTGGGATTACATCAGCTTAATCTCTCAATTTATGGGTGAAGCAAAAAATACCCTCAACTCTACATTCATAAACATGCCCTGAAAGGAGAAATGAAACAAGACAAAGCTTAGGAGGAGTGGGCGGGAGTTTATTCCAAAGAGAATGTTTTATTTTTTATGCAGCTTCCTCACAAATTAATATGACAAAAGTGACCTACAGAAAGGGTGTGGGGGAGAGCTAAGAATTAGATTTCAGGAGCTTAGATTCCTCTTGTTTTTTGTTATCTACTGGGAAAATAGTACAAGTCCATACAATGCAATTGACCTTCAAGAGAAGGGTCAAAACACAATATCACTTAAATATCTGAGTATTATTATCAGTCTAATAATGTTTGCAAGTGTGTTATAAAGAGGCAAAGTAAACATTAAATTAAGAAGGAAAAAATCCCACAAACAAAAACTACAAAATAAGTATATTTATTAAATGCATAAAGTTAATCAAATTATATATGTTTTATATATACGTGTATGTGTTCAAAAAAGTATTAATTCTTTTACAAATAAAAGAAATAGAAATAAAAGGTCAAGGAAAAGAATAAATTATATCATATCATCAATCATTGTAATTGTGTCCATGTTATAAGACCATTCATTCTTCAGTTCTCTAGAGACCCAAACCATAGAAAAATGATTGGAATTCAGCTCATACAAATAAGAATAAAGACATGAAGGATCTGGTGATAAATCAGGCATTTACAACAATTCCGAGAAAAGAATTATGGTAGTTTGAATAAGAACAGCATCCATAGGCTCATGTATTTGAATGTTTCATCACCAGGAAGTACCACCATTTGAGAAGGCTTACGAGGTATAGCTTTCTTGGACTAGGTGTGACCTTGTAGGGGGAAGTGTCTCACTAAACATGGGTTTGAGGATTTTGAAAAGGCCAGCATTGCTCTTTCTCTTGGACTGAGGATTAGGATATAGCTTTTAACTACTACTCCATACAATACTGCCATTCTCTCTGCCATAATGATAATGGCCTAAGCCTCTGAAACTGTAAGCAACCACCAATTAGATGCTTTTTTTGATTTATTGCTGGGATCATGGTGTCTCTTCATAGCAATAGAACACTGACTAAGGTAAGCACTAAGTACCCAAAGACTCAAAACCCTGAACCCCTGGAGAGCAAAACACTGAACCCCAGAAGAGAAGTTGGGAGAGGCCAGAATGAGCATAGGACTAAAGTCAAAATTGGTGTTGTTCATTCCAAGTTATTTGGCATATCAAAATTGTAGGGTAGCTTGGATGTGCTGAGAAGGAAGAGCAGATATTAGGAGAGGTGACTTATCTGATCAAAGCCTCAGAGCCCCACAAGTCAGAAGGAGAAAACTCTTCTTGCAAGCTGTCCTCTGACCTCCACACGTACACCATGGTGTGTGTGCAATGTCCTCCCTCAGATACTTAACTTTGACAAAGAAAGAAAAGTGACCTGAAAATGTCTCAGGTTGGATTTTTCTTAAGCCAGAAGACTGGTATAAATGGCTCTATATTTTGGTTACCCTTATCAGAAGATTCATTTATATGACTTACGTACTTGAACTTTTGTTTCCATACACATCCAGAGCCAATTAAACATTTACAGCGTTTACAAGAGTCATGCTCACATTCTAGATCTGGATCCATTCATACCGTGGTAGGCAGCTCAGAGGGGCTAACGCTCACATAGAAGATTCAATGCATGTATTCAAGAACTGTAAATTATGATTAGGAAACGTAAACATCACTTCATCACAGATTCCGCAGTCTAGTGCATGCTTCCTAAATTTGGAGCACTTTTGCAAGATCTCATTAGAATCAATGCCATAAAGTAGCTTATATCTCCCTAAGTTTGTAGTATACTACAAAGAAAAAAACAAAAGACAAATACACAGTGACGGTATCAACACATGCAGTTTCTCAGAGTTCAGTTGCTTATATTAAATGTTAAAATATTTATGTTAGTGGATAAATAATTAAAGATTACAATCATGTAGGGGGGTCTGCAGGAGTCAGAAGAAGATTTCAAAGCAGGCAAACATAAAAGACAGGGACTCAGACTCAATGGGAATTTATGAGCTTTTCAGGATATGCCTTATCTAAAAATCTGAATGAACACATGACAGAGAAAACATTCCTTTAGTAAGTGAGGAGATCAAGTAACTTATATGTCATCACGAAGCATTATTGTGGCAAGAAGAGGGTACTTATAGTTTATACCCAACTAAGGTTAAAGTAGATCACACACATGTTGCTATTCATGCAGCCACGAAGAATGAGCATACAAAATAAGGACATTTTTTTAATACTGGGCTAGGGTGAAATCTGAGGACTATGTCAATTCTCACTAGGTTACTAGTTTCAGTATTTCTTAGAAATAATAGTTCTCCCTTTTCTTATTGTAACTGTCCTCAATTCATTATTTACTCAATGCATATCAATGTACTCCCATTTGTCTATTTTGAGAAGTTGGGATTTTAGCTTAGAAAAAGATATTAAAACCTTTATTATACATATTATCAGGTATCCAGTAACTCCTTTATATAAAAGCCAAGGGAAGTTAATTTATTTACACTATATTCCTTCCACAGATATTCAATGTTTAATAATTACATTGCATTTTCTCCAAGTGTTCTTCAATACATGTAACTTCACCTCTAAGTTATTTCTCATTTTTGGAACTATATATTTTATTTTTGATCCATAAGACATGGTTAACATTATTTTTGTCTATTTTCTGTAAATAGTCTAATTTTTCCACATCTTAATCACCAACCTTGTCTTCTAAAACAACATGTATAATATCAAGGTGAGAATAGTATTATTACACTGAAATAAACAAAAAGATATGCATCTGTTTTTCTTTAAGAATAAGTCTAGAATGGACAATCCTTGGGTTCCATACCACTCTTACAAGAGTCCCTGTTTTTTCTACTATTCTGGTGCAAAGAGGCCATACTTCATATAGTTCTATTCTAAGATAATGAATGTAATTCCCTCAGAAGTATGACACATAGGGATACCATCAAAGTCAAAGATGAAGGTATTAAGCCTTATATTTTATGACAGTCTGAAGATTCACTATTTCCACTTGTGTCTCACACTCAGGCATTTGTAGACAAAAACAGAAATATCATATATATAGCAAAAACATGATGATATGTTAGTGAGTAATATAATAATAGTAGAAAAGAATAAAGTTTTGGGATAAAATCCCCACCATTGCTTAATCTAAATTTTATCATTTTCAGCAATATAGATTGTCCTGGGGACATTTTGCTATATGTAAGAAGCCAATCACTGAAGTAGAAACATTGCTTGATTCCACCAAAATGAGGAATCAGAAATATTCAAATTCTTGAATGTAGAGAAGAACTATGTTTTCTAGGCTGAAAAGATGAAGACACGGGGAAGTATTATTTATATACTACAGATGTCAGTTCATAACCTATGCACATTCTGATGATTCAGCACATAATATGGAATCCAATAGGTAAGAGTACAATCTTTCTATATATTAAACTTTGAAGAGGACAGTCTTAACAAGGATGAGAAGAATCTTTTAGAGGTAATAAATCAATGAAATTGCTATATCCATTCCCAAAGTTATCAAGATATATATTACACACAAACACATATATATATATATATATATATATATATATATATATATATATATCACTTTAGATTAATATAATACTTGAACAAAGTTTGAAAAAATCAACCTTCCAATAATATGTTCACATAAGAAATTAAAGATTTTATAGCCAGGCATCTTAGATCATACCTGTCTCAGAATTCAAGAGGCAGAAACAAGAGGATTCCATGAGTTCAAGGTCAGCCTGGGATACCTAGAATGTTTCAGATGAGTCTGAGCAACACTGTGACCTTTTTCTATTTAAAAGAAAACTAAATCAAGTTTTTTTTTTTAAAAAAGAGGAAAAAATAATAGGTGATTAATGTTTTTTTATTTTGCCTATTAGTCAGACTCTAAGTATATATTCGTGGTACTGAAATATATGACACATCCTACGTATTCAAATGGTAAAAATTAACATTTAAAGATAGATAGATGATAAGGCCATTAGTTTTCTTTCAAATACTTCATATCAGAAAAAAATGAATGCACATGCCTTCAAATTCTATTCAAGTTTGCTGAGTAGACATTCACTGCCTGAAGGAGTGGAAAGTGTCTGAAGCAGCGTGTGAGGACCAGCAGTAAGCATGGGGTTCTCAGAATTGCAAAAGTGCTGTGGACTATCACTTATATGTTTAAAACAAACTGGAACTTTACAATATTTTAGCATAGATAAATAGCCAAATTGAAAGTAAAACACATAATTTGGTTAAGTTATTGCTAAGATGAAAAACAGCCTTTCTTCAGAGATGGTAACCAATGACAAAGAAAATGATCTGTTGCAAAGATTTTGTGTGAGCTCAGATAAAATCACAGCTTAAATGTTCATCTGCCTTGATTTGTTGTTTCAATAACCACAGCATCAAATCTCTATTCTGTTCAAGGTAATGTGTGTGTGTGTGTGTATGTGTGTGTAATTTTATTGAAATATATGTAATTATATATAATCATATATGTATATATGTTTAGTATAAACACATATTTCCTTAAAAATGGAAGGAGTAAAATTATATGATTCCTTTCATATGTGTAAGTGTGTAGATAAGTTTTAGACATACACATTTATATAGTGAAATGATTAATAAAATTAAGTAATGTAAGTTACCAGGTCCTGCAGAGCTGCTATATGTAAGAGCAGAGTGTAAAACTAACTCATCACATGATTAAAGATAATCTAAAGGAGTTGAAAAGACATTAGTCAGTATCAAAAATGAAGTTTCTTTTTCATCCAACAAAACAATATAATTAGACTTTCATCTTATTACTTTTTAAGAATAAAATAATTTATTCTTAAAAAATTTTTGACCAATTTTTAGGAAGAAAAGCAACTGGAAAGAAAATACCTTTAATCTATTTATACAGTAATTCTTCTTTTTTTCGCTTACCTTCCTTCCGTCCATACATTTGTTATTTCATTCTTTATTTTGAGGATTTTGAGGTAGGGCTTTTCCATGGAACCCTGTTAGCTTGATATTTAGACCAGTCTGGCTTCAAACTTGTGGTTGTCCTCCTGTTTCAGTCTCCCCTGTGCTTAGATTGCAAGTGTGATAGACCGTGCTTGACTTTCATTTTATTTAGATATTTTTATAGCAGGAGATGATTGCCATGTTGCATGCACAGTCAGGAAACAGAGAATGATAGCTACTGATACTCAGCTCATTTTCTCCTTTCTATTCAGTCTGGGCTCTAACCAATGGAACTGTAACACATAGAGCCAGGATGGGATACCCTTATCTCTTAAATATTCACTGAAGACCCTCATAAATACATCCAGATGTGTGCTTCCATGGTAATTCTAAATTCTGTCATATATACAACAAAGATTAACAATCACAACCCCCTGTTACCCATGTCTTCTTTCTCACATTTCATGCATATCACTGCACACTCATTCAACCAAGGCAATGTGCACCAGCATTCGAGCTACATGTAAACAGTTGGTGCTACGATAGGGACATAGCACAAGTGACATTTGTGAAAATTGTCTTCTCATTCTTGATATAAAAACATTGAAGGTATTTGCCTTTGGGGATCTTGATTATCTCAGGCTATAATGCTGCAGTAACGATGAGCAAGTGGCACATTTAAGAAGAGTGAAGGATTTATTGTTGACAATAAAAGGAAGAAAAATGGAAGGCTGTTGAACTATCATATAGGAAAAAAAATCCCATTCTTTTGATATTTTATTGTTAGAGAAGTTGCAGTAAATCTTTACACTGGCTACCGTCCTATTTTATTTTACTGTCGCTATCATCACTTTTACTGGGGAATGCTTTATGGAACACTTTAGCCCTCAAATCTCTCTTTCTCCCTCTCTCTTTCTCTCCTTTCTCTCTCTCCCTCTCTCTCTCTTTCTCTCTCCCTCTTTCTTTCTCTCTCTCCCCCTCTCTATCACACACATGCACGCATGCACTCAAGCACTACACACACACACACACACACACTCTTTCTCTCTCTCTTTCTTTTGCAAAGCACTTGCAGTAACATTATGGAATCAATAAAACCTTTCAATGTTTGCACACCGTGATGAGAAATGATTGTTAGTTATCTCAGCTGTATGCACTCGATTATTTACTTATTTGTTTATTTATATATTTATTGTGGTTGTTGTAATTAATGTCCAGGACTCAAGCATGTTCAGCCAATTCTCTACCATTGTTGTATAAACATAGCCCTTATTATGACTTTGAGAAAAAGTATTTGGAAATACAACATCCTCTCATGATAAAGGTCTTGGAAAGAGCAAGGACACATGAAACATGCTGAAACATAATAAAGGCAATATACAGCAAGCCAACAGCCAACATCAAACTAAATGGAGAGAAACTCTAAGAGATCCTACTGAAATCAGGGAACAAGAAGGTTGTCAACACTCTCATATGTATTCAATATATTACCTGAAGTTCTAGCTACAGCAATAAGACAACAAAAGGAAATCAAAGGGATATAAATCAGAAAAGAAGAAGTCAAACTCTCACTATTTGCTGATGATATGATAGTTTATATAAGTGACCCCAAAAACTCTACCAAGGAAATTCTACAACTCATAAACATCCTCAATAATGTGGCAGGGATACAAGATTAGCAAAAAAAAAATAAACATATCTCTCCATAGATGACAGAACAAACAGGCTGAGAAAGAAATCGCAGAAATATCACCCTTCAGAATTGCCAAAAAATAACATGAAATATCTTCAACTAACTCTAACCAAACTTGTGGAAAACCTGTATGGTGAGAATTTAAATCCTTGAAAGAAGAAATTGAAGAAAACACCAGAAAATGAAAAATGTCCCATGCCTCTAAATAGGTATAATTAAAATAGTAAAAATGGCAATCTTATCAAAAGCAATCTACAGATTCAATGCAATGCCCTGCAAAATTCTTCACAGACCCCAAAAGAACAATATTCAAATTTATACGGAAAAGCAAAAATCCCAGAATAGCCCAAAACAATCCTGTACCAAAAAAAAAAAAAATTCTAGAGTTATCACAAACCCTGACTTCAAACTCTACTACAAAGCTACAGTACTGACAACAGCCAGGGATTCGCATAAAAACAGACAAGAGGACCAATGGAACCAAATTGAAGACCTGGATATCAATCCACATACCTATGAACACCTGATTTTTCACAAAAAAGCAAAAAATATGAAAAGGAAAAAAAGAAATTATATTTAACAAATGGTGCTGGCATAACTGGATATCAACATGTAGAAGAAAGAAAATATATCCATATCTATCACTATGCACAAAACTCAAGTCCAAACGGATCAAAGACCTCAAAATAAAACCAACAACCTCATAGAAGAAAAAGTGGGAAGTACACTTGAATGCATTGGCACAGGAGACCACATCGGAAATATAATGCCAGTAGCACAGACACTGAGAGAGACAATTAATAAATGGGACCTCCTGAAATTGAGAAACTTATGTGAAGCAAAGAACATGGTCCAAAAGATAAAACAGCAGCCTACAGAATGGGAAAAGGCCTTCACCAACCCCACATCAGATAGTGGGCTGACCTCCAAAATTTCCAAAAATCTCAAGAACTTGGACACCAAAAGAACAAATAATCCAATAAAAAATGGGATGCATACTGAAACTGAGAACTCTCAACAGATGAATCTAAAATGGCTGAAAGATACTTAAGAAAATACTCAAAAAATTAGAAAACAACCTACCTCAAGACCCAGCAACACCACTTTTGGGTATATACCCAAAGGATGCTCAACATACCACAAGGATATGTGTCCAACTATGTTCACAGCAGCATTATTTGTAATAGTCAGTACCTGGAAACAACCTAAATATTCTTTGACCAAAGAATGTATAAGAAAAATGTGGTACATTTTCACAATGGTGTACTACACAGTAGAAAAAATCATGACAATTTGAAATTTGCAGGCTAAGGGCTGAATCTAGAAGACATTATATTGAGTGAGGTAACTGAGACTCATAAAGATAAGAAAAATGAGCCTACAATTCACAATCCAGAGAACCTAGACAACAAAGAGTACCCTAAGAGAGACATACATGGATTTAATCTACATGGAAGTAAAACAAGACAAGATCTCCTGAGTAAATTGGGAGCATAGGGACCTTGAGAGAGAATAGAATTGGAGGGAGAGATAGGGAGGGGAGCAGAGAAAAATATATATCTCAATAAAAGAATTTAAAAAAAAAGAGTATCTGGTCATCCATCGCAAAGTCAGGGAGACCTGAGGCATCAGATTGCACTAGCACTAGCAATAGCAATAGGTATTTCCAACTGTTGAATCATCTCTCCAGCTCCAATATTGCTAAATCTTTTGTCAGAGGAAATAAACAAGTCCATGCATAGGAGAGAGGCAGATATAAATATATTGCATTGATGAATTTACAGGCCAAGAAAATTATTGTGACAACCCTATCCAAAACTCCAATCTGTATTTTTCATTCATCACTTTTATACTCCAAACACTCCAATGCAATATTCTGCCCTTAGTTCCCACAATGTGGGAAATTAATCGTTGCTGTCTTCTGTTCAAAGGTAAAAATCTCTTCAACCCTTCATTTTTAGCGCCTCACTTCTACCTTCATCCCCTAAATTATTAGGTTGTATTATAACTCAATTTTTTCTCCAGCCCCAATTTATCAATTAATGTTTTGGACAAAGTGAGATTCTTTCCAAAGAAATGAAAATAAAAACAGATACTATTCCAAAAACAAGGGACTTTTAAAATAAGATATCTTTGTTTTGGCTCATAATCTGGAGTGTCCAGTTCATGGTCACTTGACCCAGTAGTTTTGGTGTTTATATGAGACAGTATATATCACAGAACAAGGATGGGGAAAGCTGTTGGACTTTTGCTACCAAGGGAAAAGAAAAAGAAAGGAGCCAAGTTACTAGGGTCTTTTTCGGTGATAACCTCACCGATGATATAATTTCCTTCTTCTGAGCCACTTTCCTAAAGGCTCAGCCACAGGCTTCTCACCAAGACCTAGTACATGTGCACGTTAGGGAACGTTCCAGGTCCAGTCTGTAACCTACCACCATTGCCAATTCCAGGGCTCTAGTGGTCAACTAGATTGATTCACTTCTACTGTTCATCCAGTCTCTGAAAATGCATGAATCTGTGTTCCCTGCCATATGACAAGGTTTATCAGAGTTAACATTTGAATTCAAATGATATATGCACTTTCATAATTTAATTACAAATATTTGCTTAAACTTTGACCTAAGATAAAATATTCTACCACAATTGAAAAAACCTGGAAGACATGGATCAGTGGAAATTTCTACAGTTTCTGAGTATAGAGCACTCTGCACGGCAGGGCAAACATTCAGGCACACAGTCATTTTTCATGTTTTGAATAGTCTGCCTGAGGCACTGTTTGGGGTTGGCTGAACCCTTTTGGCCACTGCTTTTTGTAGTTCTGTACCTTTAAAATTGAAACACAGAGAGCATGACTGAAAAGAAATGAAAGGTGAGACATTTGAAGAAATGAAACAGTAGATGTAGTCCATGACCCAGGGTACCTTCACTGTAAAAGGAAGAATATACAGAGAATTAAGAAACATGGCTGATGGGGTTGAGGGCACTGTCGACATCTCTATGTGTTAAGCATATTTGCTCAAGGAAAGATGAAATGTGACAGCTGCTACATGAACTAATCCTTAATCCAGAGCCCCTATGCAGGAAGACTCTGAGTCACCATCAGCCAGTAACCACGTATGTATCAACAATGGTCCATCCAGCTGGCCAGCACTCTGCTACATGCCTCAAGCTTGTCAAGTACAAAATTCATTCTTAATGGTGAAACAATTCAAAACTTAAGCCCAGTGTCTCCTGAACATGACTGCTTACCCTTTTAAAATTACATATCCGGGTTGCAGTTTGAGACACACTCCCCAGAGATGCTGATTCCTGTGTCTTCTTTTCCAAATGCTGGCTTGGCTTACAAAACACCTTCCTCAAATTCAGAATTACCTGTTGCATCTATAGTGAATTAATTATTTCATGGACCTGGTCTCTTGAACATTATGCTTATGGGAATTTTGTAAGAAATTTGGCTTCTTTGTTGTGCTTAAGATGAACAGCAAATCTTCAATTCTAGTGAATTAAGGAATTATCATTTGAAAGATCACTAGTTCTCAATTCTCAAGTCATTTGATTTATTTTTCTTCTTTATTTGTATGTGTGCCTGTATGGATTTATATGTATAGCATGTACAGTGGCAATATAGGCCTGAAGAGGGCGCTGGTTCACCTCTGCAACTACAGTTACAGGCAGAACTGAGCAACCCAATGCAGATACTAGGAACTGAACTCAAGTCCTCTGGAAAGAGCAGTCAGCATCAAGAAACAATGTCTGAGGCCCCATCTCTAGAAATTATTGTTTAACAAGTTGCTAGAATAAGAAACAAGGACCACACCACTGTTGTAAAAGCATTTTCTTCCCTTGACTCTATGGAATGTGACTGTTTCTTATCCAGATTCTTCCTTTCCCCTGTGGGCTATGAAGTAATGGTCAAAACAGCCACATTGTAGTAGTCTTCAACTCAGCATCCTTCAGCTCTTGTGAAAATTAAACTCACTATTATGCACAACTATTCCCCATATTAGGCCCCAATGTCTTTCTGACCACTTTCTTCCTGCTCTTCCCATATACATTCCTAAGTGCCTTTGCGATGACTGTTTCCTATGTTGGAAATGACTCTGCATCCCACAAGTGGTCATACTATTGTCCCCTTCTTGATGACCTCATATAAATGACATTTTTTTTCTGTCAGCTTGTCTGAGATTTTATTTCTTTTATGTCATACTTGCTACTTCCTTACTTGCTAATTTATCAAATGGTACATGTTTATTTCCTTTTCTTATCATTTTAGTGTAATATTTATAATGTGATGCTGTATTTTCATAACTTCATTGTTATCTAACAACATAGAAAATCTCAATGAAAATGTGCTAAATGTGTGTGACTGAGTGGTTAGAAAAAGTACCTTTCATCCTTGCCCTGTTTCTCACCTCCCTTTGCAATGCCTGTGACTTTGAATACCTAAGTGTGTTTCCTGAATGACCCCCTACCTACTCTACCCCACTACTTTTCAGTTTAACAACTACCCAGGAATCATCAACCCTTCTGTGAAGCATTTCCTGCTGTTACTCTACCTTCCTCAGAATGTTGCACACCTTCTATTACCCCACACCAGTGTTATTGCTGGCATTAGCAGCTTGTTTGTCTCTTTCATCGCCTTAAGCTTACTGAGGAGCTTTAGAGAGTAGATAAAAACCTCAATACCAGAGACATTTTACCCTCAGGTTTATTTGTGTTGAAAATGATAATATATATGCTAAATATTTGAATGTCAAAGCAGCTATAGAGTTTGGAAAACAGAAACAAGTAAGAAGGAGAGATAGGAAGGAAGAATGACAGACAGACAAAGAAACTTTAGCATGAATCTTCACTTCTTGGCACACAAAATTGTTCATTCTTATTTGTTCATCCATTAATTCACCAAGAATTCCCTTGTGGTCTACTCATGACTGGTTATGCTTCTAAGACATAGAAATAAAACGAATAATATATCTATCCACAGACCCTCATGAGACTCAGAGGTGAATAGAAACAGTGTCTAGTCAGAAGTAAGTTTTAGAAGTACATACTCATTCTTGTACTTTATTTAAAATAATTACCTTTTAAAATCTCTTCATTCCTAGTAAGATAAATTGGAAAATAGAATTATTTCATTTCATGCAAATTTGTCAGAAAACCTATTCTCATAGATAATAGTAATGATTATAGATTTTCTAAGGCTAGGCAAAGTCTCACAGTTATTGATAATATATTCAATGGAGCTTATATATGTGTTATTAAATAGATTTGTATACATTTAAATGAAAGAATACTGACTTGGTAAGATGTGCTTTATACACACACATTAAAATTTAATTTTAAATTTTGTAAAAAATTAACAAATATCACTTAATTGGTTAGTTAATTCTAGGAGTTTTTATGACAGGGGTCTCAAGAAGGAACAAAAAAAAGCCTTTCTCCTCTCATGCAACTTTATTCTGTCTTAAAGAATAATAAGATAGAGGAAAAGATAAAAATATTGTTATAGCTGAGAAAGCACTGCTCAGTTCTATGATAAAGTCAATAGGAGTAGCAAAGGAAAAGGGACCAAAAAAGTAAACCAGGTCTGTATATACAGAAAATAATAGAGGGAGATGCTAGTTACAGAGAAGGGACTTACATATTTCACAGAATCACAGTTTGTGCTTGACAAAGTGCCAGTAAAGAGAAACATGGAGCAACTGGATGAGAACATCCATGCGAATGTGCATCTCCATTGGTGTTCCTTTTTACTTCTTCTGTGAGTTTCTAGCACTCTCATCCAGCTGAGTGGAGTTCAAATTATTTTACTCCAAATTAATAGTCTGCTTTCTCCTAAAAAAATAAACCTGTCCATTGATGTTCCCCTTTTGTTATTAAATGAAATTACTGAAATTTATTCAGGATTCTTTATTATAGCACTTTTACAGTGATGATTGGAGTAGGAAGTGTGCCATTGGAACTAATGTTCTGGGTGTGAGATATCCTGCTCTTTCTGAATATCACCATTGTGCATCTCCCTATGTGCTACCTGAGGACTGGGTGATCGGCCTGTTGTCCTTCCAGTTTTCTAGGCCATCATCCAGAGTTCTCCCTTTTCTCTGCCATCCCTTGTAGCTGTTACAACCCTTTACAAACCTTCTTTGTGGAGATTCTATTCACTATTTACTTTTGTCTTTAAGAACACATTTAGACTTTTGTTCAAGCCCAAAGGTATATTTATGTCTTTTCTAAAGATACAGAAGACAGTTGAGTTTCAGACAGCCACTGTAATCTAGTAACACTTAAAATCATTTGTGAAAGACCTGCCAAGTACATTAAACATTTGATTCATACATAGCAAAAGCACAGCATAAACTATAACTAAATATTCCCACACAATTCAAAGTGTACAATTATTCTTTAAGTATAATGAGTTTCAAGTAGTTTAAAAGTTTTGCCGTAGAATTTCAGTAGCTTTATTTCCTGTTTACCTCTCCTTTTCTTTTCCACTGTCTTCTACCAGTTGAGTGAGAGTTAAGCATAAATAAAACATTACCGTATTACAGAAATCTCAGCTTAGTTGCATGTAAAGAACGACTACTGGATGTCTCTGTTAATTATTTTTCATTCTTGCTCTACCTGGGATTTTTTTCTATGATATGGTTATAACAGGATACTCATTTCTATGACAACCATTACTATGCTAGTTGAAGAAAATTCATATCTCTGTAAACATGCTAATAGTATTCAATAAAATGAGATGAGTATAAGAGAATTATATTATGATACATATATTCTTAATGTCTTATACTTTGCATCTTATATTAATTTTAACATTTATGTAATGACAATATTTAAATACATGTTACCATATGACAAGTACTCTTCTGAGTGTCTTACATAGATATTTCCCTTTCAAAGCTAAGATAATAATTCAAATAAAAGTTAAATTGAGGTATATGACAAACTTTAAGTTTAGCAGAGCTTAATTTTAAATTCAGCTAATCCATATCATGCTGGTTCATGATATTATATAATATATAAAGATGAAGAAAAGAGAACAATACATGATTTATGCCTATGAATTGTATTATCTACTTATAGTCAATGTATTAGACAGGATTTTCCAAGGAACAGAGCATATATATATGTATGTGTGTGTGTGTGTATGTATGTATGTATTTGATTTATTAGAGTGGCTTACAGACTGTGGTCTGAGTAGCCCAACAATGGTTGTTTTGTGATAGAAAGACCAAGAGAATCATATATTTTTTCCACCTATGAGACTGGATTGTCTTAACAGTCCTAATCTGGTGCTGGAGTTGGAGGGAATTCCTAGAGAGTAACTAATCTTAGTCTGACTTTGGAATCTTTAGATTAGGTTCCAACACCATATGGGGAATGCCCCAGCATAAGATAACGGTGCCAGCTAGGGTGAGTGAAAGCAGGCAAAAGGCAAAGCACATTCTTTATTTTCCTTTTATATAGGTTGCCACGAGAAGGTGTGGCCTGTGATTTAGAGTGGGTGCTCTGATCTTAAGTGATCCAGATTTTTGGTGGGTCTTCCCAACTCATGTTATCCATTCAAGAAAATCCCTCACAGCTGTGCCAAAAGGCTTTGGTTTTAGTTAAGTCCAGATATGTAAATAGGTTCTGCACTTTCACTTCGTGCCTTCCCAGACTCAAATAATCATACAGAAACTATATTAATTACAACACTGTTTGGCTGATGGCTCATGCATATTTCTAGCTAGCTCTTACATCTTACATTAACCTATACTAGTCTATGAATGTATGACTGTGGCATTACCTTATTTTCTACATGTCTTTTTTCCTCTGTGGCTGAGTAGTGTCTGCTTGACTCCACCTTCTATTTATCTGTCTGCCTGTCTGTCTGTCTGTCTGTCTGTCTGTCTGTATGTCTATCTCTGCTTGCGTTTCCTGCCTGACTTTACTCTGCTAAACCATTGGCCTTAAAAGCTTTCTTTATCAACCAATAAAAGCAACACATATACAGAAGGACATTCCATGTCACAGATGTAGTCAAATTGACAATAAAGATCAATCATCAAATCTAGGAACTACCCATTCCCTAGAGGGCCATCTGTTTCCAAGTCTACATCCTGTACTACTTGTCTTCACTAAAATATCAAACATATTTAAAAGTAGAAATAAATTTTAAGTTACTCTCCCATTACTCAAAGTGTATTTCAAGGTATTCAAATTCAAATACTCATTATTACACCCTTGATTACAGAACATCGAGAAATCAAGCTGGTACTGACTCAGAAACTTCATTTCTACTAGATAGCATTCATAGTACTCAAAGGAATTATTCATGCTACTAAAGGAGAAAAGTTAGTAATCAATTATACACAACATTGAATCCTATTATAAGATACAATAATGATTGACATGCAAGATATGCCCACGAGTGTAATAATATTATCAGTATTGTGGGAATAACTAACAACTTTTGGGTTAGATTTAAGTCTTGCTCCACAAATTGAAAGCAACACCAGGCATCATTATCAGGCTAGGAAGATATGGCTACATAGTTAACAAGCCCTGGTGCAGTACCTGCTACCTTTATGCTGCAAATGGGCACAGTATTTAACTGATTCCTAATGGCCTTATATTCATAAATCAGTTCATCTTCAATCCTCAGTTGCTCTTTGCAGAATATGATTAATAAAACAGTGACACACAACAGAACAAAGTGCAGAGAATAAAAGGCTGAATAGTTCTTTGCCATAAATGGAACATATATACCTCCCCCACTCACCAAAGGTTCAGAGATCATTGCTGAACAGGGGTAGAAAGAGTGTAAGAACTTGAGGTGGGGGGTGACTACAAGAAGACATCTTGTGAACACAGACGAGCAGCTCCACATAAGAACTCACATCATCTCAAAGATGCATGTGCACCAACTGAACAAGCCCAGCCTTCACCAAACTCCAGCTTGAAGAGGTGGGGAAAGGAGATGAATGTGATCAAAATATATCAGTTGAAACTGTCTAAAGAACTATGCAAAGGAAAAGGGAAGAAAGAAGTAGAAGATAAGAATGAATTATAATGACTTTGTTTTCATTCTACTTCTGGTGAGTAGGAAAACCTTTTTTTGCATTCTAGGAATTTGCTTTATTAAAATTTCATGTAGAGAAGGTTACTGTCATTAATGGCTTCTTTGAACACTGTGTAGAACAGATTCCATTACTGAGCAAAGAAACTAGGACCATTAAATAAATAAACTCTAAAATAAAAGCTATGAAGTGTGAGTAATAATTTTTGAAAGTACAAGGGACAATTGTCTTCTATTTTGAAGACATAAAACTCTAATAACATTTACAAACAAAAATGCCTAACTGGAAAATAATCTTATTACATTGTTTTTCAGATTTGATAACAAAAATGTGAGATTTAATCAAAGAGCAATACTGAGGCATTTACATCCTCATAAACATTGTTGGCGAGGCTATAATATTATTAGTTTCATGTCTGAAAGGAAAAGCCTACACAGTGACATTCTCAGTTAAGGATACAGACTGCAATATTTCAATTCATGGTGGCGCATGCCTTTAATCCCAGCACTTGGGAGGCAGAGGCAGGCGGATCTCTGTAAGTTTGAGACCAGCCTGGTCTACAAGAGCTAGTTCCAGGACAGGCTCCAAAACCACAGAGAAACCCTGTCTCGAAAAACCAAAAAAAAAAAAAAATAACTCATACAAGATGCGTTCATGCTTAAAGAAACATTTCTTTTGGATACTGTATGAATTATTTTCAAAACTAGAAATTATTAAGATTGTTTTAAATAATTTTCATTATAATTCAAAGATTAGCATAGTCCATACTCTTGATTAATTATAATAAAAATTTGAATTTTCTATGAAATCTTATTAGTGGATTCAGGTGGAAATGTACAACCATCTGAGGTGGTGTTAGGGATGGAGTGGGTGGCAAATGATGGATTGTTGATCCCCCTCACATGTTCCACGTGGTGAGGCCACATTCAAAGAACTCCTATCTCAGTTATCAGACAACTTTTCCAACCCAGGAGGAAAGAATTAAATGATGAGAATCAGAGGAAATGGCTAACACCATGTACAAGGAAGTGTACTTCCAAGCTGTGTGGAACCACAAGATTTATACTGACCTTCACCGCTAAGCAAAATTTTTCATGGGCCAGGGACCGTCCATAAGCAAATCCAATTATTAAGCAAGATCACTGTTATGTGTGTAAATCCAGGAAAATAAAGCAAGTCTGGAATTGAAATCCAATAGGAATATGAAACAATGATAAAAATGAACTCTATTATCACATAGCATTTTTTTTCACGATTTATATCTCACTTACAGATACAGCTTCATTTAGGGACCTATTTAGAGGCTAATATTTAATTTTAGCCTTAAAACTATAATAACATAATCATCAGCTTTATGTTTAAAGACGTATTACTTGATAATTGTAAGTCTGCAAACTTAAATTATCCTTTCAGCCCCCATTTTCACTTTTATTCTGCTGTGCCTTGCCTGAGAGAAAACTGTTTCTAGAAATATGCAGCAAAAAATAAAAATATCAATAATATTAACAGAATTTTAATTAACTGTGTTTAAATAAGTTTAGGAGAATAGCTGTTAAGAAGCAATACACATGATAAATCAACTTTCAGCTTTGTTGCATTATTTTATAAAAATCAAAGAATGTATCTAAACGGCAAGGAATTCTAAATTTATTTCTGTATACACTACTTTTGCTTTGTAAATTTTAATATATCCATGAATGCCATTCACTTTTTGATTCATTTAACATTTCTGGCTGCTTTAGAACATAATTTGAAACAAGCACTGGTAGGTGACAAAGATGGCTTCTTTGAGATGAAACTTATCCCATTGTGATAGAAGTTTATTAATATTATGCAAAACAAAAGAACTAAGTAAGTCAGCAAACAGCTAGTAATGCACCTTTTCATATCAGAGAAATTACCAGAAACAATCCTAACTTTTTGTAATACATATTTTTAGTTTAGAGGCACAGGGAGCATTTTTCCTCTTTCCATTCATATAGAAAACAAGACTTTCCCTTTGTGATCCTATTCACATGCAAATTTGCAGTAGCTGGGGTATTTGCCTACATCTGTAGAATGATAATTTTATGCATGCATAATTTCATAGCATGGCTGTTTAAAATTTGGATTTGCTCATTTTTAAACTCCTATTGCCCTGAAGCCTTTTCTGTTTTGACTTTGTGTGTGTGTATGTATGTGTGTGTGTGTGGGCGGAGGTTGTTTGATTGGTTTTGTTTTGTTTTGTTTGCTTTCTTGCTTGCATTTGTTTGGACAGAGGGGTATTTTTGTCTGACCAGGAGACTCTTTGCTATATTGACAGTTTCAAATTCACCTGGGTCAGAGACCTAACTTTGTTTTAAGAGAAAACGGAGAGAATCAATCAAGACTTGAGATTCTTGGAGAGGGACAGAAAGATCGCCACATGAGTAAGCACCACATAGTTCAGAAACATCAGTGTTAAGGAAAGAAAACGCACAAAATCTGGAAGAGAGCCTGAGTGAATTCCTTTATAGCTTGTTATTCTCATTTATCAAATTGTCAGACATTCCTGAGTAATGATATACTGTTGATTGTTTATTAAACAGAAACACTCACGCATTGCCACAAGAGCTACAATATATAAAAACCATATATATTCATAAAGGGACAGTTGTCTACATCTAACAAAACTGTGCAAACTTTTGCTCTTTGTCCAAACAACTTCTCTAAAAATTGAGCTAAATGATGAATCTCTGTAACCTGAAACCACAATAGGTGTGAATACATGAACCATATAAACATTTCAGTAAACACAGCTTCAAAAATGGAAGAAGGCAAATAAAGAATAAGTAATAAAATGTGATATTGCTTAGGATTTGAGTATAGTATAACAGCAAATTAATCTGAGTAATGTTTGTAAACTACAACTGGGAGACATATCTTATATAACCTGGATTTGGGGCACTGAGAAATCAAATTTCAGCAAGGAAGCATCCTCTATACTTATTCACTTTTATAGTAACAAAAGGTTTTAGACAGGCTGCTGGAAGCAAACACATCAATCGTGGTACCCGTCACTAGACTGCAAAGGCTACAATGCTAACCTGGTAGGTAGGATGTGCCCACTGATGCACTAATGAGACAACTATTATGAGGTATTTATTGCTTTCTGATTGGAGTTGATGTCTGCCCTGCAGGAGGGAGTTCCAAGCCTGGTACCATAATCCTGGTCAAAAGACCATACTTAAGAGAACCTACATTGCTACTTTGCTAAATAATCACACTTCTACATTTCTTTCTAAATGCTTAGAGACATACCAATAAATTTGGGATGCTATCAGTCTTGGTCAGAGAATTTGCTTTTTGTAGTGGACAAGAGTCAATGGTGAGATCCTAATTGGTGAAAGTGCTAAGAAGAGACTCAGTTCTTAGTCCTGAACAGGGCAGCAATAGTAATCCAACCAACATAAATACCCAGAGATATAAGGAAGAAAAGTAGAAAGAATGTAAAATTGTCTTCTGGTCACGACATGGCTATTCATTCATAAACCCACAGTAGGTGTGGTTACAAATATAAGACCTAAAAATACATAGGCAAACCAAAATACTTGCAAAGATTAGGTAGATAATCTACATGTACTACCACATATTGACGAGATATTAACAGTGGATAATTCCTAGAAAAGGGAAAAACATTCCTTTTCAAAGTTTTCCCCATTGGTTTCTATATACCAATGGCTAGATCCAAACCAAAGTTCCTATGGGCAACACCAAACAGACAGAGTGAGCTATCAAAATAATAAAGTTAGGAGGGGTCATGATGGGGTATATGAAAGAAATTTTAAAGGGGAATAGGGTATATATTGTCATATTTCATTGTTTACATGTATAAAATTCTCAAAAGAAAAATATTGAAAACCACTACCATTTTGCGTGCAGTTTTTCAGCATGCCTAGATTTGTGTATTCAGTGGGCTTCAGCACAAGGCCTTCTCACATTCTGAGAAGTCCATATATTTAATTATAATTAACAAAAAGTGAATACTATTCTATGTTGTAGCCATTTTGTGATCATCAGCCCACACTTAATCTATAATGTGACTTCTGTGATTTCAAAAATGATGCAGTAACATTGTTTATTCAACTAAACACTCTCTGACCCTGTTGGATCTGATGTTTCTAGTTCAAAAAATAAAGCCACTGTATGCAGAATAGCAAAGCAAAGAGCTGAAGGAAGTCTGTGCTGAAGTCCAATTAGCATCATGATCTGCCATAGAAAAAGTGAAAAATTCCCGATACTCTGCTCTTTTTTAATTTAAAATAGTGCATCATTTAATACATATTTCCTTTTCTCTTTTTCTTATTAGCATGTTTTCACACTGACCTTAGCATATTTTAAAGCTTCCTGAAAGTCTCACATTCTACCAAGGTAGGGGTGATATTTAAGTCCTCCTCTTGACTGCTGTCTGGCTTTATATCGTAATTAATGAGGTATTTTTATATTTCACTTTCAATTAAGAACGTTTTCAAATATAAGGAATTAGATGGACTGTAATGATATAGAAAGTTCTTACAGATTATGAAAGTTCAGTCTATAGCTTAGGCTTGTTCCTAACTAGATCTTATAACTTAAATAATCCATTTATATTAATCTACATTCTATTATGTGGTATTATCTTTTTTCCATCTTGTATCTCCTCATTCCTCTCCATGCCTCCTGGTGTCTCCCTGCACAATTAGATTTCTCTCCTACTTCCTCTCTTTTTGCCTGGAAATCTGGCCTATATGTCCTGACAAGCTATTGGCCATTCGGCTCTTAATTACACCAATCACAGTAATGTATTTTCACAGTGTGCAAATATCCCACAACTGATACTGTACTGACTCTACCTTTATCTCCAAATGATGAAAGATTGTACATCAAGTCAAAATTCACAGTTGATTAACTAGGAATTAGGTAATTAAGCAAATGTAATAGTTGCAATGTTGGTGAACTCTCATATTTCAGCCAGAATCTTTTCAGAACGTGATTTTGAGCACATGTATATTCTTTTTTTTATTAATTAATTTATTTATTAAAGATTTCTGTCTCTTCCCTGCCACCGCCTCCCATTTCCCTCCCCCTCCCCCAATAAAGTCCCCCTCCCTCCTCAGCCCAAAGAGCAATCAGGATTCCCTGCCCTGTGGAAAGTCCAAGGACCACCCACTTCCATCCATGTCTAGTAAGGTGGGCATCCAAACTGCCTAGGCTTCCACAAAGCCAGTATGTGCAGTAGGATCAAAAACCCATAGAGAAGTCACACAGCTACATTCTTAATTTATCATGCATAAAATATTATTAGTGGAATACATTGTCAATAGTCTTAAAGTATATTGTCCTTTAAGATATTATAAATATCAATATATTCAAGTTTAATGATTTTTAAATGCTTTTTTCTATAAAATATACTGAAACCAAATAAAAAGAAATTGAGCAATGCGTGCCACATGTTTGCTGACATTAAAGGCTTAAAATATTCCTCAGTTTGAATTATGAATAATGAAAATTATTCATTATTTTAAAGGTAGCATAACATTTACAAAACCACTAGAAATAGTTGTAATAATAGGAAAGGAAACTAGACCAATTAATGTTGCAAAGAAGCAATTGAAATAACATTACTTTCTTTTGTATGTGGGATAGTAAAACACTCTAATAAACAAGGAACTTATGATTAATATGATGAGAGAAATATTTGTGTCATTATAATTATAATTCATTTGGAGCTTATGATATACAAAATGTAGAATATTGCAAAAATTTCTATATTCTTATTAGAAAATGACAACAGCTGTAGCATTTGGTAGTAGAACTTGGTCATTTTACATATAAATGTCTTAAGATGCATTGTTACTACTAAAAATATCAATTTTTAACTCAGTCATACATTCAAATAATCTCAAGTGTTTATGACTGAGAAACACATTAATACTAATTGTTTTCTTTTATTATTGTCATATAGTCTATAACCTTGGTCAAACGTTCATAAAATAACTGCACAAATACACATGCAATACTATTTGTTGGTACTGCTAGCAAATAACTAGAAATTATTTTCCCTTAATGTGTTCATGTGTATCTTTCTAGAGAATTAGAATGGCTTAAATCATTACAATTGTGATGATATCCAACAAAACATTACTTTTTCCCATTTAATATTATTGATATTTTTGAGAGAAGTTTGCATACATAGCCCAGGAACTTGCAATGTTCACCATTCTCGCCTAGAACTTAGAGAGATCCACTTGCCATGTCTTCTGATCTTCAAAATATATAAAGAACTCAAGAAACTAGACACTAAAATTCTAATTAACCCAATTAAAAAAATGGAGTACTGAACTGAACAGAGAATTCTAAACAGAAGAAGTTCATATGGCCAAAAGACACTTAAGGTCATGCTCAACCTCAGCGATCAGGGAAATGCAAATCAAAACAACTTTGAGATACCATCTTATACCTGTCAGAATAGCTAAACTCAAAAACACTAATAGCCTATGCTGGAGAGGATGTGGAGTAAGGGGAACACTCATCTATTAGTGGGAATGCAAACTTGTGCAACCACTTTGGAAATCAGTGTGGTGGTTTCTCAGGAAACTTGGAGTCAACCTACCTCAGGATCCAGCAATACCATTCTTGGGAATATACCCAAGAGACGCACAACCATACTACAAAAGCATTTGTTCAACTATATTCATAGCAGCACTATTTGTAATAGCCAGAACCTGAAAACAACCTAGGTGCCCCTCAATAGAAGAATGGGTAAAGAAGGTGTGGCACATATACACTTTAGAGTTTTACTCAGCGGTAAAAAACAATGACATCTTGAATTTTGCAAACAAATGGATGGAAATAGAAAACACGTTACTGAGTGAGATATCCCAGACCAAAAAGAGGAATATGGTATGTACTCACTCATAAGTGGATTCTAGCCATAAACAAAGGATATTGAACTTATAGTTTGTGATGATAGAGAAGCTAAATAAGAAGGTGAACCCAAAGAAAAACATATTTATCTTCCTGGATATTGGAAGTAGTCAAGATCGCCAGGCAAAAGTTGGGAGCACGGGAGTGGGGATATTGGGGGGAAGGGGAGATGGGGAGAGAGAAGGGAGAAGGGGAGGATTGTGGAGAGTTTGGGGGAATGGGATGGTTGAGATGGAGAAAGGGTCGATATGGGAGCAGGGAAGAAAATATCTTAACTAAAGGGAGCCATTTTAGAGTTGGTAAGAGACTTGGCTCTAGAGGGGTTCCCACGTGTCCAAGGGGGTTTTCCCAGCTAAGTCCTTGGGCAGCAGAGGGTGGCTGAACTGGCCTTCTCCCATAGCCACACTGATGAATATCTTACATATCACCATAGAACCTTCATCTGGCAGTGGATGGAGATAGAGACAGAGATCCACACTGGAGCGCTGGACTGAGCTCTCAAGGCCCAGATGAAGAGCAGAAGGAGGGAGAACATGAGCAAGGAAGTCAGGACCGAGAGGGGTGCGTCCACCCATGGAGATGGTGGGACTGATCTAATGGAAGCTCACCGAGGCCAGGTGGACTGGGATTGAATGACCATGGGATCAAACCAGACTCTGATTGTGGCTGACAATGAGGGCAGACTGAGACGCCAATGATAATGACACTAGGGTTTGATTCTACTGTATGTACTGGCTTTTGGGGTCCCTAGTCTGTTTGGATGCTCACCTTCCTAGACCTGGATGGAGGGGGGTGAGCCTTGGACTTCCCACAGGGCAGGGCACCCTGACTTCTCTTAGGACTGAAGAGGGAGGGGGAGGAAGATGTTGGAGGGAAATGGGGGGATGGGAGGAGGCAGAAATTTTTCATAAAAATTTAAAGTTTCCCCCTTTGTGTTGATTATAAGGTAGCAAATGGGTGTCATTTCTTGATGGTAGCATCATGATTTCTGTTTTCTTAGTCCAGTATAACAAAATCAATTTGGAAGTAGCCTTTATTTGAATGGTTAAGGAATATATCTAGATTAAGCTGGGGAAACTGAGATAATACCAATATAAAAGAAAAAATGAAATGACACCCATTTCATTGAGTGTTTACATCATATCTTTAATGACAATATCTGCTTGCTTCCACAATTAAGTGAGCAGTACTACTCAGGGGTCCTTGGCTGTGCTCAGTATAAACATCATAAGAGGAAAGTAAAGGAGGTTTATTGGGTTTCTGCAGGAACACAGGAGGCAAACAAAGAGGGTCTGTAACTGCTCTAGAATCCTTTTCATTTCTGAATAGTGCAGCCTCTTAATGCCATTGCTCCTTTTCTGTTTGTCTACTCTTCCCAACAGAGCCTTGCAACAGAGAAATGGGAGCCCTTGTCAATGGGAAAGTGTATAGTACACCATTAGCCAAATTTCTCAAAGGACTTGAGATGTAGGTCTTAGAGCAAGCAAGGGGCCTTGTATTTCAAGTACATGCCTGACCTGCACAGGAGGTTAAAGGTGTCTTAGGGTTTTGAAAAGTAAATGTCTGCTATATTAATAGTCTCTGGCTTCAGAGGTAGAATATAGTTAATATAAGATCACTATGATTGAGGACCTAAAGATCCCTGGAGAATTGAGATCAAGTGCTCTAATTTGTGTGTCAATACTAAAATTGTCTCTTAATCTGTGAACATAGTAAGCCAAAAAATTGGACACTCTTTTAGTTTTTGAACAGTAGTATGTTTTCTGTAAGGAGAAGTAATCTGATGAGCAAACACTACAACTGGCTCTAGATTGTGCCTAAGCTCTTTCTAGACAGAAGCACAGAAACTAAGAAAAAAAAAGTGGCATTCGCAATTTCATTGAGAAAGACAGAGGTCAGGTTTTAAAAGACAGAATAAAATTTCATCTTATTGTGAGGAGTCGAGTATCAGAGAAGAAGCAAATATATCAGAGGGATGAGGCCCACTTCTTTCCACTGAGTTTCCACTCTCCAGGTGAGAGCTTTATATTGGTACAGCTCTGCTAACAACCACAGGGCAGTGAACCCTGATTGCTCTTTGGGCTGAGGAGGGAGGGGGACTTGGTCGGGGGAGGGGGAGGGAAATGGGAGGCGGTGGCGGGGAGCAGGCAGAAATCTTTAATAAATAAATAAATTTTAAAAAAAGTGTATGGTTCACTGTGGCCACCAAACGCTTACTCCTCAATCAGATGTCCATCAGAGAAGTGCTGAACTATACTCATGCTCCCATGCAGAGTTTTGACACAGAAATTTAGCTCAAAGGGAGAAAAGGGAATTCTGGGAAAGAGAAATCTAAGAGAAGTTTACATTGTGCCATAAAAATTCTCTAACAGGAATCATGCCAACTATCCTCTCTGAGAATGAGTAGGTCTGGTGCTAGTTAGCAGAGCAATGTCTGCTCCAGGCATATTTAGAAAACAATAGAACAATCACCTAGTCCTCAAAGCGCTTGACACCTGGGCTTGATAAGGAAAAGCAACAGCAAATGAAGACTTGCCAAAACTTTAGTCCTTCAGGCTTGTTATGGGCACACTAAACATTGCTTTCCTGGGGAGCAGCAAGTGCTGTTGACAGTGACATTGTGGAACAGGGAAATTGTGCAGATGCTATTAAAATAACCTGCATTTACTATGCAAGCAAAGAATCAGATAAAATTTAAAAGTCCTAGATAGTTACCAGTTCCCAGAGTTGCAAAAATAAGTTTGCAAAATCTACAACTTCAAAGATGACAAGACATTCAAAAAAAATCACAGAAGAGTAGTTGTTACTCTGGGGGAAAAAGAACAAACAAAAGCAAGTTTGTGAGAGCAATTGGATGCTGGATTCAACAGGAAAACCCATTGAGGGCAGATCTCATGAAGAACTGAAAGAAGGCATGTTTAAAAAGTAATGGAACTATTTAAATGGAGCAATTCACAGACAATACAAAACTAAGTATACTAAATGTAAAAAACTAGAACTTTATAACTAAGCCATTTCAACAGTAAATGGAACCAAATAAAAACTCTTTGGTGTAAAAGTATACCCGGGATAAAAGACTCACCAAAAGCACTCCACAGTGTATTTGAACTGATGAAAAAAAAGACCTGGCAAATTCAAATACAGGTGTTTATGTTTCATTCTAGCCAAACAAATAGATGAAAAAAATTAAATAAAAAACTTCAAAAAAAAAAACTTCAGGGACACACAGAGCATTTATTGTCACATTAACATGCATGTAAGGGAATTGCTAAAGGACAGGAGAGAAGGAGGCAAAAATTTATTTGAAAAGCATAATCTTCTAAAGTGTTTATCATATCTTTATCCATTTTATCAAACTTATCTATTTACTTAGCAGCTTCTCAGAGAAAGAAAATGAAAAGAGATCTGATCAAAAAATGATTCATAAAAATATGTATTAAACCAAAAACTAAAACAAAACCCTCAAACTAGCAAGACAAACTGAACAAAGGAATATTTATAAACTATTTTTGCAACCATAAGCCAAATAAATTTTAAAAGTATATATCTAGACAATGGTCTTATCCCAATGAAAGATTCTAAAATTTACATGATAAGTTAATATTGGGGTTTGATTTATAAGTAAGAAAATACATCCTTGGGTGATAATTTTATTTTTCTTCTCATCTTATCTCAGTCCTATCTGGACATCTTGTGTGTACATATTCAAAAGTAAATTTTTTGTATGAGTTACTTCTCTTGTTGCTATGACCAAATGCATGACAAGAAGTGAATTAAGGAAGAAGGGGCATATTTGGGATAATGTTTTAAGAGTAGAATTCATCTTGGTGGCATAGGTATGGTGGCATCCAAGACTCTGCGGCCAAGTGGCTAGATATCCCCGCATTCTGAAAAACCAGAAAAGATGAAGAGAAATGATGATGCTCATCTGTCTTTTCCTTGTCTCTCTCTCTCTTTTATTTTATTTAATCTAGGACCCCATTCGAAAGGATAGTGGTGCTCACACCAAAGGTTTGTCTTCCCTCCAGTGTCAAATTGCTCTAGAAACATCCTCAAAACACAGGCAGGTGTGTCTCCTAGATGATTCTATAGGCAATAAAATTGACACTGAGCATTTACTAACACATTTGCCTTTAGTGAGTTACCATGGTCATTTATGAGTGGTGTCTGGGTTGCCTTACATGTATTAAGAAAGGCTTATAAGGTTCAAGTATATTTTACACATACTCTTCTAATAGTGCCTGTGTTTGCATTTAAATATCAGGATAATGTCAGCAGGCGCTACAATTATTATTTCCACTGTTGGTGACTTTACAACAGGAGGTTTCCTTTACAAGTAAAAAGGGCTATCATTGAAAGACTAATAGAACTGAAAGAAGTTCAAGGCCAGACAAAAAATCACTTTCTTAATAAGAAACAAGAATTGGGGTGTGGTCAATATTTTCTGTTATAAGAGGTACTATTTTACTTCTTTCTTCCACTTTTTATATATGCTCATCTATCTACACAAGAGGAGTCCCATAATGCAAGTTGTTCACAAAACTGATCACATGCTCTACAAACAAACACAAAACCTTCAAGCCTTCTTCTTACCTAACGTGTGACTCTTCTAAAGAGATCAAAATTTATAAAAGCAAACTAAAGGAGAAAATATAAGCATTAAAATATAGGAAAGAGCAGCATTACTAGTAGTCAAAACACAAAATCTAAAATCAAATCCTGGAAGACCATGCTTGTGAAGACTGAGAAAATGATTTACAGATAATTCATGTGGTGGCATGAATCATTATGAGCACTTTCAAAATGGTACAATGAAAGTTCATGCACGCAGAGATTTGTTATTTTTTCTACAGATAAATGGGAAATATACCACAGATGTGCACTAAAACTTGTGCATGAATGTGGGCTACGTGGAATAACCGGAATGACATAGCAAGATTCTATCGAGAGAGGTGATAAACTGATATTTATATTGGATCCATCAAAATGCATTGTTTTTTTTTTTTTTTTTTTTTTTTTTTTTTTTTTTTTTTTTTTTTTTTGGTTTTTCGAGACAGGGTTTCTCTGTGGTTTTGGAGCCTGTCCTGGAACTAGCTCTTGTAGACCAGGCTGGTCTCGAACTCACAGAGATTCACCTGCCTCTGCCTCCCGAGTGCTGGGATTAAAGGCGTGCGCCACCACCGCCCGGCTCAAAATGCATTGTTAACCAGGCCATCAACACAGATGGAAAAAACAATTTAATATTATCATAAATGTAAAACATAAAACTAAAAAACTCCTCTGAGGTAGTGTGGACAATCTAGATGGCCTTCAGTTTACAATAACTTTTAAGATGTATTCCCAATAACAAGAATTATAAAAGGAAAACAACTGATAAGCTGAACTTCAACAAACTTAAAGAGATTTTCTGTGCAAAAATAACTTTCAAAGAAAATAAAAAAAGCAAGTAATTGGCTGAGAAAATATATTTATTAATAGCATATCCAAGAAAAATCTCTCATTCAAATATGTAAAGAATATTTGGAACTCGAAAATAAGAAAAACAACCCAATTTAAAATGACCCAGAAATCATTAGATCCTTGCCCAATAAATTTACCCAAATCTAGAACACTTACAACCACTCAGTGCAGGAATGAGTCTCATTTATTCATGTAAAGAAATGAAAAAAAAAAGAAAGGTAATGTCAAAATTGAAAGAAAGCTGTGCATTGATTTACAGAAATAAAATGATTGTTTTGTTTAATAACAAGTTGGCCATTCTAAACACTTTATAATGATCTCTTGTAAAGTTTCTAAATTAAACTGAATTGCATTTTATATGGTTTTAATAACTTTTCTAGATGACTCTGCTTATGTTTTATAAGTTAATACAAATTTTAGAAACCATTCCCAGGTTTTAAAATTAAATTTTCATTTAAATCTTTTGAAAAGCTATTACCGTTTTGTATTTTTAATTTTTGTTGAAAATACAGTCTTCTCTCATACAATAAATACCAACCACAGTTTATCCTCCCTCCATTCCTTCCACCTTCCCTCACTTTTCATTCCCCCAGATCCACTCCCCCTCCATTTCCTCTTTAGAAAAGAGCAGGCCTCCAAGAGATAATAGCCAAATAGGATAAATACAAATATAACAATACAAGGCAAAAGTCCTGACACTGTTGCTAGACCAGCAACCCAAGAGGAGGAAAAGAGTCTCAGGAACAGGTAAAAGAGTCAGAGACACACTCTTCCACTCTTAAAAATCCCACACCAAAAGAAACCTACCAAGCTACCCTGTTATAAAATTTATTATTACCTTTTCAACTTAACATTCAATCACTTCACTCTTCCAATATTAAATAATCATATACCTTGTTGACACTTCAGTGCATATATCTAAAGGCTTATTTCTGAACTACTTTATACCAAGGATTTATTTTTATTTATAAAAATATCGCACTCTTGATTTATGTTCCTTTGTAATAAATTTTGAAATCACACAAGAATAAAATTGTATTTATTTGTATTTCAAATTTATCTCTAGAAATGGTAGATTATAATGAACACAATAGATTTATCTTCACATGAATATAAATGTATGTATTTAAAATTGGTTGACATCATAAATAGAATAAATTAAAGGAAAGAAAGTTAAAAATAATTGAAAACATACCAAATAAAAGAAGCAGAAAGTGGAAATGTCTAGGCCGAATTATGCAAGGTTAAAATGGCTTACATAAAAAAAAATAAAATAAAATGGCTTACATATAATATATGTTTTGAGAGATATTTACACTGTGTGGCAAGTTAGACAGTATCACAGTGGGCTCATAAACCAACACCGTCATCCTACAATGCAGAACATCATGCCTTATTTGGGACTGCTTGTGCAGTAGGTATTACACTGGGATGAGTGCAGCATTATCTTCTAACTTCATATAAACACTTAAAATATATTTTTTGTACAATAGAAAGATTATATCTTATGTCTGTTAGAAAGTATAATAAGTATAATAAATAATATGCAAAATATTTTAATTCAGAACTTCATTTTATTCTCTGTGTTGTTGTGTTCAATTGTATTTTAATAGGTAAAGTACTTTAATCAACTTTTTATACTCTTTTATAATACTGGCTTTAAAGCATAAAGATTTGCTAGCTCTGAAGAAGAGTGCTCAGAAATGAAATTTGTCTGAAAGGTGATGGACAGATAAGAAATGGCATCATTAACAAATATTTATTGAGTAACTAGGACACCCAGGCTGTGTGCCAGAGAAAGGCACAGATGTGTTTTTCTGGAATCAAGCCTGAAAAGGCCCCTGTAACACAAGGGAACTGGGATTCCAGATGGACGTTTTCCCCTGGAACTGTCCCCTTTCGTTCCTTTCTATTGTCCAGTTCTCTGGACTGATTTTTGTCATGTGCTTCGCCTTCTTTTTAGAATGGCTGTTCTCTTGCAGAATTTACAAACTTTAAAGGCACTTCATACCTTTAAATTTTACAGCTTTAAGTTTTATGTGGTCTAAAAATGAAAGTGGGTGCTTATAATCAAAACCAAAATCAACTGAAATATGCTAATTACTCATTACTAAAACCTGACAGTTTAAAAGCCCTAAAAGAAAACAGAAGAATAATTTTCAAACATTCACCTTGGTGGTGATTTTTTTTTTTTTGGTGAGGAGGACTTTAATTAAATCTTCCAAACACACATTTTTAAAAAGGTGGTTATAATGCCACATATTTTTTTTTTCTGAAATCTGAAGATTTTTTCCAACATACTATTTTATTGATTATTCTGGAATTTCACATAATGCACTCTGACCACACTCACTTTCCCGTTTTGCCAGTCACACACTTCTAGTCTCAGTATCTGCACAGTGAAACAAGTGTGTACTTGAGAATTGCTGACCAGCAAACCTTGTCCAATCAGTGAGTTCCAGGTTTCTGTGAGAGACTCTGCTTTCAACAATGGAATATAGCACCTAGAAATGGCACCCAAAGCTATCTCTATCGTCCATATGCTCAAGAACATAACTCATATGCATGTGTGCACACACACACACACATCAATAAAAATTTGGAGAGTATCAGGAAACTTCAGAGGGTGGTTTATATGTGTGTATGGCATGGACTATTGTGATGACTTTAAGAATATCTAGTCATTAAGAATGGGCATAGAGAGTGCACCCTTTAGCAAACCTCTATAAAGTAGATTAGGAGAAGTTTGCTGATATGCTGATATGTCATTGTATTAGTTTCCGTTCCTCTTACCATGATAAATCACCCGGGCAAGAACAACTTAAGAGAGAAAGGTATTCTTGTACAACTGCAGGTTATAGCTCCTCATTCTGGAGAAGCCGAGAGAGCAGATATGCCACATCACATTAATAGACAAGAGAAATGACGGCAAACTAATCCATGCACTCCAGTGTTTGCCTCATTCACTTTCTCTACTCTGATGCTGTACAGAATCCCTGCCAAAAGAATTAAGCCACTTGTGGCAGATCTGAGCAATGCAGTCAAGATAATAACTCCCCAAATTATGCAGAGGTCAATCTAATCTAGACCATCTCTTATCCACATTTTCTACCTGGTGACGTAGATTAAGTCAAGCTGTCAAAGCAAAGTATCCATCAAAATCAACCTGCTTCCTAACGTCCTTTTCCTTCGGTATTATAGGCCTGTGAACTTTATATGAAATTTAAGATTTTGAAAACCATTGATATTTATCTAAAGCTGACAAATTTTACTATTAGTAGTAGTAGTATTAAGATTTTCCTTCACTTTCCTATAAATATTCAAGCATATCAGGTCAGATGAAACACGTCACTGCCCTGCCTTTGTAGCTCAGATCGGTTCTGTTCCCATTCCAAAAAAAAAAAAAAACGGTTTATTTCTTCCAGACATCGAGCTCTGCCTTTGAGTGGGCAGAGGCTCCATTTTCCATTCTGTGGATGAACACGGCTTTATTTTGTGTTGAACTCCATGTCCATTTCCTCTCTGCTCAGTACTCTCCGAAGTTTTCCATTTTAATTAGGCCACTCAATTACCCTCACAAGAGACTATCTTACATGTTTAAAGTCAGTAGAGATTTTATTCCACTTTTTCAAAATGTGCCTTTTTAGCTCAGTTAAAAGCTTTTCAAAATCCTTCCTTCTTAAAAGCATAGATAAGTCACTTATTAATATTTGAGATTTTCGGGCCTTCCCCATTATGTCTCCGGAAAGCTATTTCCTAGTATCATAACTAGTTATCTGCATTGCTCTCCACAGTTTTCTTTCCCATTTCTCGACGAACAATCTCAATTTTCTCTTTTGTTTAAAAGGCGGAATCTCTGGATGATTCGAAGTGTATTCCAAACAGTAAGTAAAACTTGTTTTCGTTGCAAGAACTGATTAAGCTTAATATTTTTATTTATGTGTGCCAAAATAAAAATAATAAATTTTAAAAAGTATTGCTTAGGTCAGAAAAGCATTGAGCAGAAGGAAATCATGACAATACTAAGCCACAAGTCAAGACAAATATGCAAGCGCAGTGCTGTTCTAATGCTCACTTCACAATCACCTGGATTCAAATATTAATCTAGAACATAGGTATAAATCAGACTTCCAAAGCACCATAGAAAAATCCCTGAGGTGGCTGAATGGGACACTACTTTGAAAAACAATATTCCACAGACCATATATATGTCAGAATGTCAATGCATTGCTCACAGTCTTCACTTTAGTTGTATTGTCCTCTTAATGAGATAGTATTCATCACTAAGGGACAAGTAATAAAACCAGTCCCCAAAGCAACATCTAATGTTAGTTTCTGTTCTTTGCCATACCAAACCACAAACACTGAAAAGAGAGCTTTTTTCATAATGTTTTAGGATTAATAGCAGATTTGTCTAAAGGAATATTAACTGATAATTAGCAATCAAATGAAGGCTCTAGTTCTGAGTCTGTAGATCCGTGAATGATTTTCATGGAAGAAATAATTTCAAACATTGTAGATTACACTAAATACAAATGCATAGCATTTAGCATCACTTTGAGATAACATCCAGCATGAATATTGTGCAGAAAAATTAAAAGAGGCCTTGAAACAAAAGTAAAATTGAAACCAAATTATTCCCTTGGAATTTGAATGTGTAATATGTATTTATTGGCCTCTAAAACAACCTAATAACAAGCACTTTGGTTTAGTTTTACTATGTGTATACCATTGTCCTCTATAAATATGAGGACCCCAGTTTCTTTTAATTTATACACATCATCTCAGTAAGAAACATGAAATCATGTAGCCATTTCTGTATGTTGACTAGTTGTCACAAGATTCACTTCTTATAACTAAACTAAGACTTGCCGCCTAGTATTGAATAATTTCACTGGAAATGCTCCTTCGAAGTACAAAAGGTACAGACACACTAGAGATGTTTCTGGAAGTTATGTATTTTATTCTTACTTACTTTTCCAATTTTCTCTCCTGACTTTATTGTTAGAATGTTTACCTGCTTGTCTCTGTGCTGTTACCTTGTAATTAAAAAGAAATTTTTGTAATAGGAAATAAATATGTTAAAAAATATTTTAACTTTCCAGATTTGGACTCCTCCTGGTTTTCAATAAGGCAAGTAACAGTACATATCATACATATCACAGAAACCTTAAAGATAATACCAGACACCAACTTTATGGGCAGAAAGAGGTTAAAAAATAATCGCTTCTTGGTAAGCTTTTGGTTTCTCTGCCATGGCTGATAAAGTACATGTGGTCTTAGTTTTCCTGCTGTAGTAGATGCCTTTTCAAATCCTGAGGGTCCACCTTTGTGATTTAGTTTCAGCAATAATTTACTTCAACTTGTCCAATATTAACTCACTGGGTTATCAACAGTGTTCTGCAGTAAAACTTCCTAGCCTGTGAATTAAATGTAGCCCCTCCTAGGCATTGGTATGGAGACCTTATTACTCCTGTGTGTGTAATTTTGCTCTATAGGGAACCACTGCCACCCAGAACACAGTCTCTGCTTTCTTTATACTTTTCATAGTCAGGACATTAAATTCTGTCACCAGGTTCATAATGAAGTCAAATTTTGATTGAGTATACATTATTTCATTTTATCACGCATAGTTTTCATGTAAGAATGACATTTTCTGTGTGTAAAATTTCATAGAATAAAAGGTATTGTTGAAGGAAACAGGAAACATACTGAAAGGGACAACACAGAGATAAGATTAATGATTCTGAGAATTAGTGGTCTAATTGATTTCTGCCACTCCCCAAAGCAGAACAATTGGTTCCTTTTAAAATAAATTTCAGTTTTGCTATTTGGTCTTTACCATCTAAGTACATGATATTTGCATTTATGACCAGTTTTCTCCATATGTTATTCAACCGCAATGGGAATGATTCACTACTATTCCCAGGACTCTCTGTTATGGAAGTCAACTAGCCTACTTCTGATGAGACAGCTTTTATATCTCCTCCACAGTTCGCTGGAGGGTACTCTAATGAGAATGCACTGCAAGTGGGAACCTTAACTATTTGGATAAAGGACTGAGGGAGTCAAGAGGAACTATAATGGATACAAAGGAAAATTGTACACCACAGTTCCAGTGGTTTGTGACTCATCTTAGCAAGAATAAGGGAACATGAAGTTTCTTCCAAACTCATAATGTTTCTGGAAGGCTTAAGTTAGGGAATGAAGAAAGAGTTTAAATGCCCTCTTACATTTGATACTGGGATAAATCCTTTTTTAAATGTAAATATCTGCCTATCTTCCTCATATGGTTGACTTGTAAGGATTTCTGCTTGCACTTCAGTCAACAGGTTTAATTAATAAAAATTGTTAGCAAGGCTAATGACAATTGATAGTTCCTGGCAGAAAGCCAGTTTTATTTAGGAAGGGGGTTGCCATTAATAGATTGCCAATGGCTCACGCATGTATCCACATGGCCAGTAATAGTTAGATATAGTGAGTTTTTAAAAATAACATGAAATTGGTAAGGAGATAGAAGATTTGCTGGGGGGAAAGGGGTAGTGAGAAAAAGAGAATGAATGGTGAGTATGGCCAACATACATTGCATACATGTACTGAATTTCTAAAATGAATATTTAAAAAAGGAAATTTTATTGCCCAAAAGGTATGCTCATTTTAAAACTGCTAAACCAGATAGATTTTTGTGTCTAAGTGTTGTATCCTCAGTCACATTGAGCTTTATGTATAACATTGTTTCATGTCTACAGATGTCTATGATTAATTGATGTTTAGTTCTGTTCTCTGATCTTCAGGAAAGCGTTATTTGTTATAGTACAAACAAGGTATCACCACATGTATGCATGTTCTATGTTTGAAAACAGAGTATTTGCCCAATATCCTAGATTCTATTCAATTTTGCTTTATTAACCCAGTAAGTATTCATGGTGTCACTTATTAGAATTTTGCAGAGCTTTCCTTTGTGATTTTGTTCAGCAGTGATTTCCAGTTCTGTAGGTCTCAATGAAAAATGTAATATAAGCTTCTTCAGATCCTGAATTCTCTGTGTGTCTATGAGACTATAAGTCTAACTGTTAAACTTAATTCACATAATAAACTTACATGGGTAGCAAGCATTATTTATTAAGGGTAACTTAATTTTAAGAGCTAACGAACTGTATATATACCACCAGTTAGTAAGCAATACACATAGTTTGTATGCACTAAAGAGAAAAGAAAAAGGAAAAAGATAGTCTGTTTTCTTTTTTTAAAAGAAAAGAAAAAGACAAGACTTCAGTGAGGTAATATTCTCATTGTAATAGTGGATTAGATTATTTATATCAGTATTTTCTCAAGAAATCAATAATCTTTCTTTGCATAAATAGTGTAACATATATTGGAGTTAAAGAGAAGTAACTAATTTAACTTCCAAAGGAAGATATAAACAGATATGAGTCTCCATAGCTCAGTGTTTTGCCCAGATTTTAGTTCATTTAGCATGGTATATAAAATGACCAACTAGTACAACCTGACAAGCTGTTCTGTATTTATTGTTTTCGTAGCAAATGAACATATAATTATTATTTATTTGTTGTTATTTTTTTTTTTTGCTTCAGGGTTTCTCTGGATAGTTCTGACTGTCCTAGAACTCACTCTGTAGGCCAGTCTGGCCTTGAACTCAGGGATCTGTCTGCCTCTACCTCTTGAGCGCTGGGATTAAAGGCATGCTCCACCACCACCTGGCTGTTCATATGATATTTTTAACTCAAGTTTAAATATTTGCATTGGTCTGTAGTTTGTAAATTGATATTTTATGGAGAATATGTCTTGGGAATTTATTCCTAAGGAAGCAGTTTTCCATTCATTCATTCATTCATTCAAATTGCATTTTGAGTAATTGATTCTGTGAACAAAATTCTTCTCAAGTTCCCATGACTTTTCAGTATTAACCATGTAATAATAGCCTCATAATAATTGTCAAGCTTTGGAGCTATATAGAGAAGTAGCTCATTAACCCATCATGTATCTTCATTTGTTTTATTATTTTCATTTTAGGTAAAACTATGTTTAGCATTATTATGGCTTAAACCATGCATTATAGATATAAAATGGAACGCATTTCAAGTATCATTTTATTTAAATGATAATATTGATGATGGTGACTTACATCCCCACCATCCTTTCCTCCCTTTCCCTCCCCCACCTCCCCTCTGCATCCCCAATCCACTCCTCAGTTTCTATTCAGAAAAGGGCAGGCCTCGCATGGATGTCAACCAAACAGGGTATATGAAGTTACAGTTAGACTAGGTCTATTCCCATGTATTAAGTTTTTAACAAGGCAACCAAGCATGAGAACCAGGGTCCCAAAACCTGGCAAAAATTCAGACAGCCCCCGATGCCACTTTTAGAGGAGTCCTACAAGAAGTCCAAGTTACACAACTGTAAGAAAAAGGCAGAGGGTCTAGATCAATCCCATGAAGGATCCCTGGTTATCGATTCAGTTTCTATAATCCTGTATGAGTCCAGGTTATTTACGGTGTCCTTGGCCCCTCTGGGTACTACAATTTTTTTCTCCCCATTAAACAGGATTCATGCAGATCCCCCTAATGTTTGGCTGTGGGTCTCTGCATCTGTTTCTGTCAGTCACTGGATAAAGTCGTTTTGATGACAATTGGGCTAGGCTATGATCTATAACGGAATATCGTTTGGTATCATTTCTTTTTTTCCCCAGTCCTGTTTCGTTCAGTCTTAGATCTCTGGGCCATCCATCCTCTGAGTGCTGGCACTCCAGGCATTGTCAGAAGGAGGCTCCCTCTTGTGGCATGGGAGCGAGGCTGGATCAGTCATTGGTTGGCCACTCTCACAATGTCTGCACCATCATTATGCCAGCAGGACAGACAGTAGATCAAAGGTTATCTGGCTGGTGCACTAGCTCCTCCACTTGAAGTCTCATCTGTCACAGGAGGTTCAGGCTACTATCTCCTATTGCTAAGAGTTTTGACTATGACCACTCTTGTAGATTCTTGGGAGTTTCCATTGCACTGGGTTTCTATCTCACAATAAAATGCCCCCTTTTCTAGTCATCTCTTCCAGGAGTCTCCTCCTCCACCCCCACCTGATTCTTCATGTTCTCATAACCCCACCCCCATTTCACCTACATTCCCAGGTCGTTCCAAGTACCTTGTCTCACAGCGTCCGCCTTTTAACTTAGCTTCTTTGGGTCTATGGGTTGGAGCCATTGTGAATGGTTATTCTTACAGCTAATATCCAACAAGTGTATTTTATAACAATATCTAAAGTGAAGTTTTTTGTGTGTATATTTTTAGATTAAAATAGAGGATCACTTTAAGTATTGATGCTATGTTGCTTTGTAAATTAAACAAAACTAATTAAAATGATGTGTATTGTCTGATTTAAGCACAAAGTCCCTAGAAAGACAGAACTGCTGGCCTGAATAGTTCTTTTTATCAAAATGCCCCTTTTGCACTATTCTCAGAATTTCAAATTATTTTATTTAAGGAGAAGTCTATCATTAAAAATATAGTACCAGTGGTATTGTCTGCAAATGCAGAAGCCCTGGGTTGTGGGCCCTACTTTTGGAGGAATTTAATCATATGTCCTTTCCAAATCCAATCTCTCCAGAAGAAAATTTTCTCATCTATAAAAACTTTGAGTTGATGACTCTGAACGTGCTTTTCAGGTATTGTTTATTAAAAGAAATTGATAGCTAGATAAATAAATTTTATTTTTTAAAAAATATTTAGACATAAAAATTATAGTTTTTGCTCAATCAGAATACCTCTTTATAAATAGTATTGTAATCATTATTTCATATATGTTATTCACAGTTTTATGTCTTTCCTATTGAAATATGCTTCAATTTAACATAATTTAGAATACTTATATATGTTTTTGTATTTTCTTTCTACTGTCTGTTAATATAAATTCATGGTGTGTAGGATCTATGATTATATGTGAAAGGATTATCATTTCCCACTCCGGTTTTCTTAATGAGATTTTTCTTTATTGCAAAACTAAATGTGCTGTAAAGAATAGGACATTTTTCAAGATGGCAGGTTATTTATATGAAACGCAAAAGAAAAAAACATTTTATGTCATTACTTGGTATAATGGTGGCAGCCACAAAACACCCACTGTTCACAATTAACAGTTGGACTCAGACTTGGACTGTAGCCTGAAACACCTCATAGAACTGCGTATAGCTTCATTAAACTACTGTTGGCCAAACCCAAAAGTTCCAATAACACAGCTATCATTGCTCTGCATGCTATTATAAGTATTTATTTCATGATGGGAATCAATCATTTCACCCTTAAAATGATTCTTATTGTTTTCAAAACTCAGTGCTGTCTCCTGCATAAACTGTCATGATATGTTAGGCCAAGCTTCAAAAGGACCACAAACTGGCCACCGGCAGGGCTGCTACTGAATGGCATTCAACTTGCACCAGATAGGACTAAAAAGGACAATAAATATTTTCCTGAAGGGATTTCTCAGGTAATTGTAGTTCTGTTGACTGTTCTGCTATCTACCACAGTTTACATGTAGGTTCAGGAATATTGGGAGATACAACTCACATATCCACACCACCAGATGCAACACTTAAAAACTGCTTAGTAATTATTGGACAATATGCACTAGAAAAAGTACACAAAGACTGATGGGTTCTTTACCGAATTGTTAAAGTCTGTGGTAGCATAAGTTTCTTGTGTTATTTCTGCCTCTGTCATGAAATACATGCCCCAAAGAAATAGCTACCATGAGTATTGCTTTACAAGGATTTATTTTGCAAAAAGAAAATATATGCTGCATAAAATATTAAAACATTTTTAAATTAAAGTTACAGTATATATGTAATAATAAACTTAAATCATGGCAAATATAGGTCGCATGACTTACTGTGATTGAAAATAGAAATACCTGTGGAACTTTCACTTTTAAAAAATGTTATTTTGTTATTTGATTAATAAAGTTAAGCCTTAGTAAATAGGGATTGTTCAATCGATATGATCAGAATATTAGTTTTTCTTTTCAGTTATCTTCATATGAAATTTCTAAAAAAATAATATGTGTAACTGAATGGGAATCATTATGAACTACTTAAATATTTATGCAAATGAAGACAGAGGGATTAATCATTATTATCACATTACAGCTATCTCAGATGGTATAGTAGAATTGGATGAATGCTTATTTGAATTCTGCTAACCTAATTTCTTTTTCATTTTTTCTTGAGCATTTTTAAATGGAATACTAATTTCTAGACAATAATTGTTTTAATTTACAGAAATGAGTGCGACTTACATCTTTCTGATGAGTAATTTAAGAATTAATGTGGTATAATAATTCAGTCTTGCTCCTAGCATTCACTGCAGCAGCAGGGATATTAGAGAGTAGAAAGCTTCCCATAAGCTCATGGATCTTTGGTGAGTGCTGCCACTTGTTTAAACATATCCCTAACATTAAAACAGGCACCACTGTTTCTGTCACAGCAATTAAACCTGAAGACCATCTCTCTGAATTTTTGGAATGTTCCAAAAAAGATAAAATATCAGCTTTAATAGTTAGAAGCTAGATATACCTTTATATTATTTCTTTTGATATTGTTATGGTTGGGATACATCATTACCTCCATGCGTTCAGTTAGGCAAACTCAGCATTTATTTCTTTCCTTACACATTTGTGTTCTATTTTTTATGTTTTCTGAAAATTATGGTTATTAGACAGGCACAAGATGTGCCTCTTACATTTTTCCAGCTGTTGCAACACAACATATGGTGAACCCTCTTTAAAAAACAATCCCAGCACTCGGGAGGCAGAGGCAGGCGGATCTCTGTGAGTTCGAGACCAGCCTGGTCTACAAGAGCTAGTGCCAGGACAGGCTCCAAAACCACAGAGAAACCCTGTCTCTAAAAACCAAAAAAAAACAAAAAAAAACAAAACTGTATTAGGATACATGATTCCTTATCCTAGTTCTTAATGTTTGAGAGTTTCTAGACAGATATGAACTTTGACCAAATCCATCCCCACTCTTTCCCCTCCCACTTTCCTTCCCACTTTGCAAGTTTTAGTATGTCACTATTTTGAAATTATTTTTAATTAAGTACTTTATAATCAGGAATGTTTTATATTTATATAACAAAATTTAATCTAAAAATATTTGTAACATAATTTGACACTCATGAATCTATGCTGAAATAAAAAGTTTACTTATTTCCTGTATATATATTTCAGAAATTGAAAATTGCTATTAAAGATTCTGAATAAGTGACATTCCATTTCTTCACACTCATCAGTTCTTGAAAATTAAGAATATCCATGTATGGAATGGAAGGTTTTCTTATTTGGTAAGATCACTGATACATCTTGTGTGCTTTGTATTTTTAGGCACAAATAAACAATATCATATATTATATATAACGTCTTCATTATTTTACATAGTGATTCAGTGTTATCCCAAGTATTTCTTCCTCATCTTATCCTTTATTCCTCCTCCACCTTCTTTTCTCCTACTTTAAAAAAAAAAAGACATGTTCTCAATGTTGCCTGTGTTATCTTCAGTCTCACTTTCCTCCTGGCAATTTGTCCTGAGTGCTAGGACAATAGATGTATTCTATCCTTCCCAGTTATCTTAAGCATATTATTCCATACATTAGAGTGTGAGTAGTAGACACTTTAAAATAGAACTAACCAAGCCTCAGCTAAATAAACATTTTATGGTTAATATTTATTATGATATCAGTTTCCCAAGTTGTTCTAATTAGCTACATTTTCAATAATAGCTAACAATAACTAAATATTTGATTTGATAGACACAACAGCACTGTATTACTCTAACCACTTATAATTTTCTATCCCAATACCTTATATTTTTACTTTCATCTACAATTATTTAGTAGAGAAATAAAGTAGCCTCGCATATCTCTACCTATCTTTCTATCATCTATCTATCTATATATCTGTCATCTTTCTTCCTCTAAGAACTTATTGGAGTTTTACTAGATTTGCTTCAATTTGTGATTTTATTTGGACAGAATTCCTATTAAGAAACTGAGATTTCTCTGCATTAACAGGCTACATCTCAGTTTATTTAGGTGTTTTCTATCCTCCAGTAAAGCTGCACCATCTTATCTATAGATTTCTTAAAAACCTTGCACTTCAAAACTTACTTCTAGTTTGGATTCCTCTAGTAAATGATATTTAAATTTTCTGTGACACTTTGAAAACCAAACCAACCAAGGTTTGAATGTGTCACTCAAAGTTTATAGGATGAAAATAACCTTTAATGCAAAGAGGACATGAAAAGATGTTTGGCCTTATGAATCATCAAGAAATTGAAAGTCATAGGAAGAAACCATTATATTACTGAATACCTCAAAACCAGTGCAATTTACTGAGTAAGGCAGTAACCCTCCCTGTGGATGAAAGAGTACTTGCTCAGTGGTTCTCAACCTGTGGGTCGCAACCCCTGTGGATGTTGACTGACTCCTTCCTTCACTGGAGTCAAATACCAGATATTCTACATATCAGATATTTACATTACAATTCATAACAGTAGCAAAATTACAGTTTTGAAGTAGTAATAAAAGTAATTGTATGGTTGGTGATCGCCAAAGCATGAGGAACTGTATTGAAGGGTTGCAGCATTTGGAAATTTCAGATGCACTGATTTAGTGGTCTGGAAATTCTTCAGTGTGCTTTCTTGTTCTGTGTGCATTGATTTTAAGTAGGCAGTTGACTGAATTAAGACTGTACAGGTTGGCTTCTTTATCTCTTTACACCTTGACTGACCTGACCGGACTCTGCCCTGCCCTTTATGATTCCGGAGTCATCAGGAGAATAGGGCAGAGCTCATCTGTACAGTTTTTGATACAATTTTCTACTCCCATTTTTGTTTTTTTCTGCTTAACTTCCCTTTAATAGTTGTACTAAATAAATTCTCTCTTGAATATGGAAGCTAGAATTACTGTAGTATTTATGAGATTTATGGGCATCTCAGTGATGAAGTTTGGTGTTCATGTTGACTTTTTTAGTAGAATGACCAAAGAAGTCCACATAATCTTCCAAGTTTTGATTTCCATTCAGTGTAGTCCATTTGTACTTGGTCTTTAGAATTGTAATTTTATTTAATATTCTGCATAGAATTTTTTAATTTATTATTTTTATTTTATGTTTATTGATGTGTTTGCCTGTGTGCGTGTGTCTGTGTGAGAGTGTCGGGTTCCCCCTGGAACTGGAGTTACAGACAGGTGTGAGCTGTCGTGTGGGTGCTGGGAGTTGAACCCGGGTCATCTGGGAAAACAGTTAGTGTTCTTAACTGCTGAGCCATCTCTCCAGCCCCTGCATAGAATTTTTAATTAATGACAGTGAAGGTGTTGGGTTTGATAGGCACTAAAACAGGAAAACCTACCTATGCTATGTTGCTCCTTTTCTGCTCACTGACTCCTCATAATAAAAACTATGATGCCAAAATGCTACTAAAAACTTTGCACATACTTTTTTAACTTTTGAGGGTTAATTTGTTTAAATGCTGATTTTTTAGTTTAATAGTAGTAGAAATCTATTAACAGAAAAACATATTTTTTTTTACATTTGACCTCATTGCATACTCAATATTCCCTCAGGGTGAACTTATAATACTTTCTATTTCAATTAGTTTGTTCCCTTTTAATAATTTTTCATCTCTGGGACCAGAAAGAGTCTAGCTCTCTCTGCCACATGATAAATGCTTGGACAGTGACTATTTCCACAGGTGTCGCTATACTTTTTCTCTCCTGTGTGTTTTGGCTATAGGTCTTCTGACCTTCTCCCCAGACATAGCTGTTGTCCTTTGCTGGACCTTTGATATTTCAGCTATTGGCTTTTAGATTCCCCTTTTGGCCCTGACTTATTTTTCTTCCATTATATGCTTGCATACATAACTAACCTCTAAAACTGACCTAAACTGACCTACAAAGCATCCCTTTGCATTTGATATATGCCTATTCTTCATACCTGGGATGCAACTTCCCACACTCCATTATCATTGATGTGTAGAATAGCTTCACACCTTTCACACAGGACAGGGCTCTAGAAACGTTGACACAATCACAACATTCTCTGGGGGGAAGAAAGAAAGACATACTTCAACAAAACAGCTCATCAGTTCTCATCAGTTCTGGAGAGGGAGGGGGAGAAGAGTGGGGGGAGGGGAAGGGAAATGGGAGGCAAGGAGGAGGTGGGAATTTTTTCAATAAAAAATAAATAAATTAATTAATTAAAAAAACTTCCTTCAATGTGTCAGGAGTAAATTATGCAAATAAAATGTGTGGTTCAATACTTGAGGGTACTGTCACATTGCTTATTATTTTCTTTTTTGCACCTTATTATTATTATTATTATTAAAAATTTCCCCCTTCTCCCATTTCTGTCTTCCTCCCCCCTCCCCCTCCCTCTCCAGTCCTAAGAGCAGTCAGGCTTCCCTGCCCTGTGGGAAGTCCAAGATCCTCCCCCCTCTATCCAGGTCTAGGAAGGTAAGCTTCCAAACAGACTAGGCTCCCACAAAGCCCGTACATGTAGTAGAATCAAAACCCAGTGCCATTGTCCTTGGCTTCTCAGTCAGCCCTCATTGTCAGCCACATTCAGAGAGTCCGGTTTGATCACATGCTCCATCAGTCCCAGTCCAGCTGGCCTTGGTGAGTTCCCATTACATTGGCCCCACCATCACAGTGGATGGGCGCACCACTCGGGGCCCTGACTTCCTTGCTCATGTTCTCCCTCCTTCTGCTCCTCATTTGGACCTTGGGAGCTCAGTCCGGTGCTCCAATGTGGGTCTCTGTCTCTATCTCCATCCATAGCCAGATGAAGGTTCTATGGTGATATGCAAGATATTCATCAGTGTGACTATAGGATAAGACCAGTTCAGCCACCCTCTCGTCTGCTGCCCAAGGACCAAGCTGGGGACATGTTCTTGGACACCTGGGAACCCCTCTAGAGGCAAGTCTCTTGCCAACCCTAAAATGGCTCCATTAATTAAGATATCTACTTCCCTGCTCCCATATCCACCCTTCCTCCATCCCAACCATCCCATCCGGCCAAGCTCTCCCCGTCATATTGATATTTTCTTTAGCATTTAATATTGCATTTAACTCTTTATGAAATTTGATGTTTTTGTGGCTTCTAGAATTTGAAAGTACATTTTAGGGTTAATAGTTTTACATTGGCCTTTTTCCTGGTCATTTTAGCATATTTACCCACTACTTTTTCCCCTAACGTGGTCAACAAGTGGCATCAAGTTCCTTTGTTTTTTATTGCTTCATGAGTGTTCAATGTTACATTTATGATTTTTAAATTACATCTTTCAAATATTTATCTTCAAACCTATGTGATGAACAGTCTTAAAATATAAATAGAATAGAGTCTCAAGATATAAAGCACCTCCAATACACAAAATTATAACTTCCTGTCTCAACTTTGCTTGTCCAGCCAAAGTTCAGCTTAGGTTTCTGTAACATTTTATAGACATTCCTTCTATTGGTAATAAGTTTTAATATATTTCTTCTTTCCTTCAGTTTGTATGTCTAGGAATTAACACAATTTCAGTGTGTATGCTTTTTGGAAATATTTCTTAAAGTAAATTCACCAATTTTCACAGAAATCATGCTTCCTATCAGTCCCTATTCATATTATGTCTTCCAAATGTAGAAATTTGGAGCATTGGATGCATTCAATAATCACATATACCCAGCTGTGCTCTCAGTCATCAGTTTATTCTTGAATGTAGGATATGATACTTACTGTGTCTTCACATTTTCATGGTACTACCTACATTCTTTATCCAAATGTGTAGAATACTGTTTTAATTATTGACATTTCTTTTCTCTTTCTTCCTGCAGTTTCTCTCAGATTCACTGCATGTATTACATTGTACTGTAGCATCAGCTTTCCTGCCACAGCTTTAAATGCTATGAAATGGGATACAGTGTTTTGGACCTCTGTTATTAGCAAAGCCATTTTTTTTTATTGAAAACAACTGAAATATATATTCAGATATTCTTACATCTATGGTCAGTAACTAGAATTGTCTGTGAAAAATATTCATTGCAATTTCTTCCATATTCTTTCCCTATACCCATAATAAAAGATCATTTCTGTATTATATATCTAAGGTAGATATATATTTGTTCATAAATGTTTCTACATTGTACATCATGTTTAAACAAAATAATATTGTTAGAAAATTAAAACCTTAGTTTATTAGTGAAAAAATTCTAAGAAATAATGTGACATCAGATTTTTATTGAGCATCCGCTATGTAGTGTTCTGAGTTAGTTTTTAGATTTTAATAGCCTAACATTATAGCACAAGGTTGTACATACACTGCTATTTTGTAACCAAAGAGTGTGCCCCTATATGCTACAAATCTATCTGAATGCTAACAAGAAAGGGCACAGAATTCTTAGGATGTGTTGGAAGGAAAGAGGCATTAGTTTAAATACACTGAGCCACATAAAAATTGGAGCTCTTAAAATAAGTTACTTTCCTACCTGTATCTATTTGATAAATTCACCCTAGTTTCTAAATAACAAATATATGTATAATCAGTCCCCTTTGTCATGTAATTTTAGTTTATCATTTTGAGTTATCTTCTACTGGTAAGCATGAATTTTCTTGATAACTGTGATACCGCAGTAAATTTCAAACTCTATAATTTGTTTCACTGTGTATGTCAAGAAATGCCTGGTAGCAAATCACCAAAGGCTCTGTCCCCAAGAGCAGCCAAGTCTACTTAAGGAAGTGTCAGTGGAACAGGTCATATGAAGAATGAATGTTTACAGCTGTAAGTTACACTTTCATTCCAGTACACATTTCAAAAACACAAACTGTAATTTAAGTGGTTAGATCATGATGCACATCCGTGTATACTGTCTACATATTCAGTCAGGAGCTGAAATGCTGCTGGCGCTTTGTACAGCATGCTCTGTACGCTAACAAGGTACACATCTGCCAAACTCGGTTCTTTTCTCTTGGTTCTCATTTAAAATAATCCTAACCAAAACTGACAAAAGAAAGAAAACAAAAATTGATGATATAAATAAGGATAGGTAGACCATAATTATTACCCTTATAGCTATTTGAATTTTCTATACTATTAATCAATAACTAAGATAAAATTTGAGTACTCAAAATATTACAAAAACTGATTCAACAGAAGTTTACATGACAAGAGGAATGTATATTTAATTGAATAAATTAATTTAAAAGTAATTGTTTCTTACCCTGGTAATTTCAATATGTTTAGATAATAATAACTTCAAATATTTCTCATGAAAATAAATACAATTCCTTACTAAACCATTATGCAGTCTCACAATACACAAAATCTATACAATTGATGTGTATCTTTCAGTTATTAATATAACATAATGTATTTAATGTAGTAAAATAAATAAATAGAAGTTGTCCATAAACAGACAAGAAGAGAGACTTCTATGATGTTTACCATAAATTCAGGAAAAATAATTTTAATAAATAGGAAATTCTCAAACAATTTATTAATCTTATATACTATGGAAAGAAATTTGCTTTTGAAATGTGTAGCAAGCATCAAACTTATAGCAAATTATTGTAAAAATTCTCAATAGAAAGAAAAATTAAAAAACACTGTTATTGACTATTTCACTAAATATCATTTTAAATAAACTATTAAATTAAATATGTGAAAGTATATCAGAACTTAAATATTTAAAAGTATATAAAGATGTTACAGTTATTAGACTCACTCAAAAAGATCATTACATTTAAAAATATTTTACCTACTTTTACAAATTTTCTAAACACAGTATAGGGTTTATTATGTTTACTTCAACATTCTGACATACATTTTTTAATGTCTAATCTTTTGTGTATATATCATGGCCTCCAGAGGATTCCTAACTGTAGAAAAAAGAGGGTCTGTACATCTATATCTGTTTCTTTTGTCTTTTCTTGAACTTGCTTCATTCAGTTTGCTTGTTTTGTCCTATTCCTATGTGTTAGTTTTGTTTTGTCATATTATCCCTTATGGAATATATACATATTCGAGTACTACTCAGCAGTAAAAAACAATGACTTCTTGAATTTTCCATACAAATGGACAGAAATAAAAAACAATATCCTGAGTGAGGTAAGCCAGACCCAAAAAGAGGATCATGGGATGTGCTCACTCATATTTGGTTTCTAGCCATAAATAAAGGACATTGAGCCTATAATTCGTGATCCTAGAGAAGCGAAATAGGAAGGTGAACCCAAAGAAAAACATATAGGCATCCTCCTGAATATTAACCTTCATCAGGCGATGAAAGGAGACAGAGACAGAGACCCACATTGGAGCACCGGACTGAAAACTCAAGGTCCAAATCAGGAGCAGATGGAGAGAGAGCACGAGCAAGGAACTCAGGACCGAGAGGGGTGCACCCACACACTGAGACAATGGGGATGTTCTATCGGGAACTCACCAAGGCCAGCTGGCCCGGGTCTGAAAAAGCATGGGATAAAACCGGACTCGCTGAACATAGTGGACAATAAGGACTATTGAGAACTCAAGAACAATGGCAGTGGGTTTTTGATTCTACTGCACGTACTAACTTTGTGGGAGCCTAGGCAATTTGGATGCTCACCATGCTAGACCTGGATGGAGGTGGGTGGTCCTTGGACTTCCCACAGGGCTAGGAACCCTGATTGCTCTTTGGGCTGATGAGGGAGGGGGACTTGATTTGGGGAGGGAGAGGGAAATGGGAGGCGGTGGCGGGGAAGAGGCAGAAATTTTTAATAAATAAATAAAAAAGAAAGAAACCTATTTATTTTCTAATGAGAAACAGAAGTGGGGTGGATTTAGATAGATAGGGAAATTAGAAAGAACTTAGAGGAACAGAAGTAGGAGAAAATAATCATAATATATTATGTAAGAACGAAATGTACTTCAAATAAAAGGATAAAATTGTGTGTATAAATTATAATTAGAAAAATCAAAATAGAGTATCATCAACAACAAAAATTTGTAAAATAATAGTCATCTGTAGTCATACTTTTTGTTGGGACCAGAGCTCACAAATAATGATACAGAGACTTATTGTTAGTTATAAAAGCTAAGCCTTAGCTGAAGCTTGTTCCTCACTGGTTTTTATAACTGAAATTAGCCCATATTTTTTAATCTACGTTTCAGCATGTGACTAATCAACTTATCTCTGTACTGCCCATCCTGTATCTTCCATGTCTGGCTGGTGACTCCAACTATCTTCCCAGAGTTCACTGTCTTTCCCAGAGTCCTGCCTATTCATCCTGCCTTCTTTTGTCCATCCAGTTTTTTTATTATATCAATAACAACTATACATCTTCTTCACACATTGTACAAATATCCCATAACAGTCATGAAGTGAATTCATGAACTCCATATAACAAAGTCAAAGTTTTATTAAAGGAGAATTGGCTTGAACAATTGTGGTATATAAGCATTCGGGGACAGCCAAACTTAGTCCTGCAAAAAGTAGTGAGAAAGGTAACTACTTGTCAACCTGTACAAAAAAAGAGTTCTTGTTGATAAAGAACACTGGTATGTTTTAAATAATAAATGTCAATTTTGGTATAAAAAGGTACAATTATAAAAATGTATACATTAAGAATGTGCAGATGTATTGAGAACAGAAACAGAAAATAAAATCCACAGATAACCTTAAAGGAGTCCATAGCTGATCAACCATAAGGATGTGGAACAACATTCTGAGTTAATGATAGCAGGAAAAGAAAAATTAGGATTTTCCCTATATAACATGGTTAGAAAACACACCATATAAAATGAAATCATAAGTTCCAAAAATGAAATAATTTAAATACTTTTGAAACCATATGAGACTACCTCTAGGTCCTTGGAATAGGCATGATGTTGTAAGATACAAAAATGTGAACCACAAACTAACCAAATTAGATCATTTTCAGCAAAATAACTTTAACAGCACTAAAAAATGTGAAACTAATTTATATTGGTTGGTTTATGTTTGACAATTTTGAATTTTATAAAAAAGTATAAACTCTACATATAAATTTGGAGCAGATATTGACAGATAATTAACCCAAAACAGATTACTCACAGTTTCTACCTATACACTCTTCTATTATGGACCTTACATTCATCCTTCTCTCTTGTATCAGTCATCCATTCATGAGGACTTTAAAAATTCTGAAAATGAAAACCAATTTCTACTCATCAGAATCAGACAGTTCTATTCCTGTCATAACAATCAATCTGGAGATGAAAGCTAATCTCAGCGATTTTTACTGTTTTGTTTTCTTCTCTCTCCTTTGAATGTATAATTAACTTTTAATATAGAAATTTCAAGGGAAGGACTTTTCAAATAAACATCTTACACTCATTTTAATTCCTTCTCTTCTGATGGCACCTAAGTTATCAACCATTATGACAGGTATTTTTTTTCTAATTAAAGACTCACAAAGAGAATTCGGTAACTTCCAAAAAAATGTTGGAAAAGAAAAAGGAGAGGGGGTAACAAAAGACAAAAATGTGGGGTGAGGGTTTGAGAAGGGAAGAAAGAGGTGAAGGAGGGGAGAAAAAAAGAGTAAAGAAGATAACAAACACAGCTGGCAAATGTCTTCAATTTACTGTGAAATCCACAAAGGTTAATTTAATGAAAATAAAATTATCCTGTTTATGTAAATAAACATTCTCATCAAACTCAAAGTTAGTATTTTAAATCTTTTATATTTAAGGGCTATGGGAAAACTTCCTCTGCTTTCTATTCCTTTCTGTCAACTTGCATTCAGCTAAAGTTCTTGTTAGGTATTTGTGCTGTTTGAGGAAGACACATCAAACATTCTTGTCTATCTTATCTCTAAAGAAGAATAACTGATTTTCAAATACTCCATGACACTTTTAAAATCTTAGTCATTGCTGTCCCTGTGTCCTATCTTGGTATTTAACCTAGTTCATTTAGCATTTCTGCTTAATTCCTAATTCTTTTAGAATTTACAGTTCTAATTTTACTGCTCTGTGATTCCCAATGCAACCATGTGTACATAAATAAATAGACCACATCAAATACTTGAATTAATCTAACTGTATCCATAAGGCTCTAGCATGCTCTGAACACTTTATGATCCTTAAGAAAAATACAGATCACTATTGTTATGCACTGTTTATTTACTTACACACTGCATATGCTGTTTTTAAAAACTGTATTTATCATTTAAACTTACTCTTTCCTGACACATAAAAGTACAGACAATTTTAACAACCATCATTCAATCTATGTACTTTTTTGTAGCTTATTTCTTAAAATAATGTAACATTTTCTTGAGGACTATTCCTTCACACTGTATTAATATATGCTACTGGGATTGGTTTAACAAGGAAGCTAACTGGCCAATAGTTGAACAGGATAAGATTAGGAGAAAGAGCCAAACTGAAAAGACAGGAAAGAAGAAGAACAGATGCAGAGAAAAGCAAGGTGGGCATGCTGTACTGAGAAAAGTTACCATGTCATATGGCAAACATAGATAAGAAATATGGGTTAATTTAAAAGTAAGGGTTAGCTAGGTACAATCAATCCTGAGTTATTGGTTGAGCATTTATAATTAATATTAAGCCTCTGTGTGGTTAGTTGAGAGTGCCTTGTGGGACAGAAACTTCTGTCTACCTTTCATATTTGACATTCTTTTGTCCAATTTTCATATCTTTTGAATTTCTAATAAAGCAATATTTTTCCAATTTTGTATTCATTTTGCTAACAAAAGTGTGACTCCACAGAAATTAATTATCCTGTTCTTGACTACAATTTTCTCACGGAGAGAGGTTTTTCTGGTGACAGAATATTGGGAATCACAGCACTCATCATTTTCTGTATATTATTCCCATGCAACTTTTTTATAAACTACAATGTATTTTGAAAATTCCATTCTCAGGACATATTTTCTCTTGATTAATTAGTCTAATAACCATATTTTTATTATTTTCCACATTCCCACAGATTATTGCATGATCTGTGTAATTATTAAGTTTATATAATGCAGTTTTCCTACTTTCTGACATGGTATATATTAAAGTTAACTAGTCATTGAAGTGAGGATTTGACTTCCACCTGCCATTCTGTTGTCTGGGTTAATAGACAAGACTCCTCTTAATGCTATGTTATTACAAGAATTTAACTACATGGTTTTGACATTAACTGTTTAATTATGGCATGTTAAATGTATAATAAAGGGCTTGTACCATGGGGTTAGGGTGAAAGCCTTCATGCTGAGCATCAAATGTCTCTATCTTCCAATATATTAAAACCACCATCAAAATCCTTAGATGCTAAGGGCACCATGGAAAATTCTTGTGGAAGTTTATTTTGATACAAGATTTTGTGGAGTTTCCCATGTCATGGGAAAAAAAAAGGCCAAATTTCCGGGTGACTCAGTTAAGTTAGAAACAAACTACTTTTGTCACTTAGAGCTGTGGCCAAAGAATTAACTCTGAATAAGTTTAATTAAGTGTTTTTTGCTGTGGGAACTCCTTCAGCCAATAGTCTAAGAAACCAGCCCACTTGGGCATGGTCTCTTATAAAATAAATGCAGCCATAAAGCTTGCCTGTGCTGTCTTTCTCCTCTCTTACCTGGCTGCTAGAGTCAGATTCTGTTGCCTACTCCTGAAGAGGACTGTGATCTGTGAGTCCCCCCTAATAAAGAGCCCTTCATTATACCCAATTCTGAGCTATTGGGGGACTCTATTACAACATGAATCTACATTTGGCCCTCACAGGACTCCCAACTCCATGCCTAATTAGACCTGCCCTGAAAGCCCAAACACCCAAAGGTCCATGGCCCAGAACATCTCCCACCCCTGCCTACTGGTTTGATTTCACCCCCTAAGTAGGTTCTTGCCAAAAACCCCACCACAGTAGAGCTACTGCACAGTGACTTGGCAATTTTCCAGGCTCAAGCAATTCCCTGCACTTTTAGAAATGATACAGTCTTTACAGACAAATAATGAACAGTTAACTGAAAAGACTGATACAATAGATTATCAAAAGTTAGCTGAAAAAATTAGTTCCATTGAAAAGGATAACATTAATTTGACAGACAAAATTCAATCCATGTCAAAGGGTACTGAAAATTATCTAAAAGGATTCATACTGTTGAATTGGACAATCAAAATCTTCTAAAATGTTATGATAGTTTAGTAAATAGAAAGGCAAAATCTACATGCCATCCAAATAATATCCAAGGATGAGAAGTTATCTTTATGGAAAAATTTCATACCCTGGAATCATATGTTCAGAATGAGAACCAGAGAATAGGTGGAGTTTGTGCATCCCAATATTAACTGCATTCAAGTCATATTGACTTCCAGAATTTCCCTGATACGAATTTTACTAGAGAGGGAAGATATTATTTTAGAATAGATCTTTTTACCACATAAAATGAGTAAAAATTAAAAAGTTGGGTGAAAAAAGTTTCTGAATTAATCATAAAAGGAAGATTGAGACTTTGTCAATTAGCAGGAATAGACCCAGCAGAAATTATTGTGCCTTTTACTACTGATGAAATTTTAAAAATTAGGGGACGACAATGAAGCCTGGCAAAGAGTTTGTACTATTTTTTTAGTAGAGATTAATAGCAATTATCCCAAAAGCAATAGAATTAACCTTATAAGGAGAATTACTTGAATCCTTCCCCACATTGTATGTGACATACCAATAACTGGAGCCCATACATTATATACTGTTGTATATAAATCAGGAAATATTGGTTACAGATCAGAAGATGTAAGTAGGATGGAAAAAAGCTCTTAGAATTCTGTCCAAAAGGCAAATTATATCCTATTCTTATGGTACTAAGAACTTTTAAAGAACCTCTCTTTATAGTTACTGATTTGCAATATGCAGAAAAAGTTTATTTACATATTGAAACTGCTGAATTTATATGAGATGATACAGAATTGACTTCATTATTCATTAAGGTTCAAGATATAATCAGGAATAGGCAATGTCCCATATATATATAACATACATATGATCCTATAAGGGTTTGCCAGGTCCTCTAGCAGAAGAGAATGCAGGAATTGATCAATTATTGATTGGAAATGTGCTGAAGGCCTCAATTTCATTAAAAAACATCATATCAATAGCAAAGTTTAAAGAAAGAGTTTCCTATTATATTGTAACAAGCTAAGGAGATTATCATTAGTTGTCCTACTTTTCCTTTCCATAATCAAACCTGCAGGGAGTAAACCAAAGGGTACTCAAAGGAATGAATCTGGCAGATGGATGTGTTCCATTTTGCAGGTTTTGAAAAACTAAAATATGTACACCACACCATTAACATTTATTCGGGTTTTTAATAGGCAACTGCTTTAAGCTCAGAAAAGGCTGATTCAGTAATCAAACATTATTAGAAGTTATGGCCATCATGGGTATACTCTGCACAAATAAAGACAGATAATGATCCAGCATATGTCTCTAAGAAATTGAAACAGCATTTTTTACTTATTATAATATAAAGTATATTACAGGTATACCACATAATCATACAGGTCACTCAGTTGTAGAAAAATCAAATTGAACTATAAAGGATATGGTAAACAAACAGAAAGAGATGGAAAATATCCCCAGAAATAGATTGCATAATGCTTTATTAACCTTGAATTTTTAACACTAATGAGAAAGGAACAATAGCAGCAGAGAAACATTGAATAATAAAAAAATCTTCTGAATTAAATATGCAGGTATATTTCAAGAATGTGTTGACCCCAGAATGGAAACCAGGGGATGTGCTATATTGGGGAAGGGGTTTTGCTCTTGTTTCCACAGGAAAACAAAAGCTATGGATACCATCAGACCTAATTAAGATTCTCTTTGAAATGGAGGAACCTCTTAAGAAAGAGAAAAGACATCTCATCCATAGAGGTGACAATTATAAAACTGGTAAGAAAACCTTATAAAGTTTGGGGCACTATTCTGTTCTTGTCTTTGCAGGAAATAACTCATCCTCAAAAATGTCAGGAGACCCTGAATGTTTAGATGCCTAAGGAAGAAAAGATAAGTATCCAGAAAGGATTACTGAGCAAAGAGGAATTGACTTATGCAGACAGATCATCTGGAGGGTAAAATTTCATTACATACTGCCCAGTAGAATAATAGTTGCGACTCACTTAAAAAAAATCAAAGCTGACCTTGAAGTTGGACAATGGCTATCTTTCTCTAAATCCAAGCTAGTTGTTAAAGGAAATATTCAGAGTTTCTGTTTCATGTCAGGAGCCATAAGGTATGGGACAGAAAAAGAAAGTATTTAGGAAAAAATTTACTATTCTCCATAACTATTTTGTCTCTGTTGTACCTTTCATTGAATATATGTCTATATGAATAATGTTTAAGTTTTCTATAATGAACAATAAATTTTCCTGCAGTAATCTTTGAAGTTTCCAGAAAGAAGATGGGACCCCACAACAATGACAGTTGATATGATATCATGATGTGATAGCGCTACTTTAAGATTTATTTTTGGTAACAGCTGCTCAAAATAATTTCAATTTTGTTAGTTGAAATGGTGCACCTTCTTACAATGTTCTGGCCAGAATGTCAAATAAGAATTTCAGAAAAACCCTACTGAATACTCAGAGACTTTTTGCAATTATCCCAGACTGTAATCTTGAAACTTAACCATAATTTTAGTTTTACAGAATCCCATAGAAAGAACATTGCCCCCGTGACAGCTATAAGCAATTCTAGATGACAATATCCCCTCTCCCAGCAACGTTTGTCCTCGGGGTTAGGGACATCAATTAGAGGTTGATTATAACTGTTATAGCGTTGGGGTGGAAATTATGTAGGCTCAGGGATCTGTTTGAATAAAAAGGGGTAAATGGATGGGATAATTGATAGATTAGTGTAAGCATACTCACACTAATAATAGTGAGCAATAGAGTGACTACTCATGAGATATTAATTATATGCAATTTACACTGGTATAGATTCTTGTATATTGATACAAATTCAAATTATATTTGTGACATGAATATCTTCCTATTTGTGTTTACAATATTTGTAAACCTAGACAAAGTTAAGTTGTCATATTGTATGTGTGCATGTTTCTACCTCTGCTTAAGACATTTTGTTTGATGATACAATTATATTATATATTTATCATAGTGCACTATACATTTCTACCTGTGATCAAGATACTTATACATTGTTTACATTTTGAGGCCATTGTCCTCATTTGTTGCACAGTTGTTTTTTTAATATTCTAATATGAAGTCTTAGTCTTTAAGCTATATAGGTATTAATAATTAAAGGTCAATACCCATCCATGTTTGTCACACTTATAGTTAGACTAATCACAATCTTTAGATAAATTGAGATTGTATTCCACATAGAAAATTAATCTTCAACCACTTCAAAGAGCTGTAGAATATGGCATTTATATAATTTAGGGTTCTGTTGACACGACACATGATTGTTGCTGGCAGTACCAATCAATTCTCAAAAGAATGTTGGGTACCAAAGACACTCCACACGTAGCTTGTTTCCTTCTTGGCAAATTCAGCCTTTGGGCAAACAACTGCGCATGCCTCAACCACTGACAAAATGTACAGTGCCCAGAATGGACAAGCAGTGTACAAAAAAAAAAGACTACCAAACTTTGCTTAGACAGGGTAAGTCAGTTTTGAAGATTTTCCTGCCTATGAAAATGGTTTGTCAATTACTCTAGGCCTTAGCAAAGTTAGTTGCTACAACATTGCAAATGAGAGTTTGGATGATTGCCCAAGTAGCCAGTTGTCTCTGTCAATCATTGCATATTTTAGAAGTGGCTTGATTTCACTTCCTGTTTACTCAAGTAATAGTATTTCTCTTTTCAGGTATTTGATTGGGTTGAAGACTAGATAGCTGAAGTTACTTTCCTCTCATGACTTGGCCAAGCCATTTCTAATACAAGACTTAGACCTTAGGATAGGAAAATTATTGAAACATTCAGTATATGTTTCTTGTTTGATATTGTTTATGGTGGTTATAATTCTAATTTCTGTACTTGATATTTGTTCTTATTGTATATGGTTTTGTATTAGGCTTAGAACTCTCCTATCTAGACAAAATGAAGAGGTACTGTAAAAACTCCTTCAGTTAATAGTCTTTAAGATACCAGCCCACTTGACTATGGTCTCTTATACTATAATTGCAGCCGTAAAACTTGTGTGCGCTCTCTCTCCCCTCTTGCCTGGCTGCTGGATTTGTTTCCTGTTTCTAGTTCTTGCAGAGGACTGTGATCTTGAGTCCACCCTAAATAAAAACCCCAGTTCTGAGCTAGGGCAGGACTATTTTATTCATGTTCTTTTACAATCCTTCATATACCTGCTAATTTTAACATAAAACATTTTCTTTTTTATTTTTTTAAAGATTTTATTTATTATGTATACAATGTTCTGCCTGCATGTATGTTTGCGGCCAGAAGGGGGCACTAGATTGCATTACAGATGGTTGTGAGCCACCATGTGATTTCTGGGAATTGAACTCAGGACCTCTGGAAGAACAGCCAATGCTCTTAACCTCTGAGCCATCTCTCCAGCCCCCATAAAACATTTTCTGACAGTTATCAAAAGATGAACTCTCCACCACATCCTAGCAATCAGAGAACCATGTATTTTGCTTCCATGTATTTAATACCTTCAAACACACATTTATTTATTTATTTATTTATTTATTTATTTATTTATTTATTTAAGATTTCTGTCTCCTCCCCGCCACCGCCTCCCATTTCCCTCCCCCTCCCCCATTAACTCCCCCTCTCTCATCAGCCCAAAGAGCAGTCAGGGTTCCCTGCCCTGTGGGGAGTCCAAGGACCTCCCACTTCCTTCCAGGTCTAGTAAGGTGAACATTCAAACAGCCTAGGCTCCCACAAAGCCAGTACGTGCAGTAGGATGAAAATCCAGTGCCATTGTTCTTGACTTCTCAGCAGTCCTTATTGTCCGCTATGCTCAGCGAGTCCGGTTTTATCCCATGCTTTTTCAGACCCAGTCCAGCTGGCCTTGGTGAGTTCCCAATAGAACATCCCCATTGTCTCAATGTATGGGTGCACCCCTCGCGGTCCTGAGTTCCTTGCTCGTGCTATCTCTCTTTCTGAGATCTTCACCAACCCAGCAAGTGACAAAGGTCTGATCTCCAAAATATATAAAGAACTCAAGAAACTGGACTGTAAAAGCCTAATCAACCCAATTATAAAATGGGGCACTGAGCTGAACAGAGAATTCGCAACAGAAGAAGTTCAAATGGCCAAAAGACACTTAAGGTCATGATCAACTTCCGTAGCGATCAGGGAAATGCAAATCAAACACACATTTCATTTAGTTTGTTTTTAAAATCTTTTTATGCCCAAATGGGAAGTTAGTTCATTCTCAGGAAAAGTTGTCTGAATAAGTCATCTTGATGTCAACTCATTTTGAATAATGTCTTTGGAGACAGTGGATTAAAGAGATCTCAAATAATTTCTGAAAAAATCTTTTCCTAGAAAAAATGCTTTTTCAGGTGAGTCTCAAGCTCTACAGAAAAAATGAAGCATTTCAGGTTTAGTTAACTTTCAGATTCTTGTAGACCCAGCAGAAATAAGAAAAGATGACAAATTATGTCCACATTTTCAGCATTCATTTTTTTTTGACTTAGCAACCCTTCAGTTGCCCATGCCTCTTGAGACCCTAATACAACTTCCCACCATGAGCAGGGCCTCCCAAGAAGTCAACTGATCACCACAGCATAACTTGTTTCATGAAGAATTGAATATTCAGGACAGAAGGACATTAAATTGTCATACCTTTCAACCATGAACTTTGAAATATGGAACATGACATATGAGAAAGATCTTCCTCAGTCTGGAACTTTCACTCTCTTTGGGGTTAAAAAGACTAAACCATTACATGTGGTGGGGGTGTCAACATGTGAGATGTAAGAAAGTTGCTCCTTTGAAGTCACAGATGGATAGATTTTTGATTCTTTAAGGAATGGACCTGTCCCCCTCATTTAGTCATGCATATTAAATAATGACCAAGCTAACTTGAATATATCTCCTTACCTCATGATTAAATACTCACATTCCTGCTTTAAGAGCTGGTAATTTGCACTTTATAAATTTACCTTTGATTCTGGAGTCTTTGCCTTTATTTTATTGCTTTGTTTAATTCATTCAGCGCTGTTAGATATGGGAATCAGTAGTTTGAGAAATTGCCTGAATGAAAAATTATTCTCAATGGGAAAATGTGAGTTTAAGTTGAAGGCTCAACAAACATGCATGAGTCATTATCATGGAAAATTCTATTAGCAAATATAAGGTTATAAATTAAAATGTATTATTTTACTTCTCATTTTAGACATACATTTTCCTACATGTGTGTCTGAATCTGCACCCTAAATTATTATTTTATGCTAATGTGGCATAACTGACCCATCAGCAGTTATCAGTTGTTTCTACCTTGAGCTGTAATAGTTTAAAATAAGTTGAAAAAAAATAAGGTAGGTTTCAGGACCCTGACTATGTATTTTTTGAAAAAATAACTAGAAAAGGGGCGCATGACATATTATTTTATACAATAGGGTTTCCAACTTTTGCTATAAGATCCACAGAGTAAATATTGTATTCTCTATCATCTTTACAACCCTATCTATGCTACTATACTACAAAATATGCCTCTTATAACATTTTAATAAACAATCCCTTTTCCTTCTTTTCTTTTTTTTTCTTTTTCATTTTCAGTTTTGTTTTATTTTTTTGGAAAGGGTTTCTCTGTGCAACAGTTCTGACTATCCTGTCCTGGAACTAGAACTAACTCTGTAGACCAGACTGTCCTTGAACTCACAAAAATCCACCTTCCTCTGCTTTCCAAATCCTGGGATTAAAGCCCTGGTTAAATGACTCCTTTTCTACAACAACAAAATGTCATTCTGAGATAAAAGTGCAACAATATAGATTTATCCAATTAGCCATATACAGTTTTCTTACCCCTTGCTTAAATAATAAAATATCCTGTAACTCTCAATTCTGGTATATTGCTTGATCCACAAATATGGATTACATACAGCAAGCAAAGGTCTGATCATGCTACAAGCCTGCATTACTAATTCCAAATCCTTCATAAATGTGAGAATGGTATTTTCAGAACTATTCTACTTGCCTCATTTCGAAGCTAATTCACCAGCTTATGGAGAGATTGGATAATTGGCTGCATTAATGTCCTGGAGTTGACATAAGACCATAACCTGAACAGAATACTTAAGACAACAAAATTTGTTCTTTCTCACGTTTGAACATGGAAGTCTGGAATTAAAGAAAAGACAGTACTCCATAAGTCTCTAGAAGATGGACCCTTTTTTCCTGTTGCCAGATTTGGATGCTGACCATAACCTTGACTTTCATAATTTGCACTCATGACTCCATAGTCCATGTCTTTACCATCACATAGCAATACCTATGTTGAGTATCTTTATTTCTGGGCTTATAAAAACATTACCACTCATAAGGATTATGCTCACCATAATCCAGTAGGAGCTCAAGTTGTTTATACATGCACAGATGCCAATTACAAAGTAAAATATCTATACTCTTAGAAAACAAATGTAATCCATATATTATTTTACATTAATTAAATGATATAGTATAAACTGTTGATATTATTGGCTTTAATTTATCTTCAAGAACACCAGTTTAGAGTGACTGGAATGATTCAGGGGTAATAGTGCTGTGTGTGAAAGACTGTGGGCATTTTACAAAAAATGAAACTAGAAACAACAAATTCTTAATGTAAGACAACTACACCCAAATAAAAATAGTCTTTCTACTGGAGGTAGATGGAAATGAGAGCCAATGGGATCTGGTGTGTGGAGTAGGGCAGGAAAAGCATGGGGAGAGGCAAGTAGAAATGGAGGGCATTTGCACAGGCAATGTGAAACCTGCTGCCGGAGAAATTCTCAGGATTCTATGAGGGTGACTATATTTACAACTCCTAATAATGAAGGATTCAAAGCCTGAAATGGCCTACTCTGTAACCAGCAAAGTTTCCAGTGAGTGGTGGGAATGTGACACCAACTAAGCCACAAAACATTCAACCTCCTATCTGTGCCTACAAGATGTACTGGGGAAATGGAGGCATGGAACTGTGGGAGTGGCCAAACAATGACTGGCTTAATTTGAGCCTCATCCCAGGAGAGGGAACCAGTATCCACCCAGCACTGCCTAGATGGCCAGGAACCAAAAGTTGGCTATTGCAGAGAAGTAAGATAAAAAAATCAATACAATGATTCTTGATGATATTCTTACATAATAAATCAGTGCCTAACCCAATTGTCATCAGAAAAGCTTTCCCTGGGGGCTGATGGAGCAGATGCAGAGACCCACACTCAAGTATTAGATGGAGAGAAAACCCAAAATGGAGATCTCCCAATGAAGCCCTGGGAACACTGTGGATGATTGGGAACAATTGTAGGAGAAGGAGAGCTGAAGGACACTAGGAGAACATAGCCTACAGACAACAGCTAAGTAGGACTCAAAATGGTTCACAGAGACTGAAGAGGCAAAACGGCAATCATGAAATCTACATGAGTCTGTACTGATCCTTTGCATCTATATTATGGTTAACTTGGTGTTTTTGTGGGAATCCTAACAGTGGAAGTAGGTGTATCTCTGACTCTTTTGTCTGCTCTTAGAACCCCTTTCCTCCTACTGGGTTGAGTCACTAAGCTTTGAGATATGATGGTTTGTACCTGGTCTTATTGTTTTGGCAAGTTTATGGATATATCTGGGATGCCTGCCCTTTTCTGAAAGAAAATGGAGGAGGAGTGGATGTGGGAGAGAGGGGAGTATCAGGGGAGAGCACTGGGAGGAGAGTAAGGAGGTGAAAGTGTGGTTGGATGTACAAATAAAACAAACAAATAAATGCATTTTTAAATTGCCAATAAGCAAATGAAAAACTCACTGTCCTTGGTAATCCTGAAACAAAACTTATTAAAGGCATAACTAACTCAAAGAAATAGTGAAATTTTACAGAAAACTGGAAGAGTTAACTGTATACATAATTGTATAAAAAGAATTGTGTTACTATATATTTAATTCAATTATCTACTAGATTATCATCTCATCAATTTTTATGAATTAATTAATAGTTCATGCACACTAAATTTTATTAGCTGAAGATGATAGACGGAAAGAAATTGTAAATTATTTCTCTTAAAGGAAAGACTTGTTTTGAATACATCCCCAGCACATGAGAAACGCAACATTACTTCATCAGGAGAATGTAAACTGTAACCACTTGTCTATTGTTTCAAAAGGAGACTAATTTATTGCTTTTGAATGTCAGGTTCTATCCACATATCTAAGAACATTGGAGGCTAGGAAGAACAGACAAATAAGCTTTTTCACTATTTCATCTCACTGATACCAAAACTCAGCAAAAGGTAACAGATAAAAAATAACTATTCCACTGGGGGAAGGGGAAAACTCCTTTCTTTTCAGCCAGTACACAATGAAATTTGTGGGTTAGAAGAGTGGGAAGAAAGAGGGGTACATATTTTCTGCCACCTATAAATTTTTGAGTCACCCCTGAAACATTTCTGGTTAGACTAGGAAATAGCAGTGAAACATTCCAGAAGAAATATCAGGTTGCCCTAGCAACAAAGCAAATGTGCATTATTTTTCATGCAGGGATGTTCAGGGATCTTGTTTAGATTAGCCATGTATTCAAAGTGGAACATGTAAAAGCATAGGAAGCCCACAAGTGTCCTCAAATAACATCATTGAAGACTAATGTCATTCATAAATAAAACAGCATTTACATTCAAAAGAAAACCGAACATACTTTTTGTAACTTTGGATCTACGGACTTCAAATAAATTTTAAGAATAGTCAGTTCTCTGCACGAAAGCATCATTATCAAAGGTATCTTGTGTTTGGAGGGTTCAAAGCCATCAAGAACAATTGTTGTAGGATTAACACTATATTTGGATAATGAAAAAAAGATGCATCTTATTGTCTGCCATTTAAATGATTCTCTAAAATCTAAATAAAAATGAATTTTATCCCTAAATACCACAATTAATATTGTTCTTCCACAAGCTCTGATACCCAAATGTTTGTGACTACCACATAAACCCCAAATTAAAAGGTAAAGAATTAGATTTGGCAAATGTGTTGAAAGCATGTATTACATACATAACTTCAACATCTTCAAATCCTTCAAGGGAGTGCCTGCAGAAACTAATTCAGATGCTTGGTAAGAAACAGGAGTTTCTACTTCATACTGTCCCACTTGATCACATTTTCTGGTACAGAGAGAACTGCTGGCTTCGGTAAGTAGGCAAAGCAAACATTGTTCAAAATGTGTCTCCATCAGTTACAATTAAGAGTGGTGATCGATGACTTAAACACCCTGTGATCCGGAAAATTCTGTTTATCAACATTAGTGGTTCTTTCTGCCCCACTTCTCATAATGTGTGGTAATCTTTTCCAGTCCTTGCTTTGTATTTTTATGTTACACAACGGCATCAGGCTGGGAGCACTGCTCATCAATTCAGCATTAATAAGGGGTGCTTCGTACCTTAACATCATCTTGCATACACGCTAATTTTCCTTCTCTCCCTGCTCTCCATCCTTAGTGCAAAGCTGTCATCTTCACTAATTAAAATTCATTACCTCCTCTTGAAGCAGAGAGGCTGAAAAATTACTGACTGGTTGTCTCCATTGTACTTAATAAATCCCTGGAAAATGATAATGTCCTGTAGGGGGGGTTGCTTTTTAACTTCTCATTGCTCTCGCAAGGTAGTACCCACAGATATGCTCTTTGGTTTCTCATTTATGGAATGATACTGTCAACTGGGGCTGTAGGAAATCTGCCAGCTTGTGGTTACCCACCTTCTGGGGTGTGGCCTCTTTTACTATGTATGCTGATGCAAAGCCTGCATCTGCCCCTTCTGCCCAGGCTGCTCTTTTGGATTGCTGGATTGCTGGATTCGATCTCTGTTCTCCATTCAAGCAGAGAATTCTGATTTGTGAGTTTACCCCTAAATAAATAGCCATCTATTTCTCAATTCTGAGCTAGTGTCGGATTTCTTTTAAGCATCCATTCCACAAACTGGGAAGGGTTGGTCTTTGAGTATTTAGACCAGTCACTCATATCTAATGAACACAATATTATAAATATGCCGCATGTTGACCTTACAACATGACCTCCAAAACTCTTCAATAGTCTTTCCCAGTGCCTTAAAACTTTTGGTGGCCTATCATCTTCTCCAATATTAATACTGCCAAATTTACAACACAAACTGGGCCATCCATCTACAACTGCTCTTTATAGATTGCTATGAATTTGTTTGTTATCCTCAGAATTGTTTCTTTCATCTTGCCTAGAGAATTCTAGTGAGGAGTCTGGTCTGAACCCAGAACAGAGTAGAAGATATATGTACTGGAGGCAGAAAAGATTCTAACACTTAGGGACCATTAAGTGCACAGAGTAGCGTCTTTGTTAAATCATTCCTTTTCTGTTAATACTCATTTTTCTATTTTGTTATGTTCAATCATGTGCTATTTTTAACTTTGCAAAAAAATTGTATGGTTAGTGAGATAATAACTTGAGGATGCATAAGATGTAGCCTTAAAGTCCAGGTGGTAGATACTATGTTTCTCATTACACAAGTCAGTTAACACTATGGGCTTCCATTTCCTCATTTGCAATGTGATAAATGACTTCTATTCAAGGGATTCCTTTAGGTTTATTAGAATAGCGCATTTAATATGCCTAGTTTAGAGGCTAAAGTGAATTAGAGAAATCATAATATTCTTTTTAATAAAAATTGCTCCAAGTGTCTATTATATTCCTAATGTCAACTGAGTTTTCATATTCTCCACATACTTCTGTGTACCTGATGAGGAAGCAAAGAAGCTTGGGCACTTAAAACATAGCATACAACCCTTCATGCTATGGGTTGCATTGAATATCTGAGGCATGAATAGGTACTGAATAAGATGATTTGGTGATTCCTTATGGAAATAATACAATTTGGGGATCTTGCATAAATTTTTCCTGCTGCTCAGAGTTATATCATTGGGTTGGACATATTGTTTCCCATTTTTCTCCCTAGTTCCTGTCACCATAAAGAACCCGAAGATTATCTTGATCTCTCAAGTACATGGGATGTGTCTTTGAAAAAGATGCCTTGCCATCAGCCTCATGACATGGCTCTGTGTATCTAGCAATCTGTCTTTATAGAAAGCAAAAATCAGAGCGTTGAGATAATTTTCCTTTGTAAGATAAGCATAACTTAACAGTATGATACGTTTCTCCTTATCTCAGCTTCAACTGTTTTAGTCACTGTCTGGTTTTTGTTTTCTTCCAAATCTATTCTACATAGTTATAATTTACATTTTCAAGTCCATCTTGATTTGTATTTGCCTGAAGAAAAGATGAGCATCAGTTCCATCTGTGAAGCCGAGGAGAGGCTTATATCAGCACATAAATAGGTAAAGATGATTTGAATCTGCAGCAAGGTATGCCTTGATTTGAAATGAGCTGACTCTTTGAAAGCTTCTCACTACTAATCCTGGGATATTAAGTTCTTACCTCCCGTCCCCATACTTCCAACTTTCCTGTGACTAATGAGGTAATGAAGAAATGATGCAGTGCAGGGATTGGCTTTCCATGGGGATGCTTGGGTAACGCTGTTCTTTTCTGTGATTTTGTTTTTAACTGGAAATAATTTAGTATAATGTCAAGGACTGAGTCTCATTTTCAGATCCTGGATCTTCATGCATCTCCCATCACACTTTCATAGGCTCTACCTTCATCTTAAAAATAAAATTCTCTTATTTTTTTCTTCCTGTTGCAGTACCTCAAATACTCACTGGAAAATTTCATCCACACCGTAAGTTTTTTCATTCTCATATTTGCAGAGATGATTTCATAATTCGTGCTTTTTGGAGAAGTTAAGGTGTTATCTCACAAAGTTTCCTCTGAAGTTATGCAAAAGGGGATCATATCCAGGTGTTACTTAAGAAGCAGATCATCAACAAAACAATAATTAAAATTAAACTTGAATTCACTTGGGTTTCCTAACTTTTTCCCTTTGGACAAATTGATCCATTTCAAGTAGATTAGCAATCAATCCCAAAAGACATGCAAGGATGAAGAAAAAAGACCAGTCCCAAATGAAGTCGGGTATGTGTGTGTGTGTTTGTATGCGTGCATGTGTGTGTGTGTGTGTGTGTGTGTGTGTGTGTGTGCAGTTATAACTACGATAAATGTACCGCTATGGAACAATGCCAGAGATAGAGGAGTAAGTGAAGTAGAAAAGAATAATGGAGAGGGAGAATACTTGGATGTCCAACTTATCTACATAAAAGAACAGACAGCCACCGTTCCAGTTTAATGTCAGTTCTAGTCCCTTCTCTCTCTTCATAGAGGGTGTAGACAGGAGAAATACATTCTCAAAGAAATGCCCTCTAGTTCATTTATGCATTCTGCATGCTGAAAAACTTTACCTGATTATCTCACAGGCAATGCACACTAAATGTCCTTTTTCACCCCCAGCTGAACTTTGGTTACTATGAGGAAGTGGAAGATAGCCTGGTATTTTCGTCTTCCTTCTTCGCTCTTTTCAAGTATGAAGTAGTAATTTATGCTCTCGCTAATTTATTGAAAAGACATTATATCTTCATCATATTATGCAATCTACATACAGAAATATTCTAAATTTCCAAATTCAGAGAAGCATCACCTTCCTTTTAAAAATGAGAAAACAGTATATATGGTTCAAACTGTTTCAGAAGTGTCCTGAGGTATGTGATCACCATCACTGGGGACATGCCAATCCACAGGGTTCCTTCCCTCGTCCTCTGTTATCTTTAGCCTTCACACTGTTGAAATAATAGAGAGAATAGACTCCTTGTAATTTTCTTTCTTGAGCTCTGCTTCCAGTGCTGTTTCAGAAACTCACATCAGATCCAGTCAATTCTCTGCTATTAAAGTTCCAGGCTCTTTTCCTGCTGCAGCTGATGTTTATCAAGCCTGATCTTTCACTGTGTCCCACACAGGTCCTCGCCTCTGCTGATGCTGCATTAATCATCATGCCCAGGAAATGCTAGGCTCATTCCTGGCTCCTTTGCTTGTGTCATTTCTTACCTCTGACTACAATGCAATTATCTCACCTACTCCAATCCCACCTTTGAAAGACAAAGTTAGACTTAATTATGAGTTTAAATTTTGTCCCCTCAATGAACCCATTTCCTAAGCATATTTCAACATATACCTGTCAGATGGCAGACATTACATTACATTACATTACATTACATTATAATTGCTATGTAGATCTTTGTGATAATGGAAGCTTGGGCAGCATAGAGCATCTTTGTGTTTGTTCTCATATAACCAATTCAGTAATTGATACCCAGTAGGTGCTTAATATACCATTTTCTTTCAAATCAGTGAGAACATTTTATATCTCCAGAACATATATAAGATTATTATCTTGGAAAGGGAGGACAAAGTATCAGGTTACCCTGATATACTGATATTTTGAAAGTGACATTGTAGGTTGACACTAAGTAGAAATTAATAATGTTAAAAAATACTTCATACTGTACTTGCACAAAAATCCTCCATGAAATATTACCTTCACAAGGAAATATTTTTGCGTCCAAAAACATAAGCAAATTATACAACATCCAAATGTAAATGATGACTCGTTCATTTCTGGACTGCTCAGACCTGAATAATCACACAGAAACTATATTAATTACAGCACTGCTTAGACTGTTAGCTCATGCTTCTTATTAACTAACTCTTACATCTTAAATTAACCCATTTTTATTAATCTGTGTATTGGCACAAGGCTGTAGCTTACTGGTAAGGATCTGTCATCTGTCTCCTTCGGCAGCAACATGGCATTTCTCTGACTCTGCCTACTTTCTATCTCTTCTAGCCTGAATATATTCTGCCCTGATATAGACTGGAGCAGTTTCTTGATTGGCCAATGGTAATAAAATATATTCCCAGCATACAGAGGGGAGTCCCACATATCCTCCCCTTTTCTGTCTAAATAAAAAGGAAGGTTTTAATGTTAACATAGTAACATTACATGTAACAAAACAGTTATCAAGCAAGAATTATAGTTGAAATATTTAGCCCATTTGCATCTGACAAAATAAAGAAAAAACTCTACAATCTATCCTATCTTTGTGAGTATAAAGCCTTATATCTATTTTATCCTTTATCATAACTAAGCCTACTTGGAATGGCTAGAAAATGGATTTTTTATTAAAGAAGTATATGGATAAATTTAATTTAAGTACTCATTGTATATTGCCATTTAAGAGTCAACTAACAGCACAGTTTATTAAACTATGTGAAAATACAGTTTCTGTTATGAAGCAATGTATATCATAGCTCACCGAAAATAAACCATACAAATGTTTTATGTGGTTATTGTGTCTAGGACTTTCAGCATGATGGTAAAAATCAGAGATAAATCAGCAAGTTTCACAACAAAATAGAATTCAAAACTGTGAATGCTTTGACAGTAGAAATAACAGTAGAAGTACTAATCATATTTATTGTTCCCCAAATTCTCTTTATATCCACAAAAATCTATATAGAGAAATATTCAATGTGTATTACACTCTCTCCTGGTTAGACCCAGTGTTTCTTACACATCACACATACAGAGTGGGAGGCAGCAGGGAGAAAGAGAAAGAAGATAGAGAGAGAATATAATTTTAAAGATAATCACCTAAAAGTTATCTAATTATTCACTGACTTTGAGCAGCAATACCAAAAATAGGAGTACTTTCTACTCTTTTCTGTTCAATTCCCTGTTTGTTGGTTTTGAATTCAATTAATTTGCAATGGAGCACTCTGTGCTGTTTAGTCATGATGTTTTCTTTTCCTTCTGTCCTGTGGGTGTATTACATTGGCTTCAACTAAAGCATGTAGCTAAAGGATGGATTGCCAAGCAATCCATCATTATTATTTCACCAGCTCATCAAACCTTTGCAAACACGTTTTAACACCACAGCCTCAAGCTGACTATTCTTTGTTTTCTTAATTGTCCATCTCTCTAATAGGCAAGAGACAGGAAGACCCAGTGCAAGGAAGGATGTGATGATACAACAGCATTTCTAAACCCACTGAGAAAAAGTGAGCAATCTAAGAGAAGAGTGATTATCAGAGAACAACCTTGTCTTTTGTCTAAAGTTTCCCTGTACAAACTGTAAAGAAATGTGGGCAGGAACACAAAGCAAAGACTTATGCCAGGGGACTATTAAAGGGTTTGATACAACACACATCTTTCTGCTCTTGGAATTTAAATGTATGAGGAGATTATTTCATCTACAATGGCTTGTAACATTACTTACAATAGAAGATATGTGCAGAACACTAAACTACCCAGCTTTCAGGTGCGAACTTTAATGTCATAGCATCCTCTAGTTTCTTCCAGCTCTTAAAAAAACTCTCAAGTTCAAGATTATCACAGTGGAAACTAATGTGTCTATACAAGTTAGTTTCTCTAAGTCACAGAAAACCTGCCATCTTTCAGCCAATTTAGAATTTTAATATTGTGTAGGGAAAAACAATTGACATATTTCATTAATAAAGATTCATATTTTGTTTTATAAAATTTTACTTTATGGCCAACAATATTGTACCACATTAGAGGATTATTCTTTTATAGAAAGGGGATGTGTTGGGGGCCATTTCCACATCAGAACTGATGTAAGACACTGGTGAGATGGATGCACCTGTACAAACAAGAGGACCAAAGCCACAGAGCAAAGTCAGTACCAAGTGGGCTTAGTGAGACCCTCCAGTCTCAGAAGGCTGAGATGGCAACCATAGAGCAGGCTTGATATCAAGACTAGCTCTGCAGACAAAATCTATGTTTGTGTAGAAATTTATGACTCAAAAAATAAAGGGGAAAACATATGGTGAAAGTTTCTGGGCATCTCCCTCAGGCCAACTATGTCCTACACTCATGCCCACCTCATTAAATGTGTGCCTGTATATGCACACATATGTGCACCGAAATACATATGAACACAAATATACACACAAATATATATCATTTGCTTGACAACATAAATGAAGATCTTTCTAATGAATAAAGAAGTATCTTACTCTAGAAAATTATAGTTTGTTTACATAGTGATTTTTAGATTTTGTTTTGTTTTTGAGGCACTCTAACAATCGACCTGCTTTTGCCGGCCAGTTTCTGGACTCATAAACATGAGATTCCATATAAATCAGTTATTATTTTAATTTGAAATAACAGTTGATAATATATACTTAGATTCTTCAATAATATAATCTTATCGTTTTATTTTTGGTTTTGTTTTTTTACACTCTGTTTTAGTTTGCTTTCTGCTGCTGTGATAAAACACTGACAAAATCAACTAAGGGGAATGTTTTATTTGGCTTATGATTCCACATAATAATCTATCATTGAAGAAATTCACTATTAACTATAACTTCAGCTCCAGGGTAACCCTACACTTCTGGCTTCCATGGGCACCAGCACACACATACATAAACCCATTCAGACCTACACATATACACATAATTAAAAATAAATAAATTATTAAACTTATCTATTTATCACAAGTAAGAAATAAGAGGGTGTATATTATAATCACAAGATTAGATGGGCTGCATTTAATAAAGCATTTGAAAGCAATTCTTATTCTTTGACAACATCTTCTGTTGTAAAAGTTGAGTTTTGTAATACCCAATGAAAGTAGGCATTTACTACTGTTGGTGTCATAAAAATACACTTAAATCAAGAATTAGGACTGGAGAGGTTGTTGCTCTTTCAGCATGCACGGCTCTTGCAGAAGACCTAGGTTTCATTCCTATCAGGGGTCTTAAAATAGCATTTAAATACAATTCCAAGAAACCCAGTGTCTCCTGGCTTCTACATCTCAATACACATGGTGAACAAAATGTAGACAGAGACTGTTCATTTGTTTCCCAGCTGCCCAGTCCCGAATAATCACTTAGAAACTATATCAATTACAACATCATTTGTCCAATAGCTTAGGTGTATTTCCAGCTAGTTCTTACATGTTAAATTAACCCATTTCTATCATTCTATATTTTACCATGAGACTCGTGGTTTGTTACCTCTTTCTTTTCGGGCAGCTACATGGCATCTGCATGACTCTACCTTCTTTCTCCCAGCATTCAGTTTAGTTTTTCTGGCCTAGCTCAATTCTGCCTTATCATAGGCCAAAGCAGTTTATTTATTTAAAACATACAAAGGGGAATCCCATATCACACAAACTTACACAGACACACATGCATACACATACATACAAGAAAAGAAATAAATATTTTTCCAAAAAAAAAGAACTGGCAAAATGTCTATTAAGTTCTGTATCTCTGAGTACTGATATTTACGTTCCACATCTACTCTTTATGAAACTGTGAATTTTATAAATATTCAGCAATACTACTGTGAAACTTTGTGATTAGAATTTAAGCTTCATTTTTAATCAAGGTAATGGAAGCAGTGCTAGAAGTTGTTTATAAAATAGTGTGAATGCCTTTCTTTTTTGTTTGCAACAAAAGCATTTGCAAGGGTCATGCTGCTTTTTCCACTTCATCCACAGGAACTTCTTATATCCTATGAAAATACTTGAGGCTGAAAATTAAAAAAAAAAAGTCTTTTAAGTTGAAATTTTCTATAAAACAAAGAAACCAAGCCTTTTAAAGATTCTATTCTTGCTATTTTATTCATAAACTTAGTAAGCTTTAATAGGAAATATTAAATACAGTTATACTAAGCAAATAGCTGGATTGAATTTTCAAAAGATTGGAGAAAAATCTTAACATGACATTCATAGTGATCAGTCATCTTGGTTTTCCCCTTTCTTTAACCTCATTTAACACTATGCTTTTGTGTAACTATATTAGTTATACAATTCACTCAAGGTTTTTAAACTTATGTTTTATATGGTTAATTAAATATAAATGGCAGTATTCCATACACTAAATGTAAATGGCAGTATTCCATAAAAAACAATTTCATAGAGTTTCAGTCATTCCTCCTCCAAGGCACATTCTTTCTAATTGTGTTTTGGATACTATTGTTCTCAAATGATCAGCTTTTTGTTTATACAATTGAGGCGTCCTCTCCCCTCCTCACTCTTTCTTTCTTTAAATTACTGTGCTCTGTTTTCCCTCCAGAGCTGGTTAATTTTTTTTCGATTTGTCACAAACTAGAGTCACCAAACATAAGGAACCCCCTCTGTTGCCTTTATCAGACTGGTTGGAGGCATGACTGTAGGATATTCTTAGATTAAAGATTATTGTGGAAATGTCTACCCCATTGTGAGTTAGGCCACTCCTGGGATGGCAGTCCTTGGTATTACAAGGAAAGCACCATGAGTAAGCCATGTTAAGCAAGACTGTATGCAGCTTTCCTTAGTGGCCTCTCCTTTTGCTACAACCTCCAGGATCCTACTTGAATTCCTTCCCTGACTTTCTTCAGGGATGAACTCTGATGAAGACAACCAAGTCAAATAAACCCTTTCTTCACTCTGATTCCTTTAGGCCAGACTATACACCCCACAGCAAGGGAAAATAAACTAGGATGCTTCTTTTGATAACCCTTACCTCCACCCAAATCCTTACTAACTTTTCACCATCTCTGCATATTCCAAATAAATAAACATTTCTAAAGATTCAAAGCTACCATGGAGTTAGAAACAAATATTCTGAGTGAGATACACCAGACTCGGAAAGACAAACATTATATGTATTCTCGTGCTTGTGGATGTTGGCTTTCACTTTTATGATTTCATGTGAAGAGGAGGGCTCTTCTGGTGTGGGAATACTGGGCCAACTAATACTAAACAATTTATGAAAAGGTCAAATAAAATACTGATACTGAAGAAGATTTCTATCAAGGGGGATGTGATGTGGCATTCCCCTCTGTATGCTGTGAATGCGTTTTAAGGCTACTGGTTAATAAAGAAGCTGCTTTGGCCAATGGGTTAACAGAGTAAAGGCAGCAGAAAATCCAAACACAGATGTAGAGCGAGATTAAGCAGAGTCAAAGAGAAGCCATGTAGCCACCGAAGGAGACAGACAACTCAGAAACTTACCGGTAAACCACAACCCTTGTGGTAAAATACAAAATAATAGGAATGGGTTAATTTAAGTTGTAAGAGTTAGTTAATACGAATCCCAAGCTAATAAGCCAAACAGTGTTTAATTAATAGTTTCTGTGTAATTATTTCGGGTCTTGGAAGCCAGGAACAAAGGAGCAGCCACCAACTACAGAGGTGGTAGTAAATGGACTAGAAACCACTAGATGGACATCACAGATTAACAAATAAAAACTCCAATGCCTAGAATGAGTTACCAATATTGACTTTATTACCTAATTGGTTCTCATATAATCAAAAATATTACAGGTTATTGACAGTGATCTTGCTTATCCCTCAGAATTTTTTCTTTTATTCTTCTCTCATATATTACATCTCCACCACAGTTTATCCTCTCTCCACTCTTCTTAGTCCCTTTCCCCATCTCCCTTCCCCAGATCCACTCTTTCTCCATTTTCCCAAAGAAGAAGAGGAAGAAAATAAGAAGAAGAAAAAGAAGAAAGATCAAGTCCTTAGGGCTATCCAACTAATATGTCCTAACAAGTTACAATAAGACTAGGCACAAAGCCTCATATCAAGGTTGAAGGATGCAACCCAGTAGGAGTGAAAGGATCTCATTTACACACAAAAGAGTCAGACACCTCCACTCTTATTGTTGGGAGTCCCACAAGAATACCAAGCTACACAACCATAAGATATACGCAGAAAACCTAACTCAAACCCATGCAAGGTCCATGATGATCACTTCAGTGTGATCCCCTGTGAGTCCTGTATAGTTTATTCCGTGAGCTGTGTTCTCATGAGGTATCTTTGAAGAGAAAGTGGGAAGAACCCTACAACAAATGGGCACAGGAGATCGCTTTCTATGTATAACCCCAGCAGCACAGACATTAAAGGCAACATTAAATAAATGGGACCTACTGAAACTGAGAAGCTTCTGTAAAGCAAAGGACACTGTCACTAAGACAAAAAGGCAACCTACTGACTGGGAGAAGATCTTCACCAACCCTGCAACAGACAAAGGTCTGATCTCCAAAATTTATAGAGAACTCAAGAAACTAGACTTCAAAATGCTAATCAACCCAATTAAAAAATGGGGCACTGAACTGAACAGAGAATTCTCAACAGAAGAAGTTCAAATGGCCAAAAGACACTTAAGGTCATGCTCAACCTCCTTAGCGATCAGGGAAATGCAAATCAAAACAACTTTGAGATATCATCTTACACCTGTCAGAATGGCTAAAATCAAAAACACCAATGATAGCCTTTGCTGGAGAAGTTGTGGAGAAAGGGGTACCCTCATCCATTGCTGGTGGGAATGCAAACTTGTGCAACCACTTTGGAAATCAGTGTGGCGGTTTCTCAGGAAATTTGGGATCAACCTACCCCTGGACCCAGCAATACCACTCTTGGGAATATACCCGAGAGATGCCCTATCACACGACAAAAGCATCTGTTCAACTATGTTCATAGCAGCATTATTTGTAATAGCCAGAACCTGAAAATCTTATAGTTGCTTTGGTTTGCATTTCCTTGATGGCTAAGGATGTTGAACATTTCTTTAAGCATTTTTTATCCGTTTGAAATTCCTCTGTTGAGAATTCTCTATAGATATGTATTCCACTGTTTAATTTGATTATTTTGTTTGATGATGTCTACTTTCTTGAATTCTTTATATATCTTAGATATTAGGCTCTGACTGATTTGGAGTTGTCAAAAATATTTTTCCATTCTTTAAGTTGTTATTTTGTCCTATTTGACCCTTTGTCCTATAGAAGCTTTTCAGCTTCATGAAGTCCCATTTATTGATTGTTGATCTTAGTGCCTGTGTTATTAGTTATCAGGAAGTTGTCTCCTGTGCTAATGAGTTCAAGGCTATTCCCTACTTTCTTTTCTATAAGGTTTAGTGTATCTGATTTAATTTGAGGTCTTTGATTCACTTGGACTTGAGTTTTGCACAGGGTGATATGGATTAATTTGCATTACAGTTTCATGGTAATACCTTATTACTAAAGACACCACATACTTCAGTTATTAGTCGTAGAACATGGAGAAATAGATAGTTCTTTCCTTAAAGATTCATTCCTACTGGCTAGCTTCTATATTGCTTCAAGGTATTATGCACACTACTAGAGGGGGAAAGTAAGATTCAGTGTGACCTTAGAGAATACAATAGCATCCAACCAGAAAAGACATGCTAACTGGTGCTGCAGTGATTGGTATTATGAACAAATGAAAGACTTTCTGAATGGTCAGTACAGACAAAATCACAGTATGAGCCAATATGACCACTAACTCCCACCTTTAGCCAGGAAACCATTCTCTTTATTGACAGTGTCTAGGAATTTTCTTTAAGAACATGGCCTCTGGTAGGGCAAATATGCTCCAGTAGATGACTACACTCTCAAAAATATATAGCCAGCCCTTTTATTGTTTATGCTATTGTTATTATTTGTTGTTTTGCAGGGGTTGGTTTTTGTCTCTTTGGTTTCTGAGTACACAAAGTTGGATGATAAGAAATTGGGAGCTGACCTTGGAAAACTTGAGGGAAGAGGATGAATATGACTAAAATATAATGTATAAAATTGTTCAAGAATCAATAAATATCACTTAAAAATGCTGGTGACCAGTAGATATGTATTTTGTTAACTGAAATAACTGATTAAATGATAAGCAATCTTTAGCTGATTAAATGCATATTTAGTTCTTAGAAATGCTTTTGAATGTAGTAGGAATAGTGGGCTGCTTGTCATCCCAGCTACCCAGCTAGCTTACACCCAAAATAATCACACAGAAACTTTATTAATTAAATTACTGCTTGGCCCACTAGCTCTAGTTTCTTATTAGCTAATTCTTACATCTTAATTTAACCCATATTATTAATCTGTATATTGCCCTGTGACTGTGGCTTACTGTCAAGATTCTAACCAGCATCCATCTGCAGGAGATCCATGGCATCTGCCACTCTGTCCTTCTTCCCAGCATTCACTTCTGTCTACTCCACCTACCTAAGTTCTGCCCTATCAGGCCCAAAGCAGTTTCTTTATTCGTTAGCCAATGAAAACAAAATATAAACAGAAAGAACTCCTATACCATCTCCCCTTTTCTGTTTAAACAAAAAGGAAGGCTTTAACTTTAACATAGTAAAATTACATATAACAAAACAATTTTCAAGCAAGAATTACAGTTACAATATTTATATCTATTTTAACCTTTATCATAACAAAGGAAAACTATAACTATCTATCTATTCTTCAACTCTATCAAAGACTTAAGAAGGATATAATATTGCCTATGTAAACTAGAAGTAAGCAACTTCCAAAACTCTAGAAATGACAGTCATTTGAACACCCAATAATGTTTCCTTGATGACAAAATGGAGAATGTAACTATACAAAGCAAGAAATGTACACATATGCATAAAAACACATGAAATATCTTTATACCTGTGTGTTTGTTTATATATGTATATGGAAAGCTTTGTATAGATTAGGTCAGACCCTCAGTAATGAAGCATAAGGACAATGGGATCTCTTTAGTTTATTCATAAGTAGCTAAGAGAAAGAAATCATTAGAGAAAGAAGGGAGAATGCAATCAAAGAGGCTGAACATACTATCAGTAACATTTAAATAGAATTTGCCTTTAATAGCATAAAAGATCTTTGCTTCAACCAGGTTATGGTTTATTGCTGTTGAATTTTGCATACTGAGTTCCTTTCAACAACTTCTCCAAAGATATTCCTCTTTTGATTCCTTGATGCAGACCAGCCTGACATACTTGAGAGTCTGAAAGACAGCATCAGGATCATTCATTGATCTCTGTACAGTGCAAAGTACAATGTGTTCTGTTTTCAGGTTGTTATTTCTCTATAGTGAGCACCCCCACTTAAATAAATCAGATTGATTTGCAACATTTTGACACTCAGTGTTTGAAAACCAAACCAACTGAATCAGAATCACACATACAAAATAATCTAGGAATCTGGGTTTTTTATATAAAAGCTAAGAAATTCTGGTGAAAGTTAAGTTTAGAATGATTCTACAGATGTTTCTGATGGCTTTTTGCCGCTGATTCAGGTTGGCATACAGAGGTGTTGCTATTGTTGTAGCTTCCTGCAGAATGGCCAGTGGAAGGTAGTAATGTCTTATTCCCTGAGACTTACAGATATCATCATAAGGAAAAACAGTCTTCAAAGATAAGAATTAGTTAAGGGTCTAAAGACAGAATTGTCACTAGTCAGGTGATCCAAAAGTATTATCACAAGTGTCCTTGAAACATATTGAAAAATGAGATTTCATGAAATACAAAAAGAACAAGTCTCACATAAAGATGAGGCATGAAACAATTTAAGGTTATTGGCCTTGAAGATTAGAGAGATGTGGCAAAATCCTACACATGCTAACAGTCACCAAATCTGGGAAAAGCAATGATGTGATTTTCAACTGCAGAAGAGACTGTGGCCCCAAAAGTATTTTCATCAAGTTGGATTGATTTCATTCTGATATACAGGACTATAAAAGGGTGTATTATATAATTTGAAGCCATATAGTCTATGATAACTCATTAGAGCAACCATAAGAATCTAATTCAATTCACAAGGCAAAAATTAAGTTCAACAATAGCTGAGTTGAATTAATCTGACTTTACTGTATTCTGATAGCTTTATTGAGAATAAATCTTATAGGCTCATACATTTGAATGTTTCATTTGCAGCTTTGGACCTATTCAAGAAAAATTAGGAATGACTAACTCTTACATCTTAAAATAACCCATTTCTATTAATCTGTGTGTTGACATATGGCTGTGACCTACAGGTAAGGTTCTGGTGTCTTTCTCCTTCGGCAGCTACATGGCATCTCTGCCTACTCTCTCTATATATATCTCTGTTCAGATTTCTTGTCTAGCAATATTTATTCTATCCTTCCATAAGTCAACGCAACTTCTTTATTAACCAATGGTAATAAAACATATTCACAGCATACAGAGAGGAATCCCACATCACTCATGTGTCATTTTTTTTACATTCTACCTCATATGTTATATGTGTGTGTACATCTTACTGTTAAACAGCAAGCCCTTACTTCCCAGTACTCTCAAGATGAAGTTTAATATTCATCTGTGAATCACTAAGCATTTATGTAGTACAAAACCTAATGGATATAAGACAATTCAGTGCTGAAGTGGAATTCAGTGGTTACAGATTCACATTACTTTTGCTGAGGAGCCAAGTTCAGCTCCCATCACTCACATTAGGATTTCATGAGTATATCACTTCCATATATTCAGACCTATCATAAGCACACATCTACAACCACACCCCCACACATATTTCTAATGAAAATGTGTCTTTTTAAAAACAGGGTAATTAAAAAGAGCTAAGGAATAAAATGTTTCTAATGATCTAGCTGTTCTGTCCACAGAAACGTATTAAATGGACCCCAAGTGATAGGCAAACAGGAATCAGTATTTTACTGGAACGTATTATAAGTGAGGTATGAATTCCAATGGGTCTTATGAACTATTGTGAGAAGTTTAATTGTGGGAGGATTCACTTGAAGATTTACTTGAAAAACATTAAGTACCTCTAATAGTATCTTGCCCACAGTGAGGATAGTCAAGAAAGTCAGCTATTGAGGATAAAGAAATATACAGAATAAGTAGTACTCACATAAGTTATGCAGGAAACATTAGGAAAAGCAAGTAGGTAAACAATTTCATCTACTCACATTTGTGGACAGTAAAGTTGAATTAAGAACCTGGATTAATAGATTGATTTAGAAGTTTCTATAAATTAGTCAATATTTTATTTAAAAAATTATCCTCAAGGAATCAGAAGGATTTTTTGTTTTTCTTTTCATTTCAAATATGTATCAATGTTTGATTTTATAGGAAAATATTATGTTTTTATTTTCTCATTACCAGAAAGCTTTTTATAAGTAGTTTGGAACAGAAGTGATCAGGAAAACCATAGTAACAAAACCACTTCTGAAAACCAGAGTACAATATCTCTTATTTGAGAGGATACAAATAAAATGAAAATATGAAGAATATAACTCCTCTTGTCTGAGTACCAGTAAGCCTGCCAACCATTTCTGTTGGCTGTGAGACTAACTTCCAGATGGCAGAATAAATTCTTGAGCAACAAGCCAACATCTGAGTTCCCTGTCATGAACAGTTTTGTACTACCTACAGACCTGTCTCTTTAATGATACACTTTCCACCCAGTAAAGGTAGAAATGTGGTCTCTCCTCTTATACTTTCCTTCTCTCACTAACAACATGTTGTTGGTCTCAAAAAAGGAAAATCTGTCTCTACATCCCATTGCATCCAGGAGACATTGCCTTTATTCCTTGGTGGACACAAGCCACATTGGTACCACAGTCTAGTCTTTCTATGTCCTTTTTGACCTCTACAGTGGACAAAAGAAAGGTCTTACCCAATCGATGAAGTAGACAGGACCTTAGGTTTATGACTGTGTTAGGTGGACTGCCATTATGAAAATGCAATGTGCACTGAGTATTCACTGGTTTCTGTTGAGGATTTCTTAAGTCTACATGTGTCCTGATATAATGTACTTAACTTCTTGACTCTAGAAGACATCCTTGAAGACACCCACTCATTTCTACCCACCCACCCTCAAACACTACCCACTTCATATCTGTATGCACATACCATCACTTCTAAAAGGACTTGTAGGGTTTTTCCTTCGAGACACAACTTCTTAAACTAATTATTTGAAAAAGTCATGCCATCTTTTCAGGTAATCCCTTATGCCTTAATTTTATCAAAAATAAAGCAATCAAATGTTACTGCTTAAGCACATGTTTCATCTCTCATTCTTTTAAATTAACTTCTAAAATGTTTTATATTTTGAGAATTATGAGTCTCATTCTAATTTGTCTCCAGTCTTTGGTTAAGGATCAGGGAAAGTGAATTACCAGACCAACCAGAAGACCCAATATCATATTAGTCCTATAATTATATATTAGAAGTTCATTGTTTATTATTCATGACCTCTTTTTATTTAACTATTGTTACATACATATGTGTTTATGTATGTATATGTGTATCTACAGACATAAACTACTGAGTACATCATGTAATTTTACTTGCATTTACAAATGTTTAAGACTCATCTCTTAGTATTGTATAACACATAGGAGTGCTCTTATATGGGGACAAGCTACCTTCTCTCTCTCAGCCTCTATTGATTGTCTATGGCACTGCATCTAGGGTGGAATCCTTGTGAAATTTCCCCTTCCTATCCTGAAATGTTATCTGGTGGTATCAGGTAGATCTTGTTTAGGTAATCATATTCTTGCCACTTCATGGGTGTAGCTTCCCAATCAAAGCGAGAATGCACAAATTTGTACACACATCCAGTATTGCACACATCCAGTTTCTCCGACATTTAGAATCTTTCTACTCTCTTTCCCCAATCTTACTCAATTTCATTGGCACGAATTTCACCATTGATGTAAATTAGGGATTGACCAAACCATAGTTACTTATTCTCTGAATTTTGACTAATTTTGGATCTCTGTAATTGTCTCCATCTGTTGTAAAAACATCATTGATGCTGTGTGAGAGCTATGCTTATTTCTTCATGGAATAGGATAAAAAAATAGAATTTATAGTGGTTTAGTAAAATGGCAATGGTAAATTCATCTCTATGGTTTATGCCCTCACCAGGCACAGTTAGTTGTCTAGATATAACGTACTAGACATGAATTCCCTGGAATTGTGTGGGGAATCAACTCTAATTAGAAAGCTGATTGTTACTGCTAAGGCAAAAATGTTACTATTACAACATTAGGGATATCTAGCTGTGCCAGTTAGCATTGCGGTTGTGAATTTGGGAAATAATAGAGGTGGGCACAGGAGGGTTTACAAGATTGGTAGGGAGTGGTGTAAATAATGACAACAGTACTCACATAAGAAATACTCAAAATTTCAAAGATTAAATAAAAAGCATTATTTCATTTTATTTTCTGATCTTGTTTGCAACGAATGGCTTTAACTAGATTACCACAACAGCCTCCAAAAGCAGTCTTACTTTTTGGGATTTAGTCTTAGACATAAGTTTTATTGTGAGCTCTATTTTGGTGGCATCTGTTTCACACGTCTGCTGCCTGAGCAGTTACATGAGAACAGAAGGGCCCTTCTCTTCATTTGGTGAGATGTTCTTATTTCCTTGAAATTCCTATATTTTGTCTTTGAACCTATCACTTGGAAGCGAAGTATGTCAGAAAGAAAATGAACTGTCTTATTACTTTTTCCTGAGCAGCTGCCCTGTTGAATAGAAAGGATGTTAGCAAACATCCTGATCATAGAGAAAACACTCTCAGTCCCCATTGAAGGTGATACAATAAAGGCTTCAGGCTTTTCATGCAAGTAAAGAATGGCATTTGGGGGAAAAGATTGTGTGTTCTATAGTATCTTTTTTTTGTATTCTATGTCAAAAACAGTGGAGAGAGAGACTACAGGAGGTGTCAGGTGAGGATTGCAAGAAATTTGAGAAAATGTAAGCAAAAGAAAAAGTCACAGAAGAATGAACAATGGAATGGATAAAAATGTGACAATTCTAATTACTTTTCATGCTAGATGAAACCAAAACATGGGATGACTAGAACTTTTATGCTTAGAAATAAATTTAAAAAAATCACATAAATTATTTTTCTAATTTAAGTTTATTTTATTTTTGATAATTTCATATAGGAGTATTGCATTTACATAATTCTCACGATTCCCTCTTTTTTCTCCACCTCTTCCTCATTTGTGTCCCTATACTCTTTCTCAAATTCATGATCTCTTTTTAAAGTATATATATGCATATATAATTTATATATATATATATATAATATGTATACATATACAATACACACATATGCATACTGCTTCTCTCTCCATTAGCAGCCAGTAATTGCAAGTAGCTCTTCTACTAAAGATGGAGTCTTGTGTGATTCCCCAAGCCATGTTGCCTGAGTTATTCAGAAAACCAGAGCTAATAAGATGCACACTTTCTATAAAGAAACTGAGTCATGCAATTCTGAAAGCTGAGAAATAAAGATCTCCACTGGCAGGCTGGATATACAGAAAGGCCAGAGGCCAGTATTCCCAGCCTAAATCTAAACGTCAGAGAAGCAAGAAGGCTGATTGTGAGAGTCCCACTTTGAATGTGTTCCTGAAGGCAGACAAAGTTTTTAAAGTCAAATGGTTTTCATAACATAGTTCTTTAAAATAATAAGATGCCAATTTGGAATCCAAAATCTTTGACTTACACAAATCAAATAAGATCAGACTTTTATAAATATCCAAAAAACTTGTCCAAGGCAGTAGAGGCATTATTGTATTAAAATACAAATAAAAGGCTGAGGATGTAACTTGGTGGTAGAGCACGTGCCCAGCCCAGCCTACACAAGGCCACAAATTGTGGCCTAATACTATAAAATATGATCAAGTGATTATAAGTGATGGTGATGATAATGGTGGTGGTGATGACGGCAGATTTTAAATGCATGCGATAAAAATTAGTATGGTAGAGAAAGATTGATAATACACATTTATAGATAAGAGAGACTATTTAATAAAATATCACAGTTTGTAAATCATTTCAATAAGCCAAAGTAAATTAAATATGAAGCTGGCACAAATATTATCTCAGTCTGTAAATGTTGTAAGAGTGAGAGGCCGTCATGTCATTCAAGAAGTTCCCATGAAGGATAGTGCCCCACATCTGCCCCATCTCCACTTTTGGTTTACTTGATGCCCTGTCACTTGGTCTTTCAGTAGCCAGTTCTGCAATCTTTATTCCCAATGACTGACTTCCAATAAATAAACTCCTTGTTGGCATTCCTCCTGGTATAGTCCATTCTTGTGATGTCATACCTTAAACTACTCCTCTTCCTCATGATGCTCTGGAAACAATAGAAATGACCTTCAGAGAAACCCTCAAGTCATAAACTTAATGTGCAAAGTGCAAACAGTTGAAGACAAACTGTCAAGTCCTAGATGAAAATATAGGGCTCATTGGAAACCAGCTTGTGTGCTTGGTTTTATAGCAGAGCCTTGGCTTTATTAGAAAGAGTGTATTTCACTGTCAGAGATCAGCATTGATTATATTACCGAAAATATCTGGTCAGTGTAGCTATTGAACACACTTTTCCTTTTTCTTAAGCGTGGTACTTTCTAATCCTTGCTGAATTAGTATGTGAAATTATAAAAGGAATGAATCCCATGAGTAAATGATTAAAGCTCTGAGGAACGTGTCATTTAAAACATAATGCTTATGTAGCTTGTCATGGGACATGGCGTTTAGGAGTGTTGCAGAATTGTTGCTGCTCCACTGACAGTTTACAGAGTTTTTGCTAGATTAATTAACACATTATTAATATAAAAGGCAGTTATGTTTGCTCAGCTGATTATAAATTTCATTTACCAGAAAATGGAAGAAAACCAGCTTTTTTCCTTGGCAGATTACTTTTTTCTCTTCCCTTCCTCCCATCTAAAAGTATGAACTAAACGCCAATGAATGCTTCAGGAAACTGCCACACAATGGATCATTTTAAACGTCATAAGGAAACTTAGTTACTCTGTTTACATTTCTATGACTAAATCTAAAACCGTTGTATGATGGTTATGATTTCAGTGTGGTGTGTTTACCCAGGGTGCTTACTTGGAAATGGTTCTCTGTGTGAGTATGATGAAGTAGTGTGACCTTTAAAAGTTGGAACCTGGTGAGAAGGGACTAGGTCATCTGGCACGTTGCCAGCAGGAGAAATCGGCACCCTTATTCAATTCATTCTCAGGAAAGAATTCATTTTAAGAAAATCTAGCCCTTCCTTGTGTTCTGTCATCCAGTCTCATAGTGGTATTGCTTTTTCATTCTGAACCCACACAGCACCATTCAACAGAGATTCTAACCAGAAACTGAATAAACAGGTGGGGACACCAAATTTTGGTTAGTTTTCAAAAAAAAAAATTCAAACAAAACTCTTTGCTTTGTATATTTCTACACCTGAGAAATATTGCTATGTTAATTTAAGTGAATTGCTAAAATGATAAAAGATATTTTCCATTTATATATTATTTCTTTACTCATTTATTCATTTTTAGAAAAAATAGAAGAGTTTTATTAAATGAGAGTTGGATAAATTCACTCTAATATCGCAAGTTGGCTAGACTCCCTGAAATGAGTTGAAAGATGGTGTAATTCAGATTGCAATTTAAGGCATAATAATACAGTTGGTACTCCACATCAATTTGTTTCATAATTAGATTTAACTATTTCTTACATAATAAAAATTACATAAATGCTGAGCATGGACAGACTTTTTTGTCATTTTTCCTAAACCATACAGGTCAACATCTAATTGCATCTTATTACCTGTTTTAAATATTTCAGTGATAGTTTAAGATGCACAGGAAGACAATTACAGGAAAGTTTAGAACTAAAATCATTCTTCCTTGATGGTTTGTAGTGAGGGAGGTACTTCAAAGTCACCTAAACATACTTATCACACACCTGCCAAAGACTATCCATGAGGTTAGGCAAGAGTAAAATAAGCACAAACCATGAAGTTCATACTCAAAATCTTACTCAAGAATGTCATTCCATACCACAGATTTGGGTATCTATCAGGATATTGAAGGATGATTGCATTGTATAAAGGTGAATCTACACTACATGAAATGTCTGTGGGTCTCAGTTCTATGGTGGGGTTCTGCCCTAGTCCTAGTAGCTAAATCTAAATAAAAATGTTATTAAATTTTGCACAGCATTGAGATAGACATACCACAGTGGGCTGTACACAGCTAAATAGATCTTATTAACCAGAGCAAAATTCATGAGATGAACTAGAGTTAGCTGTCTTGACCTGTGCAGATAAGAATGATGCAAAATAAACTAAGTATTCTGGAATTTTCTAGATTACATTTTCACATCTAAAGAATCAATAGCCTGAATTTATATGTAGTAAAATATGGGACATGTCAATCCTATTTACATGCCAGAGGGTTGTATATAATTCTAAAGCTTTGCACCTACTTTTCACAAAGAAACTTCTAGATGCTCAGAATTATCATTTTATCAGATTCAGAAAATCTTGCCAAAACATGAAGTAGGGAAGGCAAAAGTCTGTAATGGTGTCTAAATGTAGGGTGGAATGTAAGGATAAGAAAACATCTTCCTTCTTTCCTTCCTTCCTTCCTTCCTTCCTTCCTTCCTTCCTTCCTTCCTTCCTTCCTTCCTCTGTTTATTCCTAAATCGTACGTGGGTCTTTGGGTTGATTAGCAGAGTGGCAAAATAACTGAACAAGTAATAAAGTGTTCTCTAGGTATATATCAAACTATTTTCATGATATCATTATATAAGTCTACATTTTTTTGCCAAAGCTTTTGACTGTGTGTCTTGTGGTGTGTGCTGATTTCACATTAAAACAATCTTCTCCTGTATAGTGCTTGAGAAGTATTTAATAACTATCTTCAGGTGATTCTAAATTCCTTTTCTCATTAGAAATCATTGATATAGGCCGGGCAGTGGTGGTGCACGCCTTTAATCCCAGCACTCGGGAGGCAGAGGCAGGTGGATCTCTGGGAGTTCAAGGCCAGCCTGGTCTACAAGAGCTAGTTCTGGGACAGGCACCAAAGCTACAGAGAAACCTTGTCTCAGAAAAAAAAAAAACCAAACAAACAAAAAAAAAGAAATCATTGATATAAGAGAGTTTTCCAGTTCTAGCTTCTGCAATCTGAACACATTTACTGTGCAAGACTGTTATTTCTATTCCTAATGGAATTTACCTGCATTTTGCATTTGTAGTTGGTCTTATTTTATGAATAAAAAAATGCAGGTATATTCATAAAATAAGACTAACTACAAATACAATTAACATGGAATAAGATTTTATCATTACATGTTTCTGCAAAAATAAATTTTTCCTAAGAATTGCTCAAGTTAGTTCCATATCTTTATTCATTCAGTGAGCAGAAAGTAGAGGGCTAGCAAGAGCTAGATTCTACTGTGCTTGCCTCACTTAAAGGGCAGATGGTCTCCAAAGGATGTATATTCTCTCTCTCTCTCTCTCTCTCTCTCTCTCTCTCTCTCTCTCTCTCT
>JABTXL010007333.1:5498753-5564933 GCA_025134845.1 Neodon shergylaensis
CTCTCTCTCTCTCTCTCTCTCTCTCTCTCTCTCTCTCTCTCTCTCTCCAACCCTCCCTCCACCTTCTCCCCAATACACATAAATGGTATACTAATGTTTGTGTGTTATCTGTCTGTCCATCTCTCTTTTTGTGTGTCTGTATGTCTGTAATTGTTTGAATCAGACATATATAGACTGGCCGTTGAGAAAACAAGTTTTTATGTTTTGTCACTGTTCTATTCAAAGTAGTTTGATGAATATGAACCACTCTGCTATGAACAGAAGATGTTCACGGTCAGTTCCTCATTAACATATTTAACATTTGTTCTTAAGCATAGAATTGATACTGGGAAGAATAAATTATTATATAAATTGTGCACAGTAGACCAAATTCACACCATTTACAAAGTTTTAAACTGCAATTAGGAAGGTAAATTATATCTGTGCAGCTTTGACCAGGAGTCTTTGGAGATGAACTGACTTCTTATAACAAAGGGCTTGTAATAGCACAAAATTAAAGAACATTAAAGTATACGATCAAATCTGAAAGATACGTCAAGTCCTTAAATATAAAATTGTTCCCCTGTGATAACATGATGTTACTCAAACTCTTGCTCTCCTGGAAGAAGTCTATTTTGATACGAACAAAATGTACAGGTTCTTAGATACTAATAAATCTACTTAACAAGAGAAGGCCTGATGCATAAGAGATGCCATGGGAAAATAAATTAGATGAAACCAGTTGCTAGGAAACAGAACAAACTAAGTACATTGGAATGGGTAGAGGAAGCAGTATTAAAAACTTTCAGGCTCCCACAAACACATAGAGATGGACGGAAATCAGATTCCTGTGTCATAGCACCAACTGAAAAGTATGGCATCAGAGAAACCTGGTTTCACAGGAGAGCAAAAGAGGTGGGGATGGAACCATTAAAGACTCAGGTTTGTCAGCATCCCTAAAGCAATTTTTAGTGGCGCCAGGAACCTTCTCAACCTTCTAATATCACTTCTCCCACACTTCACTATAATGTAGGAAAAATTCATGTAGAGGAATAATTCACACTTAAAGTAAAAATAGAAGGAATCCTGACACCAATTATCATAGTTTAAGGGAATAGAAGAAATATTGCCTTCTTTCTGGGTTGACACCCTGAATTTTCAATTTCCAGTACAATAATCTACTTTCTGTACTTTCAGATAAAATGCTCCACACTAATGATTTCCTAGATTTCATCTTTAGCAGATCATTTATATGATGTGATGGTCAGTCTGTCTTTTTTTTTTTCTGTTCAGTGCCTTTGTGACATTTTATTAAAATATGATTTCCTAAGCATAGGTCTCTTCTGTGTTTATATGCATGGCATCTCCAATTGGTTGTAGGTATCAAAAATGACATCACTTTACATTACAATCATATTCAATCATATATGTGTTTTTCTCATTACACTTTATTTCTGCATATTTGTGGGTACATGCATGCCACAGGTTATATATAGAAGTCAGAGGACAACTTACAAGATCTGATTCTCTTCCTTCCACTATGGGGTCCTGGAACAGATCTGACTCAGGCCAACAGCCTTGGTGGCAAATATCTTTTCTACTAAGGCATACTGAGGCATACAAATCAATTGCTTTTATTAAGCTAAATACTTAACTACATTGATAAGATTGAAACCTATAAACTTTTAGTTAATAGCTAAACTATCACTTTTTTATTTTTTTATTTTATTAAAAATTTCTGCCTCCTCCCCGCCTCCCATTTCCCTCCCCCTCCCCCCACTCCCCTCCCGTTCCCCCACTCCCCTCCCCCTACCTCTCCAGTCCAAAGAGCAGTCAGGGTTCCCTGCCCTGTGGAAAGTCCAAGGTCCTCCCCCCTCCATCCAGGTCTAGGAAGGTGAGCATCCAAACAAGCTAGGCTCCCACAAAGCCCATACATGCAGTAGGATCAAAACCCAGTGCCATTGTCCTTGGCTTCTCATCAGCCCTCATTGTCCGCCATGTTCAAAGAGTCCGGTTTTATCCCATGCTTTTTCAGTCCCAGTCCAGTTGGCCTTGGTGAGCTCCCAATAGATCAGCCCCACAGTCACAGTGGGTGGGTGCACCCCTCGCGGTCCTGACTTCCTTGCTCATGTTCTCCCTTCTTCTGTTTCTCATTTGGACCTTGGGAGCTCAGTCCTGTGCTCCAATGTGGGTCTCTGTCTCTATCTCCATCCATAGCCAGATGAAGGTTCTATGGTGATATGCAAGATATTCATCAGTATGGCTATAGGATAGGGCCATTTCAGGCTCCCTCTCCTGAGCTGCCTAAGTAACTAGCTGGGGACATCTCCCTGGACCACTGGGAATGCCTCTAGACTCAAGTCTCTTGCCAACCCTAAAATGCCTCCCTTAATTAATATATATACTTCCCTGCTTACATATCCACCCTTCCTTTATCCCAACCATCCCATTACCCCAAGCTCTCTTGAGAAAGATATTTGAACTGCTGGCATGCTGGCTGGGCACGGCACAGCTGTAGACAACCAACATAAAACCAACTTAATGGGTTTTTAAAAGCTTTTTTTAAAATCACATATCCTTTTCTAAACACTTTGTTCATGTTCAAGTTACAAATCTATTGCTTGTATATTACATCTATATGTGTTTCTTGTCTTTTCCTTTGTTGGTTTGTCTTGTCCTAATATGTTTTTTAATCTTACTTTATTCTATTATTATTTTTAAGATCCTTGTTTGTATTCTAATGAGACAGAAAAGAAAGGTGTGATTTGGGTGTGGGAGGAAAACCATAATAAGAAAATATTTCATAAGAAACTATTTGCAATTGTTTTTTTAAAAAAGTAGAAAATACATGCTCAAACAGAACCTATCTCTTTGCTAGTTACTTTTTTTTTTTGCTGAGTCATTTGGAGATTCTAGAAGCACTAAAAATATGCAGAAAATTTATAACTAAGGGTCTAAATTTTGAATGTGATTATAACAGATTATAACAATGAGAGTTACTAAATAAAGTAAGAAATTAAAAATAAATATTGACTTAAAACACAAAGCAACATCAAAAGCACTAAATATACAGAAATAAATAATGTGAGAATCTCTTTTCTTATGAGCTTAAATTCCAGTTGAGCTCACACAGAATTTTTGAATGATATAAGATATTAGAAGACAAAAATAAAGCAAGAAATGAGAGAGTATTGGAGTGCTGTAAAGGTCAATAGCATGGTCCAGTAACAAGGTTCCATTTGAGTAGAGATACACATTCGATAAAGAAAGAACTGTTGAGTAAATAGGTGAAGCATACAAGGAGATGGGAGAGTAAGTAGATATCTTGGTAAAGAAGAAAAAGAATGCCGACTTGAGCTGAGTGAACACAGGAAGAAGCAATGAGAGTTAGTCACAGAATTACAGGCCTAAGTGTTGGTGCAGGCCATCACAGGGAAGGTGGAGGGAAAATGTTCAGAACTTTAAGGCCAGTCTCAGCTAATTAGGACTCTGCCTCAAACAATAAAAACTATACTCTAAAGGACAATGGCCATTGGGCAGGTCTTGTAAAGCTTTGACAGATGTAGTAACACCTGCCATTTCTGTTGTAAACTGGTGACTATTCTAAAAGTTTTATAGTTGATAAGGGAAAAGATTGGCCAACTTTCCACAGCAGGAATAAGTAGCCACCCATCTACATAAGAGGGAATAAAAGCCATGTTCTGAAAATCAGTCAGTCAGCAGTAATTATGACTAGTCTGCCATCCAATCAATTACAATAATTCACCTGAAACTGACCAATCAGTGAGAGACTCATAGTCCTAGTCAGTCAGAAAATCCCTCCACACAGTTTCCATGTTTCTATACATGCTCCCCTTAACACCAGCCTCATGCTGGGGAGCATGGAAGCACAGCAGAAGGGTCTTAATCCTGCATGTTGGCACTTCAGAAAGGCAAGATCTCCAGAAGTCAGGCTTCCTAAAATGTTACGAAACGTGTATGCTGGCATTATGCAAGGATCAGATGCCTTTAATTTATACATATCAGTTACAGGAAAACTGAATTTTTTTCCTTCTGGCATAGTTATTAGTCAACTCGATAGTTATTGTACAAGTTTGCAGTTTTTTAACTTCTGATCCTATATACAGTCTCATGAGTTCATACTGGAGAGCCACAGCTTCAGGGAAACAACTACAAATTCATCAACTTCAATAATTTCAGCACATAAGTTATTCAATTCTCTATTTTTATTGGTATTTAATTACTCAAATCCCCAAACATCTTGTAATAGTTTCCCCCCCACATGCCGGGTTATTCACTAGACACGTATGATATGATCCTCTTTCTTTTTTTCTTTCCTTCTCTCTACTTTTTTCTCACTTTTGGAAGTTCTTTGTGCAGTATGCAAATACTAATTTAATATGAAAATGATAGAAAATAATGGTTAAGCCAGTAAATAGGCATAACATAAAATTTCTCAACCAACATGACAATAGTGACAAAAATGACACAATATTTTGTATTAAGAGACATTCATTTCAAGCATGATGATCCAAAACAGGAAGACCGAGGCAGCAGTCTCCCCAGTTTCTTAGGAATTATGACTTTCTACATTGTACACTACTGATAGAGTTTCACGTCAACTAATTTTAAGCGTTAAATTGCTAGAAGTATTTTCTAAGCTTAAAATAGTCAGTCAGTTTTCACATACCAAAATTAAATTAGCAGACTCAAACAAACCTGTAATTACTACATTTACATTATGTAGATTATTAGAAAACTAAATGGTGCCTCTTTTAACAGAGTAGCTATAGTTTAGTTACTGTTACAATTGTTGTGGTGAAACACCATGAACTAAACCAAATTGTGAAGGAAATATTTAGCTAATATTTTTATATTACTGTTCAGCATTGAAGGAAGTCAGAAAAGGAACTGAAGGAGGCATGGAAACTGGAGGCAGGAGTAGATGCAGAGGCCATGATGGGTGGTACTTTACTGGTTTGCTCCACATGGACTGATCAACCTGTTTTCTTAGAGAACACAGAACCACCAACCCATGTGTGATACCAAGCAAATTGACTGGGCCCTTTCACATCAATCGCTAAGAAAATACTTTCCAGGCTTGCCCATAGCTTTGTTTTATGGTGGCATTTTATCAATTGAGATTCCTTCTCTCAGACAACTCTTGCTTGAGTCAATATGGCAAAAAATTAGCCAACATAAGCTATGAGATAGGTAATCATAATACAGAAAAACCTATGTTAACTATGCTGCACTTTCTTCATGAAATGATTTACTTAGAAGGTTAAACGTTATAAGGATCAGAAAACTCCTTCATGTGAATACTCAAAAAAAGTTCACTTTTTTGCATTTTTTAAATGGGATATTGAGAAAGAGGTGTAGTATCAGTAGAATTAATAAAAGTAAAAGTTTTCGAAAGGCGGTAGTGGCACATGCCTTTAGTCCCAGTACCCAGGAGGTAGAGGTGGGCGGATCTCAGAAAATTTGAGGCCAAACTGTTTAACAAAGAGAGTTCCAGGACAATCAGCTCATCAGAGCTGTAACACAAAGAAATTCTGTTTGAAAATATCATATAAATAAATAATAGATGAATAAATAAAACAAAAATACAAATTTTAGTAAATGCATAAGGAAGGAAAACATTTAATCAAAGTTAAAGAAAAGCATGAATCATCCTGTAAGTGGTGTTAGTTCTTCCACATGGATTCTTCATGCTTATGTTCACAGAATATTATTTTATTTCTGCTAAGCAATATCTATTCATATTGTAAAGATTATACAAAATCATTCTCTAGGTTTATCATTTGCTGTCAAACCAAGTGATTAAAATTTCATATTTTTTGGAATTTGGTAATTTTTGTATTCTTAAAATAATTCTATGAAATACATTAGTAAAATGAAAGCAGCTTATTGAAATCTTCCTTAAGTTCTAAGAAAGAACTTTCAAAATTCCTTTGTATTTTAAATCATTTATTAAATGAGTTCTACTAAATCTTTCCACATAGTTTTTAGTATCTTTTTAGGAATAACATTATGCAAATTGAAGAACAGCAAAACTATTACTGAATGTAATGAATGAATTAAAGTATACTGAGAAATACATTCCTCTTAGTGTCAATGCCATTTAAAAATTTATGTTGCTGCTAAACACCAGAAAATTTCTTTCTTTAATTGTACAGATATTATAGCATTGTCCATGCCTATTTTTAAGATTTGCTTTATATCCTGAAGATTTTGATTCTCTTCCATATTTGTTAAATAAGAGCAAGTACAATTTCACATTATATGAAACAACAAGCAAACAGCACCTAAAGACATGATGTGCCATTTCTATTAAGGACTCATTGTTTTAAAAGCCACCCATCAAAAGAGGTACTATGATCCTGAAAAACAGAGAGGAGTGGACAGCTTGTGCTATCAGCGATGCTATTGTGAAAGTCAGCAAATCAAACCTGAAGAGTCTTCTTGGATTTGAGAACTTTATGGTAGATCAAGGTAGTAGATAGGCTTGTACTACTACTAATAAAGGCTGTATCTTCAATTACATTTCAGCAAACGAATGAGCAACATAACTCATTAGTGTCCTCTGTAGAAGTCATTCTAATGAAAATGAGAAATGGTAAGGAATCTTATAAACAAATGCTGAGGGACAGATAACTACTAATGAGACACCAGTTGGCAATAATATAATATTTTAAACAAGTATGTAATTTGCATACTTACTTAATTGAGATAAATAATCCTTAGTCTATATATGCCCTGAACAACACTTCTTCAACTCAATATGCATATGAATAAAGATTGTGAAACCATTCTAATTTACTTGAGTTTCTTATGTTTTGTTTTCTAAATCTGATTGTGTTAATGGGGATTGTGGTTTTGACAAATGATTAGAAGATATGAGCCACTCTCAGAATGAACATTTCAGGAAAAATCAGGCTAAATATTTTATGACCAACCAAAAATGAAATCACAAATTGAATTAAGACCTGTCAGCATGGTTGTCTCCAGACACTACTAGCCATGTGAGTGTGTGCGTGGCGTTAATATAGAGGGGTGTTAAATGAGCGCAATAGTTTTGTTAATAATAACATTTTAAAGCTATTTTCCTTGAAAAGAATTTCCACTTAACTCTAGTCTTCAAGTCTGAGCAATGTACTAAGTTTAATCGCCTTTAGATGCTATTGCTTTAAACACCTTCTACTTCCAATTCTTATAAGATCTGAAATTAAACAAAACAAAATAGGAAAAGCAAATGACAGTCAATTAAACATCATTGAAAAAACAAGTCCACTGTGATTGTAATTACCAGCAAGGAAGGATGTTAGACATTTGTTTTGGTCTGTCTCCATCTTGGCTTTTGTTCATTTTAGAGAATGCAAGTGAGTTCACACCCATTAAATTCTAAGAAAAATCATAAGACGTGAAAACTCACTGTAAGAGAAACAAGTGACCCATAATAAGGATTAAGGACTCAAGAAATTCAGATCCTAATTTTGATCCACACAGTAAATCAATACCATAAAAAATTATTTCAGCAGTCTCATTTAGAAATTCGGTACTATTCTTGAAATAATATGCAAATTAGAAAGGGAACTTGTTCTTAACAGACACATCTTGGACTCTGCTAAATATAAAACAAGCAAGCCACCTGCAAGCAGAAAGATTCTGTGAACTAAAATTCTACCTTCAAAACACTGTCTGGGGTTAATTGTTATTTCCTATATTAACTTTGGAAGCTTTTTGAATTTTCTTTATCTGAGTTTGCATTTCAAAAAAAATTTTTGAATATGAATACATATATTTCTTATCTAAAATCTCTTCCTAATATTACAAAAAATATTCTATATGGTATTTTTATTTGTCCTCTAACACAGAAGTTTGTAAGCTTTCGTTTATCTAGTTATTCAAGAAGTCTGTTTCTATTGTTGTGTTTATGCATGAAATTGATCTAATGCCCATATGGAAAGTCCCATTGCCAGTGTTACAACATTTTCAAGAAGGCACATATGCATTTGCTTCTTTCTTAATGAGGCCTTTTCTTAGTTATTTTTTTATAAGAACATATGAAAAATCCAAATTTCCTGCAAATATGTTGTGCTGTGCTGTTCTCTGGTAGCTGAAACAAAGCGTTCTTTCCCGACACTTATGCAACATGGAACCTAAGAGTCAGGTGCTCAATTTTAAAAATACACATACTGTGCTCAGTTGATAGCCCTGCGAGGCATGCTCTGTTCTGAAAGGAAATGGAAGAGGAGTGGATCTGGGGGAGAAGGGAGGTGGGGTGGTGGGGCTGGGAAAAGTGGAGGGAAGGAAAACTTTGGTCGGAATGCACTGAAAACAAAATAAAACAAAAATTCTCATAATTTCATTTTTGTAATATTTCCACACTTCAGAACATAAGGCAAACTAGATCAATTTTACTCTGTCGTACATCCACTAATGAGGACTGTGGCACCATGCTGAGCACAAATTGCAATAACCGAGTGCAGGCTCGTTGCTGTTTTCCACTGAATGGCTCAGGGAACCCAAAGAAATCTTGAGGGAATGAAGAAAGTAGACTCTAGAATAAATATATGGAAGAGACAGGACAGGGACCAAAGATAAATACTGAGAAGTTTCCAGAAGCAAATGACTATTACCTTCTTCACAGTTTAAATATATATAATTTTCCTTGGTTATCATGCACAGTAGCTGATCCATAGACAAGTATAAATGTCTTAATCCTCCCTGTGTATTAATAGACATATATACATGTATGTATGTATTAAAACACAGCCATAATAGAAACATATCATCCCCCTTTTCTATGTTTTCACATATATACAACTGGTATAATTGGTATCACATTATACAATTTTATTCTCTTTAACCAACCCATCTGAAAATACAAAATAAGGAATTCAATAAACAAATAACTCGTAATTCATAATTTTGTTCTGGGATATTTTTGTAACTGTGTATGTCATTGGTATTTCTCTGTGCCTGGTTAATAAAGTAAACCTTATAATATTTACGAATATGTAAGAAAAACAATATTTTAATATATCATTAGTTTTCAGTTTCAATCATTTACTTGAACTATATTCCTTATCCATAAAGTATCTCATGAGCACCACCATTCAATTAAGATTAAAATGTTATAATGACATAATCTTACTTTCCATCTTAACACTTACCTTTTTCACAAATTTGACTCCATTATATCTGATGTGTTTAGATATTCATAAACAGTCACCTGTCATCTTTTTTTCTATGACATTATAAACATAGTATTACGTAACACATTCCTTTATGACTCATTATGCCATAAGATGGTTATAATAATGTTTCACTTCCTTAATTTCTCATGTATAGTATCCAGAGGATGCTACATTACCCAATATCCATGTCTGGGCATTTGTAGTCTATCTTTTCATTTTTCCCTTCCCAGCCCTCCTTTCACCTCTTATCCATAATCCATTTCTCATGCTTTAGCTCCCTCCTTCCTCCTTCCTCTTTCCCAACTCCTTAATTTTTCCCTTCCTCTTCCCTTATCTCCCCCACCTACTTCTTATCTTCTTTTCATTCCTACATTTCCTCTACCTGATAAAGCTTTTATTTACAGATATGTTGATACTTTTTGTGGTGCTGACCAAAGGAAAATATGCAATATAGTAGTAAATGACTATGTAGTGTTCATTATGGGTTATATAAACATTTACTCTCATTAATCAATGCTTTATTTCTGATTATATGTGTGCTTTAGCCAGGAATTGATTGATTTATTTCCTTCCTAATACTTGCTTTGTCTGCCCTTTAAATAATAGTGAGGAAATTATGAGTGTAAAGGAGTTTTCAAGGGGTAATTTGTATTGGCTTTATCACTAATGAGTTTTAAAAAAATGATTTTCATGAGGAAATGTCTGCTTCTTCTATATGGAATATTCAAGTTCTTCATATTTAACCAAGTTTTTGTCCTTTACTTATTGATAAGATAACCCTTTCATGTGCTGCAATCATCTTTAATTTTGTCTTAGAGTTTGTCTTCAGGATGCTTGTTGAACAGAAAAATTTAATTGACAAGTAATGGAATTTGCCAGTGTCTTAATTCTGAACATATGTCAAAGTGTTTTCTATGCTAAACTTTAAAATATCTAAATATTTATTAGTCATTGTATTTTTCTAAGGCTTCAAAGATTCTCCTAAACTTTATAGTCCTTAACGTATATAGAATTGATTTTTTTAGATTAGTAGTGGAAAGTAAGAATTCAATTAAAGAATCTAATTTATGTGGCCAATTAATTGTTCAATCACCCTTATTGAATGGGTTATTTATTCTGCAATGATGTCAAAAATCACCTAGTGATTTTTTTTGCCCATTGGTCAATATTTTTCTGTCTCTGTTAAAATATTATTTATTGTGCCTTGATGTCTGATGTCATTTTTCTCTTCCTGTCCATCCCATGCAAATGATTTTTATGTAATAACAATTACTTATATCAATTCTTAGTCTTTTATCTTTCCTAACAGATAGATTTAGAAATTTCCATGAAAAGCCTTGGCTATTGCTGTTGAAATTGCATGGAAATACTGAAAAATTAGAAGGAACTTAATATTTATTTGACTTATTTTTATATTGTTAGAATATCAAATGTCTTATTTATGTCTTTAAGGAAAATTCATTTGTCTCTGGAAGTATGTATAAGAAAGAGAAAAGTATTCTATGGTTGGTTGTCTATTAACTAAGAAAAGATAAACTCAGTGACTTGATAGAACAGAGTTATATTCTTAGATACATAATCTAAACCATACATATAATTAATTTTTTATAATCGCTAAATTATTAAAATGAAAAGAAACATTGGTAAGGTTATATCTAAAAATTAATTTAACCCAGTGCACCCCATATATTATTATTTGTTATTAAAGGAACAGAAAATCATTCATGATTATTTTTATAGTATATTTATGATTAGTTTTCAAAATTTAATGTACATTTTATAGTTAAGAGTATAGCTTATTTAAGGCTAACCTCAATCCAAATGATCAAATCCACACCATGTAAGCAGTGAATGTTGTACTGGGCAATGCACTTATAGAACCACACTGGACAGTGGCTGTGATACTTGACAGTGGCTGTGATATTGGACAGTGACTGTGGTACTGGACAGTGGCTGTGGTATTGGACAGTGGCTGTGAATTGGACAGTGGCTGTGGTATTGGACAGTGGCTGTGGTACTGGACAGTGGCTGTAGTACTGGACAGTGTCTGTAGTACAGGACAGTGTCTGTGATATTGTACAGTGTCTGTGATATTGTACAGTGGCTGTGATATTGTACAGTGGGAGTGGTAGTGGACAGAGGCTGTGGTGTTGGACAGTGGCTGTGATATTGGACAGTGGCAGTGGTAGTGGACAGAGGCTGTGGTGTTGGACAGTGGCTGTGGTATTGGACAGTGGCAGTGGTAGTGGACAGAGGCTGTGGTGTTGGACAGTGGTTGTGGTATTGGACAGTGGCTGTGATATTATACAGTGGCAGTGGTACTGGACAGTGGCTGTGATGTTGGACAGTGGCTGTGATATTGGATAATGACTGCTGTATTGGTAGTGGCTCTGGCTTTGGACAGTGCAGCTGGAGAGCCTCTCTCTTTCCATTAAAGTTACTTCTTTAGCTAAGAAATATTATTGAGCCAGATGCCATGTTTCTTTCTTATAATTCCAGCATTTGAGAGGCTAAGTTGATTACCATGTATTAAAGTGTGGCTCTGCCTGTCTCACAAAGAAAGGAGGGGAATAAGACAAAAAGAAAGAAAAAGAAAGGGAAAAAGAGAGAGTGGAAAGAAAGAGGAAGAGGAGAAGAAAGGGAGAAAAGAAGGGATTGAAATAAGGAGGGAAGGAAACAAAAATAAAATAAAATAAAATAAGAAAGCAAGCTGTAAGTGAGGCCTGCGCTTGACTGTTCCTTTCTGGGTATTGAGTGTTGGAATCTAAGTTCATTTAATCAAACTTACTGTCCTACTCTTCCTAACAAACACTAAAACTGTTTTGTCTGCTTAGTCTGTTAATCCCATAGAAAGAGTCTGCTGAGTCTTACAACCTAGTGGAGGTTGTAAGTATTTCCACTTCAGTTCAATTAATCTGAAATACATAGATCTTAAAGCTTTTCTTTTTCTAAGTTTATTTGTATTCTTGTTACATCATTACTATTATTTACTATTGGTATACTCTTTGACAGTTTCTGGGCAGGAAGAAAAAAATAACAGAGCTGCTAAATATTCTAGTGTAACCCCCACTAACTAATTTCACAGTTCTGAGTTAGGCTAATTAATAGGGTCTTGATGCCTTCATTGGTCAACAAGAATGGCAGGTAGTCATTGGATTATAGGGAAGATAAAATAGTGTATGTACTGTAGTTTAGGTAATATATGAGGTAACCCCTCAGAAGGTTAATGTGTTGGAGGCTTGGTCCTCACTGTGGTGGTAGAGGAGTTGTGGTAAATGTTATTAAAGACCCATTGCAGAAATTAGGCAGGGTCTTGGACCTTGGCATTCTCCCAAGAGATGTTCTAAAACCAAAGACAAATTAGCCCTTCCCTTTCCCTTAGCTCCTATCTACTAATTTGATCTTACTCTCTCAGACATATTGTCAATATCATGATGACTCATACTTGGAGGATCTCACCAGAACCACGTTAATATCATAATCATAACCCTATGCCTCCAGAATCATGAATAAAGTGAAGCTCTTTTCTCAATATGGTACATAGGGTCAGGTATTACATTACAATGTTTTGTTATTGTACTTTAAAGTGCTGAAGTTAGTATCCAGAATTTCAGTACACTGTCTAATATGTGGTATATCTTAAACTGATAAGAACTATGTTATTATTATTATTACTATTACTATTATTATTTTATGTCTACTGACAATAACATTCTGTTTATTAAAGTCCATGTTTTCTGTCACTAATACTGCTTCCCATATTTATTTTGTTATGATGTATAGTACCATTTCCAGAATAATATTTCCATCCTGTGCTTTTAAATTCCCTATGATTCAGATCTTGGTATATTTATTTTAAATAACATTTTAGTATGTTAGTTTGCATAAGTTACTACTTCAGCTATCAATATAAAGTTGTCCAATGACTAGTATCTTTAGAGATACATCTGTGCTTCTATAATCCTGAATTTTATCTAAAAATGTATGATTTGATGATTATTTTTCAGTGCATTCAAAGTATATATCTTGTTTATTAACACATATTAGCTGCACACAATAATATCATCCATCAGTATAATAGTTCCATTCCCCCCTCCAGCTTTCAAGACTTCAGTTTTAATAACATTCAAATAAAAAGGAAATATGACATATATTGTTTCTATGTCTAGCTAATTTGATTAAAAAAATTTTCATTGTTTCTCTTTTTGATTGTTGTTATCGAGGAGACATATATCAGTCTATTCTTTATTCTTTTTCACATTTAGATCATGGGTTTTCTTTTCCGAGGTTGCTTTAAGGTCTTTTCACTATCTTCTATCCCTTTGATGGTTTCAACTGCTTCCTGATTCCTAGTTGGTCTTGCTCACAGATGACACATTATAGCTTGGGAGCTGGGGCTTGTGATCAGCATTTTCTCACAAATCTCAGCTCCTTGTACTTGTCATGTCAACTCAGTGCCTGAGGCACCCATTCCAGCCCCTCTCTGATTTTCTTTTGTGTACATGCAAAGTAAGATGCAAGAGAAAGTCCTAGTCAGTTCTGTACTAGAATTAGTCTTCATTCAGCTCCTACATATGAGTTATCAGGAGTTCAAATCTCTGTCTAGACACTATTCTGGGAGTAAACAATTAGTTTTATTTTTTAATATGCTTTTTTCCCATTCTGTTGCTTTACTACCTAAAATTAATATTTACCTAAAAGTAAAAATATAAAGCTGCTATACGGAATTAGTGACTTTTCTCTTATGTTTTAAGAAAATACATATTAATAATCCCATTGTTGCAGTTTTATGTAGTAATAGGAGCGGCTGGTTACATTCCGCCACCTGGCCGCCGGCACAGCTACCTTTATACCCGAAATAATTACATGGAAACTGTATTCTTTTAAACACTGCTTGGCTCATTAGTTCCAGCCTCTTATTGGATAGCTCTTACATATTAATCTAACCCATTTCTAATAATCTGTTTAGCCCACTAGGTGGCTTAACAGAGAAGACCTTAACCTGCATCTGTCTGGAGTGGGAGTATCATGGCGACTCCCTGACTCAGCTTCTTTCTGCCAGCATTCTGTTCTGTTTACTCCACCTATCTAAATTCTACGCTATCAGAGGCCAAGCAGTTTCTTTATTACTTAACCAATGAAACAACAGATAGAAAGATGACCCTCCTCCATCAGTTTTAAATTAGCTTTATTTAATTTATTTGCTTCATAAACATTTTAAATGTTTTCTGCTGCTAAAGCCATTGACTATAACTTTTTATATTTTTTGTTCTAGTCCATTTTGCAAATATCTCCTTCAGTACCAGAATCCATAAGATTTCTTAATATATTTCTGGTTCCATTCTTTTTTATTATTGTTATTCCTTTTTAATTTGTTTGACATTTTCTTTAGAGAAATGACTTCAAGTGTTTCATTTGGTTTTTATTCCTGTTATAATTCAATTTTTCTAAAATCATTTTCTGAGTAATTTATTTTTTTACAGCATTTTGAAATAGAAGGTCAACATAAGTCATAGAGATGGCTCTCAACTTATGAAACAGAAAGATCACCCATTGCCCTAAGCTGATTGTCTAGCAAGCGCCCAAGGTCCTCCTGTCTCTGCCTTTTCAGGACTGTCATTACAGCAGTATTCTGATATATCAGTCTTATTACATATGTCATGGAGATCTGAATTCAAATCATACTTAAATAGCAAGCACTCTATCCACATGTCCATTTACCTGGCCCTGAAACACTAGTTTTCTCAGAATAAAGTAACTTTCTTTTATTTTTTTCATGTTGTTGTTTTCTATTTTAGTTCAGCCTCTCTATTATGTTTCAAGGTCTTAGAGATTGAATGAATTCAGGACTATAATTGAATACAACATGTATCAATGCAAATATTGCCTATTGCTTTTCTTTATGAATATTCTAGCACACTCATGTTTTCTAGTTCACTTTAAACATCCTTCAATGAGCACAAAAAGATACACTTGTACTAAAATTGTTAAGCTCTTTGTTAGTTTTACAAAAGTGTTTCTTCTTATTTATTGATTTTATTGAGCTATATATTACGCTCCATTCCCACCTTCCTCTTTTCTCCACTTCAATCCTCCCCCCTGGTCCCCATGCTACCAAATATACTCAGAAGATCTTGTCTTTCTCTACTTCCCATGTTCATTAGATCCATGCATGCATCTCTTAGGGTCCTCTTTGTTGACTAGCTTCTCTGAGGTTGTGAATTGTAGGCTCATTTTTCTTTGTTTTATGTCTAAAAGTCACTTATGTGTGAGTACATATTATATTTGTATTTCTGGGTCTGGGTTACCTCACTCAATACTCAATATGATGTTTTCTACATCCATCCATTTGTCTGCAAATTCCAATATGTCATTCTTTAAGATGTCATTCTTTTTTTTTTCTGCTCTCATTTTTTTTTCTAACCCATTGTGTAAATGTAACACATTCTCTTCATCGATTATTTGGTCAAGGGGCATTTAGGTTGTTTCTATGTTCTGGCTATGACAAATAATTCTGTAGTGAACATAGATAAGCACATGTCAATGTGATATGATTAAGCATCCTTTGGGTATATACCCCAAAGTAGTATGTTGACAGGTTTCTGTCTGTCATGGTCCCACAACAATTTAGTCCCAGAGAAACACACAGAGGCCTACATTAATTATAAACTGGTTGGCCTATTAGCTCAGGCTTTCTTAATAACTAACTCTTACATCTTAAATTAGGCCATAATTCTTGTCTGTGTTAGCCTGTGGCTTGGTACCTTTATCAGTGAAACATTCTCATCTTGCTTCCTCTTGGTCTGGGTGATGACTGCAGACTCAGCCTCTCTTCTTCCCAGAATTCTGTTCTGGTAACCCCACCTATACTTCATGCCTAGCTACTGGCCAATCAACATTTTATTAAACCAATACAACTGACAAATCTTTAAGGGTACAAGACCATTATCCCACAGCAGTGGTATTGCTGGGTCTTGAGGAAGGTTGTTTATGAATTTTCTGAGAAATCACTATACTGACATCAAAGCGGCTGTACCAGTTTGCCCTCCCACCAACAATGGGCAAGTGTTCCCTTTATCCCACATCCTCTCCAGCATAAACTGTCATCAGTCTTTTTGATTTTCGCCGTTATTACAGCTGTAAGATGGAATCTCAGAGTTGTTTTGATTTGCATTTTTTCTGATGGCTAAGGATGTTGAACATTACATTAAGTGTCTTTCAGCCATTTTAGATTCCTCTGTTGAGAGTTCTCTGCTTATGTATTTACTCCATTTTTTATTGAATTATTTGTTCTTTTGATGATCAATTTCTTGAGTTCTTTGCATATTTTGGAGATCAGCCCTCTGTCTCATGTAGGGTGGGTGAAGATTTTTTCCCATTCTGTAGGCTTCCATTTGTTGTTGACAATGTCCTTTGCTTTACAGAAGCTTTTTAGTTTTAGAAGGTCCCATTTATTAATTGTTTCTTTTAGTGTCTGTGCAACTGGGGTATTATTTAGGAAATGATCTCTTGTGCCAATGTGTTCAAGTACTTCTCACTTTCTCCACATTAGGTTCAGTGTAGTTGGTTTATGTTGAGGTTTTTGATCCATTTGAACTTGAGTTTTGGGCATGGTGATAGATATGGATCTATTTTAATTCTTCTACATGTTGATATGCAGTTATGGCAGCACCATTTATTAAGTATGATTTCTTTTTTCCATTTTTTTTTATTTTTTGCTTCTTTGTCAAAAATTAGGTAGTGTTTGGCTTGATATCAGGATCTTCAATTTAGTTCCATTGGTTCTCCTGTCTGTTTTTATGCCAATATCAGGCTGTTTTCAGCACTGCAGCTTTGTAATAGAGCTTGAAGTCAGGGATTGTGATGCCTCCAGAAGTTCCTTTATTGTACAGGATTGTTTTGGCTATCATGAGTTTTTTGATTTTTTATATGAAGTTGAATATTGTTCTTTTGAGGTCTGTGATAAATTTTTCTGGGATTTTGATGGAATTACAAAAGCTTATCCTATTAACAGCTCTATTCACACAATTGTTTGTATCTTAACAAATGTATTAGTGCTCTTCAGTGGAAATTATAAGCACTTCATGTGATTCCTACATGATTATTGCAAAGGTAAGTACATTTAGTATCCAATATTTTTCTTTCAGAAACTGCCAACCTGGAAGTAGAGAATATAGTGAGGTACACACCATTGTACCTACTATCTGTAGTTCAGGTTTGTCTTACTTTACTTTCAAGTCAAAATCATTTTTTTTAATTTTGAAGAAAATTAAAAGACCATAGTAGTTTTGAGTGTCAATGTTTCATTAAGAATGATAAAAACAGAGAAAGACATAGTTCTTTAAACATATCCATATTAATATTCAGGCAGGATATTAATCATAATTCTAGAGTAAGTCATGGAAGACTAAAAGGTATCTGATTTGTTTTCCTTTATGTTTTGTTTCATCTGAAATTAGGACTAATAGAAAGCATTGCTTAGATTTTGAAAAAGAAAACACTACCAATATTCATATTAATTATAAATAAGATCACGATTTTACTTTTTTTTCCCTTCTTAAGCATCATGAGCTTCTTGAATGGAAGCTTTCCATGTTAATACCATCAAATACTTTTGAAATCTAGTATTTTACTTTTACTTCCCAATTTTTGTAACTACAAGCAAGCAATATCACCTCCTAGATATGTTTTATTCCAAGTGCTAAGAACCAATCCCAGGGAGAGGTAATAGCTCCACCATTCAATTAAATCCCTGATCCTTCTAGACTTTCAGTCACAGTGTCACTTTAGAGGTTTTAAATAACCCTTCAGGAATTTAGATTATATGAACTGTCTACCTTTCTTTTCCTTTCTCTAAAGAGTCCATTCTGCTTCTAGATTTCCCAAGAGGTCTCTAATGAACAATGTATAGAGAATAAAAGAGACAAATATTTAAAATATAATAAATATCTTAAATATCACCATATAACCTTCATCCAGCAAATGATGGATACAGAGGCAAAGACCTGTATCAGAGCACTGGACTGCACTGAACTTTCAAGGTCCAGTTGAAGAGTTGGAGGAATGAGAATATGATCAAGGAGGTTAAGATCATGATGGATGTACCCACGGAAACAGTCTACCCGAGCTAATGGGAGCTCAACAACAGCAGCCAGATTGGGAAGGAACAAACGTAGCACCAAATTAGTCCCTCTGGATGTGACTGACAGTTACAAGGCTGGGGCAGACTGAGGTGCGACTGGCAGTGGCACCAGGATTTATCCATACTGCTTGTACTGGCTTTTTGTGAACCTGTTCTCTTTGGATGGATACCTTTCTCAGCCTAGATACAGTAGGGTGGGTCATGGACCTTTCCCAAAGCAATGTGTCTTACCCTCTCGGAGAAGTGGATGATGGATAAGTGGAAGGAATGGGAGGAGGGGAGGGAGCGGGAACTTGGGTTGGTATGTATAATGTAAATATGATAGTTCACTTTACTTTAAAAAAAATAATAAAATAAAGAAACAGACTTTCTAGAATTACAAGTTATAGTGTAATGCTCTCAAACTTTCTTCATGAAGATAACAGGAGAATGAGCTCAGCAGGTGGAATGACAGCAGCTGTAAATACTCAGACTATGGCTTGCAGGAGATTTCCTGTGATCCCTTAGGCATAACATTTAGTAGTTTAATAACCAATGTCTTTATCACTTACTGAAACAATAAATTATTTTAAAAAGATATGGCAAAGTAACTCTGAACAATGAAAATTCTGAAAAGACAATGAAAAATAATAAAGAAGCACTAAAATAATTGCAGATTTTTAGATAATGATCAAGTAAGTAATTGCAGCCATCTAAACTACACTAAAATGAGTTTTTGTCTGAACATGAATTTGAAATGTTTGAGATTCACACTGTAGATCTGAAAATGAATTCATACACAGCATGAGTTTCTGTCTAGCCTTATAGCTCACAGTAAAAATTAATATTGGGCTGAGCAAGTTGAAATGTTCCTCAATTTCAATTGTTCTGGAAAGGAAACTAGGTTTTTTTCATTGAATTGTCTACATTTGGCTTCCAATAAAGTATGCTCACACACCCCTGGCTGGGCATTGCAAACAAATACTTGCATTGATAATATTTTTCTCATGTTTGGTATAATTTCAATGTGCTAACACCTTTAGACTGTGGGTGTATTGTATAGTCCCATCTATCTGTCTATTTGTCTGTTTATCATGTCTATTGTCTATCTATCAATAAATCTATCTATCATCTATCATCATCTGTTTATTTTTTCTCCGTTCTGTGTCAGCGTATAGAAAGAACATAACTTATGTATGTATCCGTTATTAAAATACTTCCCACTGAAAACACAAGCTTCCATACATACTTTAGAAACAATTTCACTTTCACTGAAAATTGAAATTTGTCCATTGTATTTCTCCTATTTGGTTTTCCAAACAGGTTTCCTTCTGATACATGGCCTCCAATGGACATGTACCCCTCATCCAATAAATACAGAATAACCATCTAAGAACTCTTGATCTTTTTGGCAGGTAAAAGAAATCACTGGGAGCGTGGTTATAGAGATTTAGTGGAGGTCTTTCTCACATAGCCCCTAGTATTTATCTGTTCATGTCAATGCACTAGGCATTCCACAGAACAAGCACAACAAAAACCCACCATTGTCCCCACAGTGATAAGGAGCAGAGGGACACTGAATATAGGCAAGAACACATGTCCTCTATGCTTGTTTCTATGCTTTATTCTCAAAGTTTATTTTAAAAGCAATTGTTCATAGTACACAACCCACACATTCTTAGTGCCTTTTGCTTTAATTTTTGTTTGTAAATTATTTGGATCATAAACACGACAAATTAGACACAAAGTTTATTTAGTGTTATTTTTCTCACCTTAATTCCTCCCATCACAGCACTGTGTGATTGGGTTAATGCCTCACTTTGAAGCAAAGAGAACTTTCAGTTTTGTCCATTTTCAGGAGTTTAGCTAACAATCTAAAGTAAAGACACACCAGGAATTTCATAGCTTCATTCACCTATAGGGAAAGACAAATCAAAACTTCAAAAGAAAACATACAGGTCTGCAAACAAAATTTTTAATGCCTCTAAAAGTAGTATTTCTGTACTGTTGCTTCATAATTAGAGGATTTTATTTTGAGACTATTTTTAATTTTAGAAAAGGGATGTATAGAGCCGGGCGGTGGTGGCGCACGCCTTTAATCCCAGCACTCGGGAGGCAGAGGCAGGCGGATCTCTGTGAGTTCGAGACCAGCCTGGTCTACAAGAGCTAGTTCCAGGATAGGCTCCAAAACCACAGAGAAACCCTATCTCGAAAAACCAAAAAAAAAAAAAAAAAAGAAAAGGGATGTATACAATCCCTTTTTTTTAACTTGCAGATAGATGCAGTCTGGATCAAATGTCTTTTGTAATTATATCTACTAAAAGCACATCTGAAGATCTTAATGGAGCCACTCCTGTTTAATGCAACACTGGACTTTGCTGATAAGATTAGAGTACTATGAAAATTACCCAAAGACCAATTATAAGATCCAACAGCCAAATGCCATAATTTTATAAAGATTCACTGTTGCAAAGTGTGTTTATCATCTATACTTATTTTGCCAGGCCACTATTAACTTTGCAGAACAGAAAAACTAAATCCAGTGTTATTAGATGTTGAGAAATGGGTACCAAAATTGCAGACAGATGCCGGGTGGTGGTGGCGCACGCCTTTAATCCCAGCACTCGGGAGGCAGAGGCAGGCGGATCTCTGTGAGTTCGAGACCAGCCTGGTCTACAGAGCTAGTTCCAGGACAGGTTCCAAAGCCACAGAGAAACCCTGTCTCGAAAAACCAAAAAAAAAAAAAGAACAAAATTGCAGACAGAAATATTCAGGAGAAAGCTCTGCCTGTATTTCAGTTGAAAAGGCCTGAAAATGAGACCTTGCTGAAGTGATGCTAAATGATTAACCAAGACGTTGAACTTTAGGTGGATATTTGCTTAAAGGAAGTATACTAGGAAAAATGCTCAGAATTACATTTATCTCTAGAGAAAAATATACAAGATTGCCCCTCCCCAACTTCAAATGCTGACATGCCATGTAGTCAAATAGAGACCTCAGCTGATCCTATCAGAAGTTTTGAGTAGTCATGGAAACCAAAGGCAATCTTGTGGATCTTAATTATACCTAGACTCATTACCTATTTCAACATTCATATAGTGTTTAGACTTGGCATCATCCATCCCACTCCCTACATTATTCTGATTTTTTTCTGAGTTGCAGTTTGAGATTTCCTTGAGAGGCAGTCCTTGAAATCTCATGAAATTCAATTGCTTACAATGGTTATAATAACTGTTCTTCTGTTTGAATTGGGATTTTATTGTATGGGTTGTGCTTAGTTTTCTGTGCTCAAAGCAGAGTCCTGTTTTTCTGGCACTCCATGACCAATGTACCCCAAACCTTAACGGCATGATTCTTAAATCTCTTGATTTCATCTTTTTCTCCCTTGCCAATTTTCTGATTTATTAGTCTTTTTGCCAAGATTACTGAAATACTCTCCTGGGACATTTCTCAGGTTTGATTCCTGTTCTTCATTTTGTTCCATGGTCAGCAGTCAATGTGATCAATTAAAATAGTAATGGGGATGTTCTATTGGGAACTCACCAAGGCCAGCTGGCCTGGGTCTGAAAAAGCATGGGATAAAACCGGACTCGCTGAACATAGCGGACAATGAGGACTACTGAGAACTCTAGAACAATGGCAATGGGTTTTTGATCCTACTGCATGTATTGGCTTTGTGGGAGCCTAGGCAGTTGGGATGCTCACCTTAATAGACCTGGATGGAGGTGGGTGGTCCTTGGACTTCCCACAGGACAGGGAACCCTGATTGTTCTTTGGGCGGACGAGGGAGGGGGACTTGATTGGGGGAGGGGGAGGGAAATGGGAGGCGGGGTGGGGAAGAGACAGAAATCTTTAATAAATAAATAAAAAAAAATAGTAAACTCAAGCTAAATCATGCTTTTCAAGGTTTCCTTAGCCAAGAAGGCAGAGCCCAACCTCATTATTCAGTTTTAGTGCTCCTAGTACCTGCCACCATGCCTAACTGAGTTTCATATAACTCTCTGTCTCTTTGCTAAATATGCAGATATATTCAGGGGCCATGTTTTCTCTCAGGACGGCCATGTAACCCTGAGATTTTCCTTTTAAAAATCCATGATAAGCGGTAAGCAATATTTGAAACATATGTCCACTCAGAAAGATTTCCTTACTTTATTAAACTCTAGGCCTTGGTTGTTCAGTGTGGCATGCTCATACATAGTAAAATCATACACTCACAATGAATGATGAACTACTACAGTTTCCTTCTAAATTGAATGACTTGTATTATAAGCTCAATTTGTCCTTTTACCTAGGAAAGTATATAAAGAGTAGGAGGCAATGATGATATTATTAAAGAATCACATTTTTTGTATCATGAAATAGTGCACATCTGGTATATTCAAATAAAATTTAGAGGTGCGGACAAGTAAAATGTTAAAAACTGTAAATTATCCCACAACCAAACAATAAATACCCTAATCAGTAATTTCACTTTAGTCTTTACTTTCTAGCAATATAAAATCTGTATTGTTTATTTGTATGTGTGTTGGGATATGTGTGTGTGTGTGTGTGTATGTATGTATGTGTATGTGTGCATATATGCATAAGTAAGGATAGTAACTAAAAGTGTATTATATAACAGAGATTTAAATTTTCTGAATATTGAAAATATGATTTAAAAAATAATAGTCCTCCATGCCAATAGATTTTCTAGCCAAGTCAGACTTTAACCTGTATACATGAATCTGTCTTCAAATACTTCAAAAAACTGATTTACCAGTTTTTGTTTTGAGGGTTTTATTCTCAATGTTGAATTTAAAATATTGTTAAACAATCCATCTCCACATTTTTTAAATGACTACTTTGATTGCTTATTTTAAATCAATTTTTAGAATTTTATGGTTTTTTTTTTCAGAAAAAAAAGCATTAATAAAATGGTCCTTTTTAGAAAAAAATGATACTGTCATAGCGGCATTTCAATTATATCTTAATAAATAAAGACTGCCTGGACCACCTTATCTTGTTCCTGATTTCAGTGGAATCACTGGGAGTTTCTCTCCATTTAGTTTGATGTTGGTTGCTGAATTGCTGTATATTGCCATTATTATGTTTAGGTATGTTCCTTGTATTGTTATCTCCAAAAACTTTATCATGAAGGGATGTTATATTTTGAAGAAGGCTTTTTCATCTAATGAGATGGTCATGTGGTTTTTATTTTTCAGTTTGTTTATATGGTGGATTACATTGACAGATTTTTGTATATTGAACTTCCTGCCTCTCTGGTATTAAGCTGACTTGATCATGGTAGAAGATATTTCTGATGTGTTTTTGGATTCGATTTGCCAATATTTTGTTGAGTATTTTTCTATCAAGGTTCATGAGTGAGATTGGTCTATAATTCTCCTTCTTAGTAATATCTTTATGTGGCTTGGGTATCAGGGTAATTATAGACTCAAAAGAAGAGTCTGGCAATGTTCCTTCCACTTCTATAATTGTAGAACAATTTGACGACTATTGGTATGGGTACTTTTTTGAAAATCTTGTAGATGTCTCAGCTGAAAACATACAATTCTGGGCTTTTTTGTGGGATTCTTTTGATGACTGCTTCTATTTTTTTAGCAGTTATAGGTCTGTTTAATTTGCTTATGTGGTTTTGATTTAATTTTGGTAAGTGATATTTATCGAGAAAGTTGTTCATTGCCTTTAAGTTTTCCAATTTTGTGGAGTACAGGTATTTGAAATATGACCTGATGATTCTCTGTATTTCCTCCGTGTCTGTTGTTATGTCCCCTTTTCATTTAAGAATTGTTAATTTGGATATTCTGTCTTTGCTTTTTGGTTAGTTTGGATAAAAGCTTGTCTATTTTCTTGATTTATTCAAAAAACCAACTCTTTGTCTCATTGATTCTTTGTATTGTTTTCTTTGTTTCTATTTTGTTGGTTTCAGCACTCAACTTGATCATTTCCTGCCATCTAGTTGTCCTGGGTGATTTTGCCTCTTTTTGTTCTTTAATTTTCCAATGTTCTGCTAATTCACTAGTGTGGGATTTTTTCCACCTTCTTTATGTAGGCGTTTAATGCTATTAACTTTCCTATTAACACTGCTTTCACTGTATCCCATAAATTTGGGTATGTTGTATGGTGATTTTCATTGAATTTTAGGAAGTCTTTAATTTCTTCTTTTATTCTTCTACAACTCATAAATACTTTCAGTAATATAGCAGGATACTAGAATAACTCAAAAAATCAGTAGCCCTCCTTTACACAGATGATAAATAGGCTGAGAAACATTACCCTTCACAATAGCCATAAATAGCATAAAATATCTTAGAGTAACTCTAACCAAACAAGTGAAAGATCTGTATAACAATAATTTTAGATCTTTGAAAAAGAAATTGAAGAAGATACCAAAAAATGGAAAGATCTCCCATGTTCCTGTGTACATAGAATTAGCATAGTAAAAATGGCAATCTTACCAAATGCAACCTACAGATTCAATGCAATGCCTATCAAAATCTCAGCAAAATTCTTCACAGACCATGAAAGAACGGTACTCAACTTCATATTAAAAAGCAAAAAACCCAGGATAGTCAAAACAATCCTGTACAATAAAGGAACTTCTGCAGGCATCACAATCCCTTACTTCAAATTCTAACACAGAGCTACGGTAAAGAAAACAGACTGGTATTGGCATAAAAACAAACATGAGAACCAATGGAACTGAATCAAAGACACAGGTATTAATAGACACACCTACAAATACCTGATTTTTGGCAAAGTAGCAAAAATATAAAGTGGAAAAAGAAAACATATTTAATAAATGTTTCTGGAATAACTGGATATCAACATGTAGAAGAATGAAAATAAATCCATATCTACCCCCATGCACAAAATTCAAGTCCAAATGGATCTACAATCTCAACATAAAGTCAACCACACTGAACCTCATAGAAGAGAAAGTGGGAAGTACACTTGAATACATTGGCACAGGAGACCATTTCTGAAATATAACCCCAGCAGCACAGACACAGAGAAACAATTAATAAATGGGACCTGAAAAGCTTCTATAAAGCAAAGGACATGGTCAACAAGACAAAACAACATCCTACAAAATGGGAAAAGATCGTCACTAACCCCACATCAGACAGAGGCCTGATCTCCAAAATATACAAATAATTCAAGAAAATAGTCATCAAAAGAACAAATAATCCAATAAAAGAAAATGAAGTACAGACCCAAACAGAGAACTCTCAACAGGGGACTCTAAAATGGCTGAAAGACACTTAGGTAACTTTCAACATCCTTAATCTTCAGAAAATGCAAATTAAAACAACTCTGAGAATCTATCTTATATCTTTAAGAATGGCCAAGATCAAAGACACTGATGACAACTTATGCTGGAGAGGGTGAGGGGTAAAGGGAACACACTTGCATTGCTGGTGGGAGTGCAAAGTGATACAGCTCCTTTGGATATCAGTATGGTGATTTCTCAGAAATTTAGGAAAGAACCTTCCTCAAGACTCAGCAACACCACTTTGGGTATATACTCAAAGGATGCTCAATTGTACCTAAAGGTTATGTGTTCAATTATGTTCCTAGCAGCATTGTTTGTCATAGCCATATCCTGGAAATAGACTAAATGTCCCTTGACCAAAGAATGGATAAGAAAAAAATTGGTACATTTACACAGTAGAGTACTAAACAACAGAGAAAAATAATGACATCTTGAAAGTTGCAGGCAAATGTATTGATTTAGTAAAATTCATATTGAGTGAGGTAATCCAGACCCAGAAAGACAAATATCATATGTAGTCACTCACAAGTGATTTTTAGACATAAAGCAAAGAAAACTAGCTTACAATTCACAATCCCAGAGAACCTAGACAACAATGAGGATTCTAAGAGAGACATACATGGATCTATTCTACATGAGGAGTAGAAAAAGACAAGATCTCCTGAGTAAACTGGGGCATGTGGACCATGGGAGAGGGTAGAAAGGGAGGGGAGAGGAAGGGAGTATAGCAGAAAAAAATATATTGCTCAATAAAATCAATAAAAAATGTAAAAAAAAGACTTCTAAGACTTTTTGAAGATCTGAGAGTAAAACAGTCTCACTGGTCAGCCTTACAGACCAGGTTATGGTAACACATACTTTTAATCCCAGTAGCCATAATGACATGCACCTTTAATCTCAGTAGCCACACTAGTTTTCATAGAATCCAGTGTTATGCAGGCCTTTATACATGGTGGTGCACGTCTTTAATCCCATCCCTAGACGATTATACAATGAGAGGAAACAACCCTCAACACAGTCTTATACTGAGATTCCAAGACTAAGGTCAAGGTAAGAGCCAATAGCTGGCTATTTTGCTTTTCAGATCTTCAGGCAGTCTTTATTTTAAAATACAATTGAAATGCCACTACATGCTGTTATTTTTGTCTGATATATTACTTTCTATTGTCAATTGGAATGGGAGGATGATTCCTGTTATATTCATTGTCTATGCACCATGGCATTTTATCCTGGTTTATGGAGATTTGAAGGTAACACATTCTTTTTCAATGTTAATTTGGCTCTTACTGAACTAGTTCTTCAAAGCTACTTTCTGTGAAAGAAGATGACCATATGTAATAACATAAACAACCCTACACTATAAAATGTTTGTGATTTTGTGAAATTTTTAAGAAAATAAGTCATTCTAATTCCAGATTCACTCTGAATCAATTGCTATCGTGAACTGTAGGCTAAGAAATACACACACACACACACCATGATGCTTAATTTAAACCAAAAATACAGAAGCAACCTCATCTAACAACACTAATACTCGTTGATAGAATTTAGAACAACCTGAATCAAACTATCTTACATTGGTTTAGGTAGTCTCTGAATATAATCCAAGAAGCAGAGGGAAAACGCTTGACATTTAAACACAAACAAAAAGACTAGCTAGATTTAGAGGCTGCCCTGGCATTTGCTGATCATGTTCTTACATAAACAGAAGCCAAGATTTTGCTGTCTCTTCTCACTTACCCTCTCCCTCTTCCACAGACAAACATGGTGTGACAGTTTGTTCAGTAGGAACCATCCATTAAAGAAGGCTAGGCCTCCAGTTTTCTGTTTTCTGAAATTCCTGTTATTGGAATGGATGTTTCAATGAGTATGTGTGTCTCGTGCCTTAATTAATTTTTGGCTATTTTGCTTTTGCTTATTCTGTCCTATCCTGAATTGTTAATTTTATTTTATTATTTGATTTAATGCTACTCCTTAGATCCTGTTTGTTTTCTAAAGAGAGACAAAAAGGGTATGGATCCAAATGGGAGGGGAAGTTGGGAGAGAATGGGAGGACTTGGGAGAGGGGAAGCCATAAATAGAATATATTGTATGAAAAGAAAAACTAATTTTAATTTTAAAAGGGCCAGTTCTACAGCTTTAGAGCAACACTAATAGTAATACAGATCTGATCCTTTGTCCATATTCTTTTTTCCATAGTTTTTATTTAAAAATTTACGTTTTATTTACATACCAAGCCCAGTTTCCCCCCTCTCCCCTTCTCTCATACCCCTACCTCCCCTCCTACTCTTCCCCATCCACTCCTCAGCAGTGTAGTGCCTTCCTTGGGGAGTCAACAAAGTCTGGCATACCAGCTTGAGGCAGGACCAAGCCCCTTCCTCCCCATCTCACCCAATACCCTCTACCTATATCAAGGTTGAGCAAAGTATCCCACCAGAGGGAATAGGTTCCAAAACACCAGTTTGTGCAACTTGTATAGGGCCTGATGTAACAGCTATCCTCCCCCCTCTCTAGTGAACAGACCAAGCCATATAATGACACCCACATTCAGAGGGTCTAGTTAGGTCCCATGCTATCAGTTATATTCTTGTTGTTGTTGTTGTTTTGTTTTGTATTGTTTTGTTTTCTAGACAGGGTTTCTCTGTGTAACAGTCCTAGCTATTTTGTAGACTACGTTGGCCTCAAATTCACTGAGATACCCCTTTCTCTGCCTCTCACATGCTGGGATTAAAGGTGTGCATAACCACCACCCAGCTATCAGTTCATAGTCTTAGAGCAGTGGTTCTCAACCTTCCTAATGTTGCCACATTTGAATACAGTTTCTCATGTTGTGGTGATCCCAGACCATTATGTTATTTTTGTTGCTACTTCATAACTGTAATTTTGCTATTGTAAATATCTTTGCTTAATGATGGTCTTAGGTGACCCTGTGAAAGAGTTATTTGGCCCCCAGAGTTATGACCACTAGGTTCTCAATCACAGTTTAACTGTTTTCTATCCTGATAAATTGCCAGCAATTTATACACCCTTGCAATTCACTCAGAACTCTAAGTTGCATGCCTCCTTCTTCATTTAAGACCACCAGGTCTACACATTCTCACTTGCATTTCAACTGTAGGTGTTCTTCAGACTGTCGGACATGGACTCCATTCCATGTTCTGTCTTATAACACTACAGTTAATTCAATTATTTCTTATGAGGCTCCAACTAGACAGTTAGCTCCACCTAATCCACAAAGCAAGAGAAGAAATAACTCTGCAGCTAACATGAAAGTTTGGTGATTCCCCAAGCTGCATTGCATTCTCATCACAAATTCTGTATGCACAGTAGTGATTGCTGTGAGACACAACATTGAGGATGCTTGCATACAAGAATCTGTGATAATTATAATATGCTAAAGAAGACACAAAAATCAATATTTTATTCTATTACATTAAATGTTCTATCCAAATGTCTGATAATTGGAAGAGACAGAATTTCACATTTTTTTTTCTGATGCTGTAGGTAGGTCAAAGAAAAGGAAAATATGTCATATAGAGCAATACAAATCAGGAAGAAAATAAAGATTTATAACAACTAAAGGGAAAATTGGTTATTGTCATTTTATATCCTTGTCTCTTGACATGTAAACAATGTAAGATCTGCGAGCACAATTTCGCAATAACAATAAAATTAGTTTCCAAAAAGCTCAATTTAATATTGTTTTCTCCTTGATGCATGTAAAACTTTGAACAAGTTACAAAATCATTCTCTGACTCAGTAGTCATGGATGTATATTATCAATGTATTCACATTATCTTGTGTGCTCTAGAAATGAACATGCTTAACGTCATGACAAACAATACAAATATCAAGATCAGAGTGAGTAAATTGAATTTGAAAACACTGGTCTTTAGGTGCATTGATAGAGTTCTTTGTTCTTAAAATGTGAAAGCATTTTATATATTTGCAAAGCTCTAATTACTTTCCTTATTTTCTAGTTGAGATAATGAAACCGTGAGAGATGTTATGAAGTACAAAGATGCTTACGCACCATAGAATGATTTAAACAATGTGTGTTTAATTGAAAGTAATATTAGCTAGAAGTAGAAGAATAGCTACAGAGAATCAAGAATTCGATGAAGGAGATGTGAGCAGTTACAGAGAGCATCATATTACTCCCAGAGCTGCGATGTAGTACTAAAGTGAAAATAAAAGCAAATGTGGGATGAATACTCCTTCCCCCTGGCAGAGCTTTATCCCTCACTGCAAAGGTTATGGTTCTAGTGTACTGGGTCACAGAATAGTTTAGTGAAGTGCTACAGGCTGAGGGTTGCCAGCAGGAAACCACCCAACGACTGCTGAAGAAACTCATTAGGAAGATGCCTGAGGTAGGCATTGGGAACTTACCAATGAACTGTCTGGAACACTAACAATGACAACGTTTTTCAGGAAGGTGAGAGGCTGGGATAGTGATCTAGATATCCAGGGACAACAAAGACTGGCAGTAATGTATGACATATCCTCATGAATAATACATACAACTTTTAACATAGCTGTTATCCTTGGGAGTGAAGAAACAAAACCAAAGATTCTTATATTGTTTAACATTAAATATATGCAATATCATAAATAGTATTGATATTCATCTATTGATGTTTTGACATTGTATGCTTATGAATCTTCACTCTGTTTTAGTTAAGCAAAAATTTTATTAAATTATTATGGCTATATTGATAAAGATTGTTATAAATATTTTTGAGTATGATGTCATTCTTGTTTCGTTATGAACTGCAGATCCTCCAACCTAGTTATTGCAAACAATTTGCAGTCAAAAAGTTGTAAATTTTGTTTGGCTTAGAGAAAGCACTTTAGTATTACAGATAAAAATAATTATCAAGTTCTCAGTAGTCCTCGTTGTCCACTATGTTCAGCAAGTCCGGTTTTATCCCATGCTTTTTCAGACCCAGGCCAGCTGGCCTTGGTGAGTTTCCGATAGAACATCCCATTGTCTCAGTGTGTGGGTGCACCCCTCGCGGTCCTGAGTTCCTTGCTCCTGCTTTCTCTCCTGCTCCTGATTTGGACCTTGAGATTTCAGTCCGGTGCTCCACTGTGGGTCTCTGTCTCTGTCTCCTTTCATCTGGGTTTTTGATCCTACTGCACGTACTGGCTTTGGGGGAGCCTAGGCAGTTGGGATGCTCACCTTACTAGACCTGGATAGAGGTGGGTGGTCCTTGGACTTCCCACAGTTCAGGGAACGTTGATTGCTCTTTGGGCTGATGAGGAAGGGGGACTTGATCGGGGGAGGGGGACTTGATCGGGGGGAGGGGGGGAATGGGAGGCAGTGGCGGGGAGGAGGCAGAAATCTTTAATAAATAAATAAATTTAAAAAAGGAAAAAAATAATTATCAAGACTACAACTGAGGTAGAGAGTCTAATGTCCAAAGAGCTACTTCAGAAACTGGAATAGAAGACTGCTTTATATCACTGCTTTTATGCATTGAAATATCATGTATCTTGATAGTGTGAGTGAAAAAAATTTACTGAGAACACAATTTCTGTTGCAATGAATTACATCAGTTGATAAATTTTATCATCTTAGATTAATATAGTTGTGACCACAACTCATGAAAATGTCTCATGGTGCCCAGAAGGTGGCTCAGAAATGTTGTAAGAGTTTTGCCTTCAAATTTCAAGTTCCAAATTTGAATCCTGAGAGCCAAGTAGGAATGGTGGTCACCATAATTTTAACATCAGAAAGAGAGAGCATATCTACAGAGAAAACATTGCGAGCATAAAACAGGTTATCAGGAAGTCCTGAGTTTATTAAGAGATTCTGCTTTGATGAATAAGGTTGGAGGATAATGAGGATGATTTTCTGATATCGACCCTAGGGGTCACGTGACTGAAACTGTGTCATTGAATAAGATGAATTGATCTTATACCATTTGCAGAGATCCACAGAAAGTAACCTCATATAATTAATTACTTTTTATTTGAAAAAATACAATAGACCAAGGTCTTGGATGTGATTTCTTAAAAATGTTATTTCAAACTTGTTCTTTCTTTTAATAACCTCTGAAGAAATACTGCATGCAAATTACATCATATTGACAGGTAATTTTTTTACATATCTAATCTAAAATATAGTGAAGCATCTTGATATTTTTTTAAAAAATATGGGCATATGTTTGACACATGTATGTGGTGTGTGTCCACATGTGTATGATATTGTCTAATCTACTGTTTATGCAGTTTATGTTCACTTTTGATTCTTCTGTTCTATCTGTAACGCCAACCCATGGGTTGTAATGTCCAAACTCCAACTGTATCTTGCCTTCTCAGTAAAAACTCACTGGAAAAAAACAGAGATTTTTCTTTGGTGACTATTAACTTCAGTGAAGTTGACAATAAAAATTAGCCATGATATTAACATAGAAAATTCTTTAAACAGTTATTAAGTGAATGACAGGACTCATCTGCCAGTCTCACCATGTTTGCCTGAATAAAGTTTAAAATCACTGTAGAAAAGATTAATCATGGTGCCACTCTGATGGACCCCAGGAAAGTCTTCAAATGAAAGGTGTTTACGTTTACAATATTTTACCTTATATTTTCATGTTCATTAACCTTCATGATTAAATGCCATTGTCAAAAACAACCATGATGTTAAAATAAAGAGATTCACAAAATTTCATATTGGGAAAATATCATAATTTTAACAATTAATAATTTGTCTTGCCATTAAATTATGTTTCATTTAAGAAATAAAGATTACAATTTGGCCAGTCAGTGGTTGTACATGCATTTAATCCCAGCACTCAGGAGGCAGAGGCAGGCAAATCTCTGTGAGTTCGAGGCCAGCCTGATCTGCAAAGTAAGTTCCAGGACAGCCAGGACTGTTTCATAGAGAAATCCTGTCTCAAAAAAATATTATAATTTGTTATTTGATTGTGAATTCATCATAAGTATGAATAATAGAACTGATAAATTGAAAATAGGTGCAAAATAATTTGATTTATAATAGCTAGTGCAGTAAATAGAAGACAATATAATCTGTAATCAAATTTTGTTATCAGATGAACAATTTATTATAAAGAGTCTATATTTAAATTACACATAGATCAAAGTGCTTTTCCAAATGAAGCATTATATAGATGATTATGGGGAGTTTTTTTAACCAGCAGTTATACAGCTCTGACTTTCCTTGCTATATATGGCAATGCAATTAAGGCTTATTGCTATAAAATCACATTTTTAGTTTAAGAGGCTGAGACTTGCAGGGTCAAGTATGGAGTATTTTGTGACTGTAAAGCACATACTGTGAGCTATTAATCAACAAAATTCAGCATAATACATCACTCAAATGCTTAGTCTATGTACTTTCTTCTTAACTGTCATAGAAAATATACAGAATCTCATTGGGCATTTAAGAAGTGAGAGATTATATTAGGTATGCTTACATTTTCAGTATTGAAAATGACATACGCGATATCAAAAGGATATGGCAGATAGCTATAAAAACATTCCCAGTCTCCAAGCTAGAGCAATGATATGGATAAGAATATTAAAATATAAACATATTATAAAATAAATATCCCCAAGTCTATACTAACACAAATAAATAATACTAAAGATATTTTTAAAAAGCCATAGAGACACACACTATTTTATAAACCTACGTAAAACTGCCTAAAATACATAGCTTTTGTGTGTGTTTAATGGAGTTATGCTGTACAAAACCATTCTCTTCTCAAGAAGTAGGAACTATTTAATAGAAACTTCAGTTTCAGAGAAGGGAAAGACCCCTTCAAACTGTCAGTACAAGAAATATAAAACACTCCTAATAATATGGAGTCTGCCATTGCCCTTGACTGCTTCACAGAACATGAGTGTAACCTCGGGCTCTTAAAATATTTCTGCCCTCCCTTCGGAGATTTCCCCTAATTTGTGAATATAAGAGTTCCATTGCTGATGTATTAATTCAGATTGAGCGTCCTAAATTCATGCATTTTCTGCATTTTAACATGCCATGGGCCTCTGTAACAGTTTCCATTGGCTGCAAAATGTCCACTGAAAAGGAGGAATTCATGTTTTATCCCACATATCCTGCTGGCTACTCTTGACAGGAGAAATCATAGACATGAGAAAAGAGCCTATCCCTGCCATTTTCTGTACTAATTTAATTTCTAATTGTACTCTACATAGTTAATATTTTCTTTTGGTCTCTGTTTATTAAGCAATATGTAATTGTATAAGTTGAAGTGAAAATAAAAATGTCTTTAATGAATTTACTGGCTCACAGTTATGTTTCTAATTTTACCACAGCTTTTTAACTTAATTTTTTAAACTATTTATGTAATATATTTTGATCATATTTCCACATCCCTTGCCTCCTCCCAGTTATCAAAAAAATATCAAAAAACAAAGCAAAAATCAAACAAACAATTGAAAAAAGGGAAATATAACAAAACAAAACACAAAGGGTACAAAGAGATCATAGAGTTTACTTTGTGTTGTCCAACTACTCCATAGCTCTCACCCTCACCAAATGATCTTTTTGCAATAAATGAAGAGTATTACAGAGAGCCATAGCATATCAATGTGCAAAAAACACCCTTGAATATGGGGTTTTGACCCCAATTGCTACATGTACAATTGAACCATTATACCTATGACTTAGTGAAAATAACTGAAGAGATCATGGAACTATTTTAAGAGACAGGGGATCCAAATTTTCGATGCAAAATAATGTCTTTAGACATGACAGGTAATGTCATGAAATGTCAACAATATGATGTCCTGAACGAGAATAACATAATGAGAACACCGATTTGTATGCCCCTGTGGACAGGGTAATACTATAATGTTCTACACCTAGAGATTGACCTAAAGTGAATGTGGAGTGGGAGAATCAGCACTCTCCAGGGAAGAGCTCCCACATGTTTGTCTAAACTCATGTGGCCTATTCATGTGTTTGTGTATGTATATGTGCATATATATGTGTAAATGCATGCATATGTGTTCTCTGTACGTGTGTATGCATGTGCAAGCATATATATGCAAAAGTATATAAACATATGTATCAATGCTAATTAAAGAAGAGGTCACAAATTTAGGGGTCATTAGGGTATCAAAGGGGCAAGGACAACAGGAGGGATGTAGATTCAGTGCTGAAATTAAACAAAATAGCAGCATGAAGAATAGAAGGAAAAAACTGAAGACAATGGTATTTCTGGTTGTCTGCCCTCACTGCTAAAGTTAGTTACTGCAGTTTCCCCACTCTCTTTTCAGGTGTTTCAGAAGTTGTTTTCAACTGAGTTCTGTCTCCTTAGGGGAAGTTTCCTGATACATTTCTCCTGATGGGCTGTTGCCAGTGGGTCAGATTTACACGCTTTATCTGAAGCAGAGGAGATAGCACCTTTGGGGAAGTGGAAGGTATTTGTTTCTTGCTAAGGTGCGCTGCACTTCTCCCATCTGGAAAGAAGCTATGGGCAAAAGCCAGAGAATTGTCATGTGCACACAGATTAAAGTCCAGGTAGGCAGGGCAGATATGGAAGCAGCTGTGCTTTGCATATCAAAGAGGTTCGATTGCCAGTGTTCTTACAGCTCTGAAATAAATTGAATTTGCCTATTATCTGAAATGAGGTACAGCAATTGATAGCCTAACTATAAATGTCTGTTATACAACTAGTAAAAACATGATGAGCATATTAAAATAGCCATCTTAGGGTTGGCAAGAGACTTGAACCTAGAGGGGCTCCCAGGAGCCCAGGGCGATGTCCTCAGTTAGCTCCTTGGGCAGCTGAGGATAGGGAACCTGAAATGACCCTATCCTATAGCCATACTTATGAATATCTTGCATATCACCATAGAACCTTCATCTGGCTACGGATGGAGATAGAGACAGAGACCCACACTGGAGCATCGGACTGAGCTCCCAAGGTCCCAATGAGGAGCAGAAGGAGGGAGAACATGAGCAAGGAAGTCAGGACCACAAGGGGTGCACCCACGCATTGAGACAGTGGGGCTGATCTATTGGGAGCTCACCAAGGCCAGCTGGACTGTGACTGAAAAAGCATGGGATAAAACCGGACTCTTTGAACATGGCGGACAATGAGGGCTGATGAGAAGCCAAAGACAATGGCACTGGGTTTTGATCCTACTTCATGTTCTGGCTTTGTGGGAGCCTAGCCAGTTTGGATGTTCACCTTTCTAGACCTGGATGGAGGGGGGAGAACCTTGGACTTTCCACAGGGCAGGGAACCCTGACTGCTCTTTGGACTGGAGAGGGAGGGGGAGAGGAGTGGGGGGAGGAGGAGGGGGAGGGAAATGGGAGGCTGGGAGGAGGCGGGAATTTCTTTTTTTTTCTTTCAATAAAAAAAAATTAAAAAGAAATAAAGAGAAAAAAAACGAAAAAAAATACATTTATTATTATGGAGCAGAGACAAATATGAAACATGTTTTCAGTTTCAAAGGGACAGAAGAAACATTGCATTTTATAAATATAACTTGTATGCTGTGTGTTCCTGTGCAGATATATAACACTTGTAGAATATATTTGCATTTTACAAAGAGCTTCACATTTTTTTATTTTATTTATTTTTGGTTTTTCGAGACAGGGTTTCTCTGTGGCTTTGGAGCCTGTCCTGGAACTAGCTCTTGTAGACCAGGCTGGCCTCGAACTCACAGAGATCCGCCTGCCTCTGCCTCCTGAGTGTTAGGATTAAAGACGTGCACCACCACCGCCCGGCTCTACACATTATATCTAAACACCACCTAAGAAGGGTTACCTAGAATAATTTGGGGACCAAGTAGGACTGGGTACCCAAAGACTGAATTCATCGTTGCCCTGGGTCTAAATTATTCTTGTCATAGCAATGAGAATTGGACAGCTAATAAAATGTTTTCAAAAAGTGACACTTTACAGAGTTTATAAATATCTCTCTGAAATTTTACTCTACTCAGGCATCAACTCCTTGTTCTTTCCACAGTGCCTGTTACTGGAAATAATCAAGTTATGGATTTTCAGAAGTATTCTATCAACCCAGGCTCTATAGACCTATATTTCTATTCTACCAAGACAATTAGTTAGTTTTCTGTCATCTTTCACTTTGAATCTAATGGTTTCTAAACAGAAAATAAGATAATGGTAATAATTTATACATGTATGTATGCATACACAAAATTTAATTATAGAAAACATACACAGAGACTATTTTTTCATAGTCTGCCTTATGCCCACTGTATTTCCAACTTTCTCTAACAAACTATTATTTGTTTTAGAGTTGATCTCAAACTCAGATTACTTTCTAAAACTTTTTATCAGTTTCTTTAATTGGATTTCTTAAATAGTTTAATATGAAGACAGTGCTCTATTTAGAAAAATGCAAATTACAATATCTTTCTTTGTATATACAAAAATATTAACCTATGTTTGCACATATGCATATATATCAAATGCCCACATATTATATTTATGTGTATATATGAATATATATGTATATATATATATATATATATATATACATATATATTATGGAGTTACTGGACCAGAAAACATGCAGAAAAAGTACAGGTAAGACTATGAAGACATAGTAATAAAAAATTACTGTGATAATATTTCTCTAGTGTTTTTGATTTCTTATGCTCTAGATTCCAAGTATCACCTAGTATTCCACTGCTGAAATAAACCTGCTACAGCCAGGAAAACTTCAATCCATAGGCTATCAGAGACAGAGGACCTTGTAGACTATAGACATGGGTCAAACAGAATAGTTAGAACATAGTCTCTCTCTCTCTCTCTCCTCTTTTCTTTTCTTGATTTGCGACTCCAAAGTTTAAATATTATACTTTTTTATTTAATTATATCACAACACATGCCCCTTGTTTTAACCTATCTTACCCTCCCATTCTTCTGCTCCCTAGAAAATAAATATGCTATTTCTTTAGTTAATGCTGTCACATATATGTCAATTAATAAAATTAACAGAAAACCTAAGAATTAAATTATGTCACACATCAAATGGACCCAACAAATAGCTGCAGAATATCCAACACAAAGAATATGCATTCTACTCTGCAGCTCACAGAGACTTCCCTCTTTTGACACTGATTTATTCAAGTTGTTGGAAATTCTATCACTGACTATTCCAAGTTTAGAACTGTCAAACAAGAATGAACATCATGCGACACACCCACATTCTTGGTTCAAGACTTTAGAAAACAGATGCCTAACAACCATTTGGAATAGTTGGAAATGGAATCAACTTCATAGTCTACAAGCCACCAATATTTTGATATGTTTCTTCTTATCCAAATGGCTTTAAAAAATTCTTCCCTATTGTATTGTTAGTTTTTCATTATTATAAAAATTCTAACTCCTAAAATTCCTCTTGGATTGGGTTCTATAATTAATAATTATATCATAATGATAGTTCATAATTCTGTAGAAAGGGACTGGTTCTTCAGGCAAGTGATATGTTTGCTTCATTAAGAATAATTTTATATACTGTTTAGAACATTTTGACAAAAAATAAAATAAATTTATCCAATGTCACTTTGGTGATGATTGAACTTTGTAGGTAGGGTATTATCATCTTTTATATGACTATCTTACAGCATATTATTTTGTCTGAAAATATTTACATGTCATAAATAACATTCATTCATTTTATAGTAAACAATCTTTATCATAATTGGTCTTATTGCTCCAAAGCTATATGTAATTTTGACACTTTCCACAAAAATTCAATAGTACAAAAGAATAATGAGGCTCTTCAGTTATCAAATACAATACAGAATAGCTTAATAGAAAATTTGCCCTATATATAGTGAGAGTAATTATACAAATGCTTATATGATCATAAGTAAATGGCACCAAACATGGGCATAATTAGGCTAATTCCCACTACACTAATAGTGCTAACATGAATGAATCCTGTGCCATAAATAATAACCTATTTGCTTCTATTGGATAATAAAATTTCTCTATCTACTAAGAAGGGGCTGGTATGCCTTTCAGAGTTAATCGCTGCAGTTTCTGAGTCTTTTTTTCCCAGTTACCAAAAGTTATAAATAGGCGAGAATGAAACAGCAGAGATGTCATAACTGCCTCGGGTACTGCTATACCAAAAGTGGCAGGGCAACGAAAAATAATTTCTACTGGATCACAGAAAGACAAAGGAATGACTGAAAACAAAAAAAAAAAGACATAGGAAGGATGAGTCTTAACAACTGCATGGCAACACCCTTTGTATCACACTTGTTTCCACACACTGAGGGGACACTGCTCATGTACAGAACAAGTCTTGCCCAGCAGATGGGTAAAAATGTGAAGAATGAATCTGTCTATTTTAACTGCTCTTCAATTCATTTCCCATTATCGAGTGTCCAGATTTCAGCTATCGCCATCCAAAGGAGTGGTTAGAGAATTGGGACATCTGTTCAAAAATATACTCACTCAGAAAAACGTATCATCAGGACGAGATTGTAGGAAATAAATGGTTCCAATGGATGGACAGAAAGTTAACTGTAAGGTAAGACTTCAGTCTTTTCAAGGTATGTATAATATAGCTCAATGTCACTGTGCAGAAGCAGAATATAAGAAGGCAAAGAAATAGTCACGGAGAACATTATTAAACAAAGCAGAGGTTGGCATGGCACTAAGCCTGTGTTGTCATGCTTTCCATGGCTTATTCTTGAGTGTTCTCTTTGAGAACACTCACTGAAACCTCACAATTTCTGTTTATGAATATGTTTAGTTTCCCACTCAGTGGTAAGCTGTTTTGAGAAGAGCTATTGCTCTTTTATGAATTCATCTATAGTAGTCTTCCCAGAAAATTGCAGCACACCCATGACCAGCTTCCATGCTGCTTTCCCGGCCTCTCTAACCATTTCTACTTTGAGACATACAGTATATGGTGTTCTGGGCTTTGGTCATATACCACTGAGTCACACAAACCCGCTCCTGTGTAGTCTTGCAGCCGTGTCTGTTTAAAATCTATTTTCTCTTTTCCAATAAAAGTCACATTCCTGAAAAAGAAACTGTCACTTCATTATTTTTAAAATTTGAACCTTTAGAAATCCCCCCTTAATGAAAATAGCTCAAGCTACTTAGGGTGAATGTATAGCCGCTAATGCTAGTTCTCTTAGGTGAACACCCTGCCTGCTAAATGGCACTTCCTTATTTGTGGCATTTTGTCATCATCCTTCTTATCTGGAAATGCCATTTTCACTTAGCAAGTTCTTGATCACTTTCATCATATTTCCAGTGGCTATGACTCTCCAGATTTATCCATGTGCCAGACACAGTAATGAGCAACTACCATTTTTCAACTAATATGAAATATGCATTTTCTGTGCATTTAAAGGCAGACATGGGCAAGAGATTGCTGTGGGAATATACTGTAGAGAAAAGTGACCCATGGAAAAGAAATTGTCAATGCCCAACTCCCCATTTCTCATTCTTCTCTACTGAGATGAGAATAGTGGTCTACCTTACATGGATAAAGAATCAAAATGTGAAGGACAAATGCCTTGAGAGTGAATGGGACCTACCGCTGAGTAAATACAGATACAAAAGGTGTGAAACTCTTTGTTTGCTATCATCTCCTAAATGGAGCCAATCATTTTCATTTCTTGTTTCTACCTTCAGCTGTGAAACATGTAAAAGTACTGTGTGCATGATGTTTTGGTACAAATAATTAACCAAAAAGGAAGGAGAAGATGAGAAAGAGAAAAGGAGAGAGAAAGAAAGAGAGAGAGAGAGAACAAGAAAGTAACTGGAGGTGACCATCTAAGCATGAATATTAGACATTTAATGCCTGCCATTCTATGAGCTACAAACCACTTGTAGTTGTTCTCTTTTCTGACTGAATGTGTTCTTAAAAATGTGAAGTTGGTCTGACCCAAGGCAAAGTACACCACAGCTTTTCATCCCCTTAGCTTCAATGTTAGGGTATTATGCTATTATAAAACAAGGTACATGAAGAACCAATTCCTCAAGACTAACTGTAGCAATGTGTATGTGTTCTAGAAGAATAATCAAGGGAAAATTGAATTCATTTTCTATAAAAATTTCATGTGCAACTTTTGGAGAAAAAAGATATCTCTCACAGAGGTATTTTAAAGGGAAAAAACCTGCAGGTTTAAGTAATTCAAATGCTAAATGCTTTGGTTAACTCATGTTGAAGGTGAAATTCATGCTTTTGGGCCTAAATATATATTAGAGATATCTTTCACTCCTCTTTATGTGTGAGAGCTACTGGGAAGCCTTGGTAGAAAATTTTGGAATGTCACTGATAAACATGATCAATACCACATATAGTCAATGACGTACAAGATAATTGACACATACGTTCACTGACACACATAATCATGAACACGCATAACCACCGTGACCTATGTGCAATGATGATTCATTCTCCTGTGCTTTGCTGAGCTCAAAACTCTAGACTTAGAAAAATTTTGGATTACTCTCTCAAAACACTTTCAGGTCTGAAATCGAGACATGTAAAGATGTTTATTAGGCCATCTGTGATATTTTCTAGACCCATAAATATAAAATATGAATGTTATATCTCATTTAGAACCCTGACTGTGTAACTTTGAAGAAATTAAGAGAGACTTAAACAGACAGTAAAGACCTATACATAAAAAAATGATAGAATTTTTGCTTATTTTGCATTTAATAAATTAATTTTATACATTTAAGATTGATGTATTAATACAATATATTGAAATCTTAATTTAAGATCATATAGCTGATATTTTGTATATGTAAATTAAAAACTATATCTAAATTTTTTCATAATGATGTACATAACACAATTTTCATTTTCTTAATATAAAAAATCAGACTATCTAATTTAATTTTATTGTAATCTATTAAGATTCCTCTTGAAAGTAACATGGGATTTATCAAAATAAATATTGAGATGGCTTAATGTAAGTATAATATCAAATATTGTTTCAAAGATGTCACTGTATTTTTTATTTTAAGTATACATGCATGAAATAGTCATACTAAAATTTAAAAGAATTACTGATATACAAAGTAGATATTAATAGTATAATTTGAAAATGGTATCCTTTAGAGGGGAACTGTAGTACATTTAAATTCTTACTAATTTTAACTGCCAATATTACATACATGTATCTATCCAACATTATATAGTTCCTTTAGTAATGAAACCTTATAGTTAAAGATGGATTTGAACTGACCAGCCCTTGGATAAGTGTATATATACAGCTTCAGTTTGATTTGAGAGAGTGCTCTTGGTTGCATTTATATTTCAAATGACATTTTATCATCTTTCAAGAAGGAGTATGTTTCTCTCCTCTTTAAAGGCAAAATGGAAAGTATACTTTTCCAAGCATAGAAAAATTAAGTAGCTTGAGCCAGGCAGTGGTGGTCCATGCCTTTAATCTTAGCACTTGGGAGGCAGAGACAGGCAGATTTTTGTAAGTTTGAGACCAACCTTGTCTACAAAAGCTAGTTCTAAGACAGGCTTCAAAGCTACAGAGAAACCTTGCCTCAAAGGGAAAAAAATGCTAGCTTGATTTAAATGACATTTCTTTGTCTTAAGTTTAATTAGACATTTTGTGTGTGTTATTGGTAGTGAAATTAAACTCAAAAAGCACAGCATAATCAATCTGTTTTTTAGAAGTCTAGATAAAGTATATATATCTATCCTTGCATCTTTTTTCTTTAATTCTAGATCTATTAAAGTTTTTTGTAGCTTCATAGAAAAAAGCTGCCACCCAGGTAAATACTTGGGCCATCAATTATTAATTGTCCATCTAAAATGATATTCTATGGTATTAAATTTTAAGTCTACATGTATAAACCAAGTTACATAACTCCAAGTTATATAAAATTGAAAATTTCTTCCTGCTCAGAGCTACTTGAAACATATTATTTCCTAAGAATATACCGTAGGTTTGTTTATGGAGAAAGACGGTGAATATGTCATTTGGTTTGGTCGTAACTGAAAGCAGCAAACACCCTTCACTGTCCATGACAATTTGAATAAATTATGAGGAAATGTTTAGAGTGCTGTAAGAATAAATGTTCTGGAATTAAGAAAATACCTCCATGACTGACAATAACTAGTGTCTAAGGATCATCTCTGATAAATCATGAAGGAAGGGACATGTAATGCTGGGTGTCATTTGAGGAGGGATAAACATAGGGTACCCAGGAGTAATCATCTCTCAGCAGTAGACAGAGTTAACAGAACATAGTCCTAGTATTTTTACTGGGAATTTTGAAAATCTCCCTCTAGAATTCAAAATTAAATTCAAAGATGATATAATCACTCTACATGTATAATTCAAAAGAGAAAATCCTGTAAGTAATTTACAATAAAGATAAATGGAGACCCCATAATTGATTAGTGGTACATTATTGAGTACGGTACCAAGACTTGTGGAGAAATGGAAGACTGGAAATATAGACTGAGGTATGTGAGGTGTGTCCTGATTTTGAGCACCATTCCACAAAGAATATAGTCGTATCTTGCTTTATTCTGTCATCTCATTCCTGGAAAGTCCAAGGTTTCTATACCAAAGCTAAGAAACAACTCTTTGTGATTCTCTATAAGTCAAAATCTAAGCTTATATGATGATGACTAGATTATTCTTCCACTTATATAAACACCCGATACCTCTTTTAAATGAGCAATATTTAAGACAGTTGTTACTAAGTGGACATGTGTCCTTCCATGTAGAAAGTTTCTGGCTATAATAAGAAGTAGAGGTTTTTTAGAAAATAATTCTTTCCCATGAAAAACAGCTCCATAAATAAAATCATTCCAATTTTTCTCTCAAATGATACAATTTAGGTGTCATTATTTTGTTTATATTCATAATTTATTTGTATTTTGGAAATTCCTATATGTGGATGCTTTAAACCTTTAAGTTCTACATTTCTGCTATCTACTAAGTATTTACCATTCAAAATTATAAAATTACTATTTCACTTGGTAAATAATGATTCTATTTTACTGACTTCCACCTAGTACAATTCGATTTTCTTTTGATTAAATCTACAGTCGGATCATCCAGGATTACACCTCTGCAATATTGTTCACTGCATAATATTTGCTAGTTTTTTCCTTAGATTTAATTATAGTTTCTTTTACCTTTGCATTTATTTAGTATTCTTTGCATGTTTAAATAAGTCTGCTTGCTTCAGCTAACAGTTTTATAAGAAGTCTGGTGGTAATTAGCAATTCCAATTTTTCTATTTTATCCTTTTAGGCACCATCTTAACTCTCATGTTTTGTTGTGGGCTGTTTGCTGTCTGGGTTTTCAACACAAATATTACCATGTTCTTTTCCTGTTCCGCTACAGGGAATTTGTTTAGTCCCACTCTTGAATTTTTTCTTGTTTTCTTTTCTTGTATGTGAATCAACAGCCTCACTATAGTAAAACACTACTTACGGGGGTTGTCCAAGAAATCATAAAGAGGACCGAAAGTTCAAGATACACCATGTGAATTCTTAGCTGAGCTTAGAACTTATAATTTTGACATGGCTTTATGTTTTACCATGAAGAATTCAATGACAATCTAAATCCACATTCTTTACAGACAGTGTAAAACCAGATTTATCTTACTTGTCATCTGTTTTTCCTGGAGAACTTTTAGGATGGCCCTGTATTTTAAAATTCCATGACTACTAATGACTTATTGCTCTGTTCATAGGACATTGCATCCCTTAGTACCCATCCAAAAAGCTTCTTCTAGCAGGAGATGCCACTGACTAGTCAACATGTGGAGAAGAGTCCAAGAAGTGCCCAACCTCAACAGGCTTCCATATCTGATCTCTCCACTCAAGCCTCAGGGAACCTCACACAAGAGACAGAAAGCCTGTAAAAGCCGGAGGGAGAGTATGGTTCCCCCCCCCAAAAAAAATGAAAAAACAAAAAACCAAACAAACAAAAAAAAAACCAATGTTTTCTGGATAAAGCAGGAAAGTTGCACATCTGCACATCTTAATTCACAGTGATTGTGACGACATTCTTTCATAAGATCTATGTAAGTTCAAGTGAGAAAAAATCTTAGAACAAAGGACAGTGGCAAATTTGCATTTAGATTTCTTATTTACTTATACTCTTATTTATTTATCTGTTTATTTATTTTGAGATGAGTTTCTGTGTAGCCCATATCTTACAACAAGCCTTCTGTTTGATTTTGTAATTTCAGTGATTATAAGTATGTGCCCCAACACCTTGGAGTTTGTTCCTTTTCTAAGTTCCCTGAAGTGTAATGTCACTCTCATTGTGCGGGCTCTTCTATGTGCTCCATTACTGAAGTATTTCTTCTTGCAACTACTTTTGCTATAGCATCCATTTTATGAGAGGAATGATCCTTTACTTTTCTTATTTTTTATATCCTAATCATAATTTTGTACAAATGCTATGATAGCCCTTTAAAATGATATATAAGGGTTTCCTGCTCTTCTTTGCTCAAGAACATTGTTTCCTATGACATTGTTGTTATATCTGTTCTCAGTGTTTGAGAATATTCTTCATGAAGATAAATAGCTGAAATTTTAGTCAATGTAATATAAAGTGATGAGATATATTTTTATTCCTTTTCCCTCAGCTTTAGAATATCTCATCCTCATAGCTGATTATGCATTCCACATACTGCTTTAAATTTATCATTGAAATATGGTTTACTAGATACTCATATCCTATAACTGTACAGTCTTTCTCACTGAGGATTCTTGTCATGGTGAAATAGCAACCAAGGTGTAGAATGTACAAAAGATAGACTAGTGGATTCAGTGAGAAATGACACATTGGGACTATAGTGAGAAACAGTCAGAGACTCTGAAGGATTGATTACTTGTAATGCTAATATGTTTTTCCTCCTCCTCCTTTCTCTTATTGATTTCATTTTATTTTTCTGTCTTGGCATGAGCAAATTAATCATATATGCTTCGAAAGAACAATCTTTGATATACTTTAATTGTTCCTATTTGATTTTAGCTCTATTTTATCTCGCAAGGATTATTCTTATATTATCTCCTCCCTTCTACATTCCACAGATTTAATTTCTCCATCTAATCTCTCATGATGGATATCTACACGGAATGGATACCTACATATATTGCTTTTATATAAACTTTCATTTAATGAGTGAACTTGTAGATAAAATTTTCCTAATCACAGCATTACTGACATTTAGCAATTTTAGATATGTGATAGTTTAATAAATGTTGACTTACAGATTTTTATAGTTAATTTTTTTTCTTTCTAAGCAATAAGTAAATGCAAAAATATTTTAATGGCTCATTGAATATTTTTCAAGTTGCATCCATCTATATTTTTTGTTTTCTTAAGAATTGATTGCAATCTGTCATCTATGTAAACAGAAAGGTTTAATAAGCTCCTGTTTGATCATAATATATATCCTCCATATTTATTGACTTGACTTGGTGTGCATTCTTAGGTTATCAACCATTGAGGGTTCAGTTACTGTTTCTTAGTGTGTCTTCCAATATATAATTTCTCATTGAATCTATTAGTCTATCCTTTATACATTCTACATTAAGTTGCTAGTTTTCTAATATGTACCACTGGGATATATTTCTGTTCCATTGACCCTTATATCATTGTGTGTTGCTACTAATTTTCTCTTGACATGTTTCCCATCAGTTAGTCTATTATGCTTCTACTGAGAGACTCACTGTTGTTGTTTTGTGTGCTTGTGTGTTTAAAAGCATGATCTCGCTTTCCAAACTTAAAGCGTTACCTTTACTTCATATAACTGTATTTAAAGTGCTTTTGGATGTAAGCATTTTTAAATACATTCTTAGTTTTCATTTCAATTAGATCCTTTTGTCCATTTCTTCTAAATGCATTTTTGATAAATCAGGCTCTGTATATAACTCTTTCTCTGGGTTTGTGTTTGTCCCATACATATTATATTTTTTCCTTATCTTTTTGAGAAACATATTGCAGATGTATTTCAGTGGTTTAATGTGAATCTTTGAATTATATTCAGCATTTACATTTTTATCTCATGTTTAATATGAAGATTTTATGATTCATTACTTCAGTGGCTCCTCTTCATTTAATGTTGTTTTGTGGCATTCTTCAAGTGTACATGAATTTTTTATCTCTAGTGAATTACTATTACTGTTTTGTACAATTAATAACATCCTGTATAACTAATTTTCTGGAACATTTATCCAGACATATGTTTTATGATTTCAAAATGTGATCAATCAATTCTTTGTTACAAATTCCTAATTGGTATATTTCTCTTTAAGTGTGTGACTACTAAAATTATTTGTTTAGTTTCTTTTTCATGGAAATACATTTGCTCTATCTTTTAAAATACATTTTGGGGTCAGTGAGTATGATTTGACTACAAAAACATTTGTTGCCAAGCCTGCGGAAAGAGGGCCAATAATGTGGAGAGAACCACCCTCTGAAAGCTGTCTCTGACCTTCACACATTCATATACATGCAAATTATATAAATGATATTTTAAAATTTTAAAGATATTTTTAAGACTAGGGAGAGGTTAGGGCTCAATGTATAAAGTAATTGTTGTACAAACATGAAAACCAGAGCTCACCATCCAACACCCATGAATAAAGAAAGGAAGGAAGGAAGGAAGGAAGGAAGGAAGGAAGGAAGGAAGGAAAGAAGGAAGGAAGGAAGGCCAATGTGGTACAGACAAGAGGATCCCACAGACTTCTGGCCAGCTTATATTGACGAATTAGTGATCTGGTACATTAAGAGATGCACACCATATGCGGTTGAACTCACACAAGTTTACTTTCATATGGAATTTCAATTCTATGCCACTAAAAACCAGCATTCTGTTTGTTTCCATTTAAAGTTAGTTCTCAGTCTCATTGTTCTACCTTTTTATGAGGGTACCAGCCCTGTGTACGTTTCAAGATAATTACGCTTCACTAAGGCTATCTATGAAGTTTTTCATAACTAACGATCCTGTGATCTGTAGTCCTTATTCATGGTGTTTGAAAATTTACAGGAAGTAATACTTTGCTGTATCTTCAAACACTTTCTCTGCCTTTGCACACCCATCTCTTTGGCTTATGATTCAAAAGCATGTCTAACACCTCCTCAGTGTCTAGTATGTCTCTTCCATTGTTTGTACTGTCTGTGCATGTTTCTATCCTTTCTTAGGCCAGCATCTCTTACCTGGTTATTTTAATCACTTACTCATTATTGCCCTGTCCATTGTCTAAGTAGGTTTTCCTTATTGTTTTTAGCTCAATAACTCCCATTTGTTTCTTTCCATGTTCTTAGCAGGTTCTTGATGATAAAATTATTCACATTATTGTGGATGTTTTTATAACTGTCATATACAAATGTAAGCCTGGTCTCTTAACTACATAAATATTAACTGTTTTGAATGCATTTATGTGTTTTGTTTTCTTCTATGTAGACATTTTTTAAATAGATGCATTTTATATATTAAATTTTCTTTGAATACCAATAACTATGCAGAAACATTGAAAGGTTTTGAAACAGTGTTATCTTCTTTCAGATAGAAAGAATCCCGTTCTTTATTAGGAAAAACATCAATCATTGAACGAGTTAATTTGAGAGTATAGTAAAATTTGGGGAAATTGTGTACACCTGTCTCACTTTGACCCAACTTATCAATTTAACTCTCGATACCATCGACTTGCATTTCCTGCTGCCCCTACCTTCAGCAGCCCCCACACTTGTGCTTTCGTCACTTTTCCACCAAGAGAATCATAATAGCACGATTGAATGTCAAAAATACTTTCAGTTTCAAGAATATTTCACCAAATATTTGGGGATTTCAATAAATGCTGAAAAGGTGAATAATGATCTTAGCCTCTCAAATTTTGTATATCTTTGTGTACATGATTTTCAGCACTTTTTTTTAGGCTGCTCAATTTTTTTCTTGTTTTTTTTTTTTTTTTTTTTTTTTTTTATATCCTGACAACAGCCCTCTGCCTGTCCTGTCCACATCTGACTCAACACAATTATCTCCAGGGATGAAATGCAGTAAAACACTGAAAACCTCACTGTGGCTTCAATTTTTCAGAATCTTGGTCTCTTGATGTCAAGTTCCCTCAGTAATTCAGATGATTTCTGGTTGAGCCTTATTTCTATGATTTCATTAAGCAAAGAGCCTATATTTTAGTGGGTAATTCTAACTTTGTTACTCAATATTAATTTGCTATTATACTTTCATTCACAGGGTAGCAAACTAAATAAACACTTTATCAGTCCTACCTTTTTTAGTAAGTAGGATTTTTTAATGTCAATTATAGACAGTATTGTTGAAATAAGAGCGGCTGGGGCTGCGTCCCCAACACCCCAGCCGCCTTGCTCTGCTAGCTTATGCCCCGAAATAACAACACACAAACTGTATTCATTTAAATACTGCTTGGCCCATTATATCTAGCCTCTTCTGGGCTAACTCTCGCACCTGGACTAGCCCATTTCTAATAACGTGTTTAAGCATCCCAAGGTGCGCTTACCGGGAAGATTCTAGCCTACGTCCATGCTGGGTCGGAGCTTCATCGCATGTACCTCAGAGAGCAGAGCTGTCGAGTCTGAGCTCACTTCATCTTCCTCCCAGTATGCTATTCTGTTTACTCCTCCCACCTATGTTTTAACCTATGAGGGCCAAGCAGTTCCTTTATTACTTAACCAATGAAATCAACAGATTGATATATGACACTCCCACATCACAGTATTTGGATTGTTCTTGTGACTCAGAGCAACCAATCAGCTGGATTCTTTGTTTTTGTACAGCACAGATCTGTACATTCAGTTCTTTAGTTTGTCTATTTATTTCTGAACAAATGATATATAGTTGAATTCAAAATTTCATTAGTAACAGACATGAGAATGAAACAGTTCACGTATTTTGTTTATAATAATCAATACTGGCAGTGACACAGTACTGAGAAGAAAATCCTTTGCCCCCTGGTGACTTTTGGTCAGTGTAGTAAGTGACAAATTTATACCTTTGCAACAACAGAACAGTTATTCAGGATTAGGATTTTAGTAAAAGTCGAGATCAATTTCTGCAGTGCTTTTTAGTAAAGTAATATGTTTAAAAGTTTCAAGAGCAGTTGTTCTCAATCTTCCTAGTGCTATGACCCTTTATTGCAGTTCATGTTGTGGTGACCACCAGTTTATGCTACTTCATAAACTGTACTTTAGCTACTTTTATGAATCATAATGTAAATATCTGACATGCAGGATATTTAATATGTGACCCACAAAGGGGTTGAACCACAGGTTGAGAGCTGCTACTCTAGAGTTTGGTTGTATTAGAAGAATAAGACAATAAATTTCATACATCAGCAAAAGTTCAAAATTGCTCCATTAATAACAGTGTAACATTGCATAGAAAGAAATGACAAAAATGGCAAAATAGTAACTACTTCAGGAATATTTTAGCTATAGACAAAGCCTCTATCATGCTTTGAGATAAACCTCAATACTACTCTAGAGGAGTTAACAGGTCTTATACCCATAGATATAAGGTGAAAAGAATAGAGTTAATCAGTCATCCTGACCACATTTTGAATTTCCAATGACCGTTGCTAACATGTTTCTCATGAAATCATAAGAAAGTGAAGTAGCTGGACAGCCAACATGAGATGCAGAGGATAGAGGATAAAGGAAATTATCTACATGAAGTTGGACAGGAAAATTGCATATTATGTAAAATAGTTTCTTTAATTCTGAAATGTCCAATAAATGTTGTTTTGCAGGGAACAAAATAAGCAGGCAGTGTAGGATGCTAAATAATAGATTTCTTGATGGTGAGACACTCTCTAGTCTTTAGAAAGAATGTATTAGATTGCATTCTTAAGAGGTACAACAGACATTTACTTGCAGAATGCAGTGTGCAGAATGTCAGGCACCCGTTCTCAGATGCTAAACCCTAGCCAATAGATATGTCATTTCAATATACATTTGCCTTAAAAAAATTAATGATGTCATTTAAAGTTGATGGTTTCTTATTTGTATTTATCTTCTCCAGATATACCTTGCTGAAAAGAGAAACATAGTGGTTACTTTGAACTAAAGTCAAATGAAAACTAAATCCATGGTTTATAAAAAAAGAAATTCACAAATAAATCACAAGACAGAATCTGTAAAACATGTCTGCTTACATCTTAGCCACTAAAACATGCATGAGTTACAATGACTTCTTGGGAAAAGTGACTCTAATTCAAACTGACACATAACTCACTATCCAAATAAACATGAAAAAGCTGTCAAATATGGCTGCAAGTCCCAAAGATCCTATCATATGCATTCTCGAAAAACCAAAAAAAAAAAAGAATGAACTGATAGAAAAGGAAAAACTCTCTGCAATTTAGATTTTGCATTATTTTGTATCTTCATGCATTCTGGAATAAAGGAGCTGGCAACTTGCACAAAACTCTACAGGAAGAAGAGTCATGGCTCCAATTTAATATTTTAGAATAATCCACATAATGTACTAGACAGCCATGAAAAATCCATTGTTCTCTAATAGTCATTTCTCAACAAGTTACAACTCATGTTTACTTAAGCCACAAAATAAAACATAATAAGGCACTTAGATTATATACTATGGATAAGAAAAGAACTAGAAAGAAAAGCCCATGATCATTAGTCATATAGCCTTGATCATGCTCCTGCTGAGTTTCAATTTGTTTCCTTGAAATTTTGTTAAGACTAGCATCTTCTGAACTAGCTGGAAGAGAACATTTGGTTTATCTTCAAGCAAAGCTCAACCAGACCCCCTGGGCTCAACACTCTTCAAATGTTTCCTAGAAAATTCTTCTGCTATAAAAGAAATACCTTAGGTACTTTATAAGATTTGTGAAATAGTAATATGACCCTTAAAAGAAGAACTATCCTATAGGCATGAGAGTATTTAAATGTATGTCTAATTGGAACATAAGAATCAAACCCATGATTCAACAAAGGGTATGAGTTAACAACTCTTGAATCTAATTAGAGAGAGAGAGAGCCATTGTACCAGTGTTTTCATGTTTTTAACATTATGGTAGCAACTAAAAACTTGGTTACATTCAGTTTTGATTCAGAGAATGTGTGTTTAACAATTGTCTTGGGTATAAAAAGAAGTACAAGTAATCCTGGAAAGAGCTTGATTCATACCTATGAGCCATTGTAAACTCTGTCACCACATACCCACAGATGACAATAACGTAAAAAGTATTCATTATATCAATCCAGGAAACAGACAATTGGATGAAATGAATGTACAAACATAGCTTAATGCCAGGTTAAAACAAAGTGATATTCCTGAGCAGTATGGTATGTTTTGACAGATTATAAACATACCTATGACTATTCCATATATATATATATATATATGTATATATATATGTATATATGTATATATGTATATATATATATATATATTACTGCAGTAATTATTTTTTCAAACATAAAGAAGATATTAAGGGTGTCAGTGAAAAACAGAAATCTTTTGGTCCAAGAATTTACAGACCCAAGTCTATTTGCCTCTGAGCAGACAAAATTTCTCCACCGAAAAACTTTGACAGCTTGTAAAAGCTTTCAGCAATGTAGCAGGGTGCAAAGTTAACATTCAAAAGTCAGTATTTCCTATATGCAAACCGACTAGGAAAGTAATCTAAGAAATAGTACCCATTTCAGTACCCTCAAAACATATCTTTTGATAACTTCAAACAAAAGAGTGAAAGACTTGTATACTAAAAACTTTAAAACATTGAAGAAAAAAATTGAAGATAAAAGAAAGTGAAAAGATCTCCCATGTTCATAAATTGCTAGGATTAATATTTTACAAATGACAAACCCACCAAAAGAAATCTATAGATTCAAAACAATTCACAGGAAAATCCTAACATAATTCTTTACAGAAATAGAAAACAATTTTAAACTTCATACAGAAACAGAGAAAAATCCAGGATATCTAAGTAAGCTTGAATAATAAATGAACTATTAGAGATGTGATCATCGCAGCTACCAGGTTGTACAACAGGACTATGGAAATCAAAAGAGCATGGTATTGCCATACGAATAGATAACTTGATTAAGTGAATCAAATAGATGTCCCATACATGATTCCATATATCTATGGAATCCAGACATTTTACAAAAAAGTACACACTGGAGAAAAACAGCATCTCCATCAAATGGGACTGGACAAACTACATAACTACAAGTAAAAGAATGCAAATAGAGCCATACTTATCACTATAAACAAAACTCAACTTCAGATGAATCAAAGAGCTCACTATAATGCCAAATACTCTGAACATTGTAGAAAAAAGTGGGAAATAGTGTTGAAGTCAAATAGGACAATGATAAGTATAGACACTATGAACAAAAAATGAATAAATGGGAGCTCATGAAGCTGAAAGATTTTGTATATCAAAGATGTAATAATTCCACATACATAATGAGAAATGATCTTTGCCAATTACATGTCTGATAGAGGGTTAATATCTAAAATATATTAAGTACAAAGAAACCTGAACACCAAGAAAGCAAATAACTCATTTTGAGACACAAAATTTAACAAATACAAATGAGATACGGAATTTAACAGAGAGATCTCAAAAGATGAAACACAAATGGATGAGAAACAGGAATAGAAATATCCAACATCCTTAGTCATCAGGAAAAATGTAAAGCTACTGTTGAAATTTCATCTTATACCTGCCATTATGGGCAAGCTCAATAAAAGTATGACAGCTCACTATGGGGAGGATTTGGAGTAAGGGGAATACTCATCCACTGCAGGTGGGACTGCAAACTGATACAGTCTCTAAGAAAATCAGTGTTGTTATTCCTATAGAAGTTGGGAAGAGATCCACCACTAGATCCAGCCCCACAACTCTGGTGCATATACCAAAAGAACTTTATATTCTACTACAGAGACACTTGTTCATCCTTGTCCACTGCTGCCCTATTATTAGTAGACAGAAATTAGAAACAGCCAAGATATCCATCAAATAATAAAAAGAAAATGAAAATGTGGTGTATTTATCCAATGGAATATCATTCAACTGTTAAGAAAAGTAAAATCATAAAATTCGCTGATACACTGATAAATGAGTGGGGGTAAAAAAAAATGATCTTGAGAGAGATGTGGTGGTTTGAATAGGTTATGGCCTCCATGGTCTCATGTGATTGAATTTCCATAAAGAATATCACTATTCTTGGAACAGGTTTGACCTTGTTGGAAGAAGTGTTTTCCACTGTAGAAGTGGGCTTTAAAGTTTTATATATGCTCAAACAACATCCAGAGTGAATCTCTCCTTGTTACTTGTGGATAAAGATGTAGAACTTTCAATTCATTCTCCAGCAATTTGTCTGCCTACACATTGTCATACGTTGCACTATGATGATAATGGCCTAAATCTTCGAAACTGTAAGCCATGCCAATTAAATGTTTTCCATTATGAGAGTTGCTGTGGTTATGGTGTTTCTTCACAGCAATAGAAACCCCTAAAACAAGAGGTAGTTCAGATCCAAAAGATGAATACCATAATTAGGTTTTAAATATTTTCAAATTATTTAAATACAAAATCCTTGTATAATATGAATAATCAAAGAAGTTAGATACCTAGTAACACACTAAGAAGGAGGTAAAACTTCCACAGAAAGGGTTAATAGAATACAGTATTATAGAGAGACACAGAGAAAACTAGAATAAGAAGTTTAAATGGGGTGTGTGGGAGAACAGAATAAAAGAAGAAGTGTGGGAGGGACCACTAACAAAACTGGCAATTAAAAAATCAAATGGAAACCTACTAGTGTAGGAGCATCCTGAAATATAGGTATATATAAGCAGAATATAAAAGGGGTCATTAAATCATGGGTGACTCAATGCTTCAAACGATATCTCATGCCACCAAGTAAAGCCTCTAGTGACAAGAATGAGTTTTATCTTGTTGAGCTGTTGCTCTAAGGGGCCCATAGAAACCCTCAGACATCATGCACTGTTGCCAAGGCTACTGGTTACTCTCCAGCACCTGTTAATAAGGCCCTATTGCTGAAGACAGTACTTCCTTACTCGTGGGAATTTTGTGCTTCTAGTTTTTATTTTCTCTATTGTTGTTTTGTCTGTTTTTATTTCTTGGGCATTTTTTTTGCTTTGGGTCTATTTGAAAGAGTGAGAAACAAACAAAAAAATCAACCTTAGATGAGTAGAAAGGTGAGGAGAATTTGGGCAGGATATGGAGAAGACAAAAAACATTATCAAAATATATTATAAATACACTTATTCCAATTTAAAACAGAATTTTCTCCCTCCCAGGGAAACTTAATGCCAAGATCAGCCATAAAGCTACAATAAAACACCAAGACAGATCTGGACTCTTGATTATGAGAAACTGATGCTGATAAGTTGCTCATCGATGAGATAATTTAAAGGCAATAAAAATGAATTCCAGAGTAGCAAAGAACAACAATTATTATCTTTATAAGTAGAATAAGTGTTTATATTACTCTTACACTTAGATGGAGCACCAAGAAATAAGTCTGTAGATAGATATTCATTTACTATGAAAGTTATGGGATATTCAGTCAATGTACCAGACCATTTTTCCATGTTATTATTCCATTGAAAAAAATAAAGAATAATGAATCTTCAGCATTCTAGTAGATTAAACTGAAGTTATGGATAACATCTGTAGAAAACAGATACTTTATCAGAAACATCTTACCTATTATTGTTGCTAGACAAGTATCTACTCACAGAAATGAGGTACTTTGTAACTATAAAGATGCTGTGTCCATTTAGAAAAGAAGCAAAGGAATTTGAAGTATGAGAAGCAAGTAGAGATTTGGGATTGGAGCATAATGGGAATATATTTAAAAAGAGTCCCAGTGAGTGCTCTCAGCCAAAAATTCTGATGTGACTTTTATCTCCTAGTGGACATATGAAAATTTCTGAAAATTTTTGCTAATACAAACATTAGAACCAGAGATATGGATTTGATTCGGAAAAGAAAACCAGTGTCACTTAAAGATGGAGAGATGGCTCAGTGGTTAAGAGCACTGGCTGCTCTTCCAGAGGTCCTGAGTTCAATTCCCAGCAACCACATGGTGGCTCATAGCCATCTATAATGAGACCTGGCGCCCCCTTCTGGCATGCGGGCACACATGCAAGGCTGTACACATAATAAATAAAAAAAAAAAGATGATATCTGTCAATGTACAGGAAGCGAAGCAAAGCAAAACAAAGTAAAGAGCAATAACAAAGCAAATAAACAAACACAGTTTTACCTGCAAAGCTAAGTGGAGAATCACCTTCATCTTTAACTGAAAGTTTGTTTTAAAATATAACCTGTAGTGTTCCATATATAGAGACCTTACAAGGTATTTATTTTTCTATTTATTTTGAGTTGTGATCTTCCATGGGCTCAATACAAAATTTTGATAACAATGAACAATCCCTCACCCACAAAATTGACTTCTCATGATTAAAACAAAATGCAATTAGGACTAAGGACATCCAGAGCTCTGCTAGAGGTTTAACTCAAAGAGACTGGTAGTCACAAAAGAAGAATACCTTTTAGCAGTGTATGTGCCTTCTTCTGTCAGAATAAAAAATTCCTGTGGGCATAGAATCTATAAATGTAGTTAATTGTGTTTTGACTAGCATCTAGTAACACCCATGATACCCCATAGCCACCCAATAGACACATGGCAAATTAATAAAGAGGGAATCAGCAGCATGGTAGCAGGACTCTGGATGACTTGACTTGAAGGAGGAATAATAAATAATAAATAAGGAACAGGTTCAATGGAAACCCAAATACCAGTGTCTAAACATCCCAGAAATTAAGGTGAAAAGTCAATGCTTAAAATGTAGAACAAGATATAGATATTTTACTATATGAATTTAAAAGAAACTGCAATTTACTTACAGGGAAATTATTCTCATATTCAAACAAATTAATCTATCCATTTTCTGTTACTATCATTTTAGTGTGATAAACAACATATTAAATGTATTTTCTTAGCAATTTTCACTGCATCATATATACTAACTATACCATATATTACCTTAAAACAAGCTGCTTTTGTCGTTCCACATTTAGACTTTGATTTCTTTGCTTTCAATTCATCTAATTGACATTTCTTTTCATATGTTTTGGTTTCATTACCTAAACATAAAAATATTTTTTTTCTTCTTTACAACCAGCACAGTGCCTGAATTGAATGTATTTTTGCTATAAATTTTCAAAGAACATTAAATTCTTATCCTTTTTCTAAGAGGAATTAATGAGTAATTCAAGCTGCCATGCTGGTCATAACACTGCCAACAGAGCAAGTCACAAAACTTATTTAATTTCAGAAGTTAAAAATCAGTATTTTAAAAGTATATTGCTAGGTTTAAGTACTAAATATATCCTACCATTAAAAGACAATTGCAGAATCATTGTTTGACCTATTTTATTTAAAATGTACTTTTTATGATTTTTTTTTGGAAATAACACGGAGACATGAAACCTTGTATTATTTAAGGACAGCATCTAATCTGCTTGGCAAGCAAGCAAAGAAAGGTATGTGCACACTAGTCATGGAGGAACCTAACTCACAATGTCATGTGAGGGCTGTTTCAAATCACCTGTTCTTTCCCTAATCATGATCTGTAAACAGAGATGTTTAGATGTGGGAAGAGGAAAAAGCTTTTGAGTGAATGTGTAATTTTTGACAAGGGCAAGAGCACTACTTCCTCACAGATGCATGAGTGTCAATGCTGTCCACTGGCAAGTGATGAGTCGGGGGTGGGCATTGTAGAGCCTTTCCGCGGTCCTGTATGAATACTGACAGTGTATGTAAAAACTATAAAGTGCACTTTTCTCCTCCATAATGACTATAGGCAGTTCCCCTACAAACTTCCTACCAAGACTAGATAAATCCTCCTCCTTCTTAAGTTGTAACCCATAAACATACCTCCTCAACTCTGATGTATGCCAAGTTTCCAGGTTGCCTCCAAAGTTTGTGTTTTCTAACACAGTCAGCACAGCCCCTCTCATACCACCATCTCCGTTTGTCTGAATGCCACCTTTCTTTATTCCCTCAGCTGTGTCCATCTCGGCAACCTAGCCCAGCACACCATATAGACATTTATATCATTCTATATCACAGTTTGAATATTTATAGCTGTCAAAGTTCATGAGGTTATATTCTCATCTCCAACGTGATGATAGTTGGCAGTGAAACCTTTTGAAAGGCATTAGGTAATGCAAATGCAGTCAAAACAAATAGAGGAAGTAATTTAAATGAGAATGTCCCCCACATGCTCATCTGTTTAAATGTTTGGTTGTATGTTTCTTAAAATGTTTAGGAAGAGTTAGAAAGTGTTACCTTTTTGGAGCAGGTGTGACCTTGATGATCGAAGTGCCTCATTGTGGGTAGGTGGGTGTTTAGGTTTCAAAAGTCACTCCAGGTTCAGTCTCTCTCTACCTGTTGCCTGCAGATCAGAATGCAAAGCTTTCACTGATTGATCTAGGACCATGTGTGCAGGCACCATGCTTCCTGCCATGATAATCATAAACTAACCTTAGGAAACTGTAAGCAAGCCACCAAATCAAATGCATATTTTAGAGAATATCTTCATAATGGTTTCTCCTCATAGCAATAGTAAGCTTACCTAAGACCAAAGCTGTTACCAAGAACTGGGTTATTATCATGACTATGCTGTTGTTCAGAGGAACATGGAAGATACGGGGACTTTCAACTAGAAAGGTGGTTGAAGGGCTGGAGAGATGGCTCAGTGGTTAAGAAGCATTCCCTGCTCTTCCAAAGGCCCTGAGGTCACATGGTGTCTCACAACCATCTGTAATGAGGTCTGGTGCCCTCTTGTGGCCTGCAGGCACACACAGAGTCAGAATATTGTATATACATAATAAATAAATAAATATGTTTTTTTTAAAAAAAGAAAAGAAAAGTGGTTGAAATCATTAAGTGGGCCTTAATAGGCTATTTAAGTAGGAACATAGAAGATAGTAGTGCTGAGGGTGATTTGGACTATGGCAACAAAGAGTTTTCAGAAAGGAATAGTATGGAAGACCATTCCTGTGAATTTTGGCAAAAAATGTGTCTGGTTTTGTTATTGTTTTAAATATGCTAGAGGTTAAATTGAAGAGTCTTTGAGTGATGTCATTGGCAGAGGAGATTTCAAGAAAGCCTAGTATTGAGTGGGTCACATGGTTATTAATGTAAACAATCTGACCTTGCACATGCTCTTATTGTTTGTTTTATGTTTGCTGTTAATGTTTTACTCATTTGCAGTTCTAATGATCAATAGTCTTGTGCATTTAGGGTGAGTACACAATCAATGACCTATATCTCTGTGCTCTTTAATTCTATTCTGTCTTATCTTCCTTAGAACAAATTTCCACTTTTTGTAACTAACTGTCTTCCACTTCTTACCTACATCTTTCTTTTCACTACATTCTATGATTCATAGAACTCTAAACCCTCAAAACTCTTTAAAACTTTGTGACAATTGTTTGGTTCAGTACTTTGAAGAAAAGCATAGTTACAAACTTTTAAGTAATATTATACAGAAAGACAATCTGTGTCAACTATCTCAAAATTCTGTGACTCTCACATGTATCTTCTATTTGATATCTTACACTATAATCAACAAAAAATAAAACATTGTGTTATGTTTTTTATTTTTTTATTTTTGGTATGATTTTTTTGTATTTTATTCTAACTCACTATTCTGTGTGTCATCATTTTACCAGACTGGCAATGGAATGTGCTTAAGTAAGTGGAAGGGATCTAAGGAAACAGCACATATTTACTTAGTTTGCTTTAGTAGATGTGAGTGACATAATACACCATGAGCTACAAATTAGCTTGTTTTTAAAATGAACTTGAAAATACCTTATAACTGGTACCTTTAAAGTCTTGGGAATGAAGAGCTGGGGAAATGGTTCTACCATTAAGATCATGTACTGCACTTGCAGAGAACCCAAGCTCAGGTCTCAGAACTCTCATCAGGCAGCTTATAACACCTGAAATTCCAGTAGGGAATCTGATGCCCTCTTCTAGACACACACACACAAAATTAAAAATAAAATATCTACTTCGGTGCAGTGAAAATGATTTATCGTGTTGGGAGGAGACAGCAAGACCTGGGCTGGGAGTATTGGATCCGGCTCAACAGATCACGGCCGTCATTCTTGCTAGCAGTGCATATGGTCCAGGGAAGTGATAACTTTCAAAGACTGCAGTTATAAAGGGGAAGTGAATCCATATTCTAGAATTTTCTGTGGCAATGAGTTAGAATTAGGTTGTATTTCCAGAACAAACAAAGAACACTCCTAGAGTCAGGGAGCAGTCAAGGTCAAGAGCAATCTCAGAAGCCTCAGTGAGAACAAAAGCTGCCATGTACCATTTGTCAGAGGGAACAGATACCCAGCAAGGCTGACACATGAGCACAAGCCTACCAGTTTATGAGTTTTCTCCTATTATAATATAGCAGAAAACAAAAAGTGCTTTGGATTTCTTTCCCTCACTGTTCTTTCTTCTATGAAGCTCCTTTCTCAGTCCTGGCTCCTAAGATGTTGCTTGTCAAATACTAATTAACAGTTTAATTTATCACTAATGAATATGTTATATTTTATTTTAATTGTCTCAGAATTATGGTACACATTCCCGCCAAGTCAATGAAGAAACTGTTCATGTGTGATTTTTGCTACAGTTAAAAGCTACATTCATTTTGTGCCTTAGAAATCTCTTCTTCCTGTAGAGTAAATTGGTTTTCAATTTTACCTGTGTGACTGATTTAATCAAAGCAGGCAGTTCAAGAAATAAAGCCCCTCATGTTAAAATCTGGCTCAAATCCCGACCTCTGTTATCTGTAGTAGCTGGTAGGTTTGTCTTAGTCCTTCTCCTTTGTAACAGTTTGAACTCTGATGCATAAAACAAATCACATTTTTCAAAAATTCTTAAACTAGTACATTAATGACCTGTCATAAACCTTACTACACAAGAACTTCAGAGAGCTTAGAAATTTGAATTTTTCCTTACACTTTAATAATAATACAAAAAAACTAAATCACCTGGGATATTGAATCTTTTCAATAGGATGTAAATAACAAATTGCAGGTAAAAATGCTTACTTTTTCACAAGATTTGTTTGTAATTTAGTTCTTTACAGAATAAGAATATAATTTATAACTTAAATCTGGCCGGAAAGAAACTCGGTAAATTATGATGGTATAAAACTGTTGCCATGGTTTAGCTTTTAAATATCCTTCATAAGCTCACATGTTAGCATGTAGTCTCTAGCTGGTGGCACTCTTTTGAATATAATATGAGGGAAACTTTAGGAGATTGCCTCCAGTTGAAGGAAGTAAATCATCAGGAAAATGCCTTTGATCTCCAGATTCACACATTCCTATCTATCTATCTATCTATCTATCTATCTATCTATCTATCTATCATCTATCTATCTATCTATCTATCTATCTATCTATCTATCTATCATCTCTACACACACACACACACACACACACACACACATGTATATATCTGTCTCTCTGTATGTTGTTGTCTGTCTGTCTTTCTCCTCATCCCTCTATCTACATCCATCCTTCTTGGTTTTTTTGTTTGTTTGTTTGTTTGTTTTATTATTACTTTAGAAATAGGTAACCAAAGACGAAAACTCTTGACACTGTGAACCAAAATCAATACCCCCTCATTTTAACTTACCTTTATTTTCTGATTGGAGTGACCTTCATTATGATCTAATCATTCTATTATATTACTGTGATAAAAAAAATTAGGGTTACATAATTGCCTTATGTGTCTAATAGGAAAAGTTTTACCATACCAACTCACTAAGAAAAGTTAGCAATGTATTTGACATTAGTAATATCTTGTCTATCTTAGAGAAAGTCTCTAGAACAGTGGTTCTCAACCTTCCTAATGCTGGGATCTTTTAACACAGTTTCTCATGTGGTGGCCCCAACAATAAAATTATTTTATTGCCACAACATAACTGTAATTTTGCTACTGTTGTAAATCATAATGTTAATATCTGATATGTGACCTCCAAAGGGGTCACAACTCATAAGTTGAGAACCAGTACAATAGACTGTTCTTCCAGTGATGTGGGATTTCCCTCTATATGCTGTGATTACCACTAATGAATAAAGAGACTGCTTTGGACCTATAGCAGGGCAGAACTTAGCTAGGCAGGGAAAACTAAGATGAATGCTTGTAGGAAGCAGGGCAGATTCAGAGAAAAGCGGCTGCCAGAGACAAATGTGCTGAAACTTTGCTGGTAAGCCACAACCTCATGGTGATGCATAGATTAATGGAGATGGGGTAAATTAAGATGTAAGAGTTAGCCAATAAGATACTACAGCTAATGGGACAAACAGTGATTTAATTAATACAGTTTCTGCGTGATTATTTCGGTTCTGGGTGGCCCGGATGCATAAGCAGCTACTTTCAAGAAATTGGCACCCAATGTGAGGCAACTAAAATTATTTTGGGTCTGGGAAGCTGGGACAAACAAATGGCCTTCCTCCAACACTCCCAGAGTTATGTGCAATTAAACTTTTTAAAAAGCATTCTCTAAGGAAACACTTAAGAGTGTAATTTCTCAGGATATTAAGTAAAAAGGACATTTGAAAGAAAGAATATTTTGTATATGCAAATATTAAATAAAAATGATAAAATTGTACTTTATTGACACCCGTTTAGGAAGCAAGGTGTTTCAGTTTTAAAAGTTATCTGGTGTATTGTGCATATGTACATACATATATGTATACATATATACATACAGTAAATGGGAAACATCATTAAACTCCCTGCTCCTATAATTTAGATACAGTTCTGTGTATTTCCCCAGAAACCAGCCAAGGCTGTAGGGAAAAATATTTGAAAGAAAGATTACAGGTGCTTAGCATGGAATAGTGCAGGAAAGTGTGTTGCCTATTTTACAATGTCCATAAGAAGTGACAATGTGCCCCAGAAATTAAGGCTTAGCAGCCATGAATTAAATCCATCACTAAGGAAACTTTAGTTGATTAAAATTGATCAACTTTCCTTTAAGGTTGTAATTTACATCTTCTAATTTGATAACAAAAGACAAAATGTGAATCAGTCTGGGCATACATCATGCCATACGCTCTGTATTGCTCAGCATCTCAGTCTCCTGTGTGCCTAAGAAACTATCTTCAAGGCAGAGTGAAAGCTGAAGTCAATCTCTACAGATCAGGCTGAAAAGCAGTGTTGTATCCACTATTTACTAACTGTGTGGAACAATTCATTAAATCTAGCTTTGCCTCAGTATCTTTGCTAATATAATAAAAGGTATAATACCCACCTTCTGAGGTTGATCATTTACTAACATGCTTAGAACTGCATAGATACAAGTAGTAAATATTAATTACTACTGCTTTGTATAAAGTTGCATGTAATAATGTTTTATTTTTTAACTATCATAACAATGAAAACTCCCTACCATAGAATTGCTACTTTCTTCCAAAATGTATTCTGACTTCTCTGATGTAAAATGTTTCCTTGTGAACATTACATAGCTTTTATAGACTGTAACAAAGAATATATTCTATGATACTTCGTTTTTAAGGTCTGTGATCATTGACCAGATCTAGAATTATCTAAGGGACAAACCTTTTTGTATGTCTACAATAGAGTTTCTAGACTGAATACTATTGGGTGTTTAAGTACTAAGTATTTTCATTAGAAAATTGTGCACAGTCATTTACAAAACTGCTTTTCTAACTCTAGATGTAATATATTTTCATTACAAACAATACTAGAAAACCAATAAAATAATGGTATTTGTTAGATACAATATAGCTTATCATATTTATATATTTCTAATTGAAAATTTGCACCTAAATTTTTAATTACATGCCTTCCCTTTTTTTCTGAAAAAGTTGTTGGCCAAACTTTATTCCTATTATCAAATCTAATCTATAATTTCCTCAGTTGTGATATTCCAACTAGCTAATCAATTATTCAATTTTTGACTTTTCTCCCTTTTCTTCTCTTTTTTCTAAAAATAAGCATTTATCAGGCATATGGACAACTTTACATGATGTATTAGTAATGGTTAAATTCTCTTTTTTGAGGGACTCTTTACAATGACCCTACCCAGGAATTAGTGTAAAATATTCAGTGTTAAATAGAATATTAAGTCAACAAAATCCTAGCATGGATGGGAAAGGGACTCATGAAGTCCTATCCACAGTTAAGGAGCTATTGACAGCTGATGGTTGCCAGAGAAGGAAGAGTCAATTTACTTCAGGAATACAGTATTGATGGGTTAGCTACCCATGGTTCAGTAGCCTGTCCTCCAGCCAAGTACATACCAGTAACACTGGGCAGACTCGGAGGGTTTAGCAAAGTGTGCATTAAATTGGGAGAGAAAAGTGGAGAGGAGTACCAGACAAGAATTGGAAAGGAAGGAACAGGGTAGTAGATTCGATCAAAACATGTTGTATGTATGCATGAAATTCTCAAACAATAAAAATTAGTACAAAAACTGAAGAGCAAATAAAGTTATAATTGGCAAACATTAGAATAATTTATTTGGGTTCCAGAGAAGAAAGGAAAAGCAATTCTACTGTGGCATACTTAGCATAATGTCTACAGGGAGATTCCTGTGCAATTTGTAAAATACTGTAAAAACGAATAAAATCCAGGCACATTACAGAAAGTACTGGGAAGCTACTAAGAGTATAAAATGAAAAACAGCTTATTCATGTTCCATATTATAAAGATATGTAGAAGGAGGCGAGCAGGCCTGCTTTTTGTCCTGCCTGGCTACCCTCATGGAGCTTAACACTCGAAATAACAAGACACAAAGTGTATTCTTTTAAATACTGCCTAGCCCATTATATCTAGCCTCTTCTTGGCTAACTCTTATATCTTGATTAACCCATTTCTATTAATGTGTGTAGCACCACAAAGTGGTGGCTTACAGGGTAGATTCTAACCTGCATCCATCTCGGAGAGGAGAGCTATGGCATCTGCCTCACTGCCTTCTTCCTCCCAGAATTCAGTTCTTTCTACTCCACCCACCAAAGGGTTGGCCTATCAAAGGCCAAGGCAGTTTCTTTATTAACCAATGAAAGTAACACATAGACAGATGACCCTCCTACATCAAAGATATATACATTTACATCTGTGTAAAGATAAATACATCTATTAACCTATAGAAATGATTCTCATTCTGAAGTTATTCAAGTAATATATCAAAACTTTGGATTTTCACTCTAACTGAGGCTTGTAATAATGTTTCTTCCTATTGATAATTTTTTCTAACTCAAGATTTTGGATATTTAAGTACAATTTGAAATATAGGAGTATGACCATAAGTAATTTACTTTTTTTAAATGTCCTGTATACCTTCAATGACGAACTTCAATGTAGAAGTGTAAGCAAAATAATCTCCCCAAATTGTTTTTGGTCATGGTGTTTCATCACAGCAATAGAAATACTTACTAAGACTGAAGTTGATACCAGGATGGTTGATTATTGTGAGATGTCTGACATGGGTTTTAGGAAGGACAGTAGGATCACTTTGGAATTTTGGTCTAGAAAAGACATTGAGTGTTGAGATGTCAGTGAGATGTTGAGTAGCAGCTTGGAAGATTAGAATGTTGAGGAGAATGCAGAAATGGAGGCCTGGCTTGTGAAGTTTCAGCAGGAAATTTTAAGCCTCTATCTGTTAACATTTCTTATTTTGAATGTAGGTTTTATTGTTCTGGGTAGCTGGACCTTTGTTCTGATTGGGTACTGATGTTGGTCACCTGGAGCTGAAAAACTAGTGGTGATTAAGAAGAGACCAACATCATTGAGGCAAAATCTTCTGGGAAGTGTTTCCTGAGAGTCATCACACAGAAGCTGTGTTCCACACATGACCAAGGTTGTATTTTGTACTGACAGCTAAACTTGTAATATAGGAGTCCTCCAGGTTATTCTGGTTCTAAAGGTTTGAAGAAGAATGAGTGGCTAAGGCGTGGCACTGCTTGGCAGGGCTGGGATTTCCGAAGAGAAGCTATTGGTGAAGTGCAGCCCAATGGCATCAAGGGACCCAGCAGTCTGAGAGCTGCCAATGCTACGGGATAACCACCAAAGACCGCAGCAGCAGTAGAGTGGAGTCAGCAGGACCTAAAGCCAAGCTGTGTGTGCTGTAGACCTCAGAGCTAGAAAAGTGAACGAGTCCAAAAGACCTTGAATGAATCTTAGATATTTGGACATTGAGTTATTTATACTGTTAGAATTTGGTTTTGTTTTGGATTAGTTATGACTAACCCCTGGTTCTTCCCTCTTGGTGTAAGAAAGTAATTTATTTTTTTATTTTACAATATCCTACAGCTGAACTACTTTGGATTTTAAAAGAGACTATTTCAAAGAGACTGAATTTTTAAGTGTTTAAATTTCTAAAGACTGGAATTTTTAAAATTTGGAACTTTAAAAATTTTGAATGTTATTTTTGTTATGTTGATATTTATGATCTTGGTGGAGAACAGGAATGGAAGGGAAAGGAAAGGAAAGGAAAGGAAAGGAAAGGAAAGGAAAGGAAAGGAAAGGAAAGGAAAGGAAAGGAAAGGAAAGGA
>JABTXL010007333.1:5564943-5582129 GCA_025134845.1 Neodon shergylaensis
AGGGAAGGGAAGGGAAGGGAAGGGAAGGGAAGGGAAGGGAAGGGAAGGGAAGGGAAGGGAAGGGAAGGGAAAGGAAAGGAAAGGCAAGGTAAGGCTAGGGCTTAACAGTGATGTGTTTGTGTGTCAAACTGACAAAGCATGAATTGTTCTGGCTAGTTTTATGTCAAGTTGGCACACAGGATTTGGCTGTATAGCATATTTTTAAGTCATAGTTAATGAGAAAAATCTCAGTTCAGTTCACTGTGGGTGGTGCTATCCTTGGATTGGTTATCCTATGTTGCATTTTAAAAAAAGCCTGATGAGAAAGCCATGAGGGGGAAACTGGTAAGTAGCACCCTCCTGGTTTCTGCATTAGATACTGCCTCCAGGTTCCTACCATTTTAAGTTCCTACCCCAACTTCCTTCAATAATGCACTATAATGTTTAAACCAAATAACCTCTTACATCCCTGTGTTGCTTTGGGTCATGGTGTTTCCTCACAGCAATAGGACAGAGACTAAGACTCTATTGTTTTCAACTAACATAACTTGACAGTAAGGCCATATTGCTGAAAGCACCATGTTTAAGTCATAGAACATAATTAAATAAAGCTTGAACTCACCTGGAAACTTCATACCTACTGGGTAGCTTTCACTGTGCTGGAAGGTTCTATGCAAGCTACAAGAAGAGAAAAGTAATCATTAGTCATGCCCAACTATGAGCCTGTTAGCTCAAATAATGAATGAACTGGAAAGATATGACCACTGATGAAATATTGGCACAGATATCATGTGAGTAACCAAGAGTTTTAAAATCATGTTTAAGTCCTACTCCACAAGATGAAACATATAGCTGAAATGATTATCAGACTAAGAACATGTAGCTAGATAGGTCACAAAAAATCTACTATTGTTTATAAATTGACATTGTATTAAATCAACTAATAACTTATTGCTACACCCCTAAATTAATGCATCTTAAATCCTTATTAATATTTTGAATTTAATTGGCCTCAATTAGCTGACAAAAAAATGGCCCTATTAAGAGGCATGGCTTTACTGGATCTTTTTGAAGAAAATATGTCAGTGTGGGGGCAAATTTTGAGGATTCCTATCCTCAAGATACTGCCCAGGGTCACAATCTATTTCCTTTTGTCTTCTGATCAAGATATAGTCAATACCACATCTACCACCATGTTGTCATGCTGTTAAGCTTCCCATCATGATGATAATAGACTCAACCTCTGAAACTGTGAGGGAGCCACCCCAATTAAATGTTTCCCTTTATAAGAGTTGCCATGGTCATGGTGTCTCTTCATTGCAATAGAAACTGTAGCATATCCCTCATCTGAGAATCTTCTGTTTGTATTAGATTATGATTTACACAATAACCGACTAACAGCCAAGTTACAGAGAATAAGAGATAAAGAACAATAAGCCCAAAAGGGAGCCTATATAACATTCACGTTTCTTCCATGCTCAGGGATTATTGCTGAACAGAGATGGAAAGAATATGAGAGGCAGTAGATGACAAAACCTCTTCTGGACAAAGTGGGACACCTGCACATGTGGACTCACAGAAACTGGAAAAAGATGGATCTAATCAAATCATATTCGCTGGGCAGTGATGGTGCATGCCATTCATTTCAGCACTGTGAAAGCAGAGGCAGGGAGATCTCTGTGAGGTCAATACCAGTCTGGTCTACAGAGTGAGTTCCAGGACAGGCACCAAAGCTATAGAGAAACCTTGCCTCGAAAAACAAAACAAAACAAAACAAAAATGTATTATATGAAAATCTCGTGGAAATAATTTAAAAATATGGGAAAGGTTCATGAAAAAATTCTCATAAATAAAAGGTAGAGCTTAGGAAACAGACTTCATAATTATAAAAGTACAAGCTATATATTGATCTCCCTAAAATCATATCTTAAAACAAATATCATTCCATCTAAATTGTACTATTTATGTCCTGAGAACTTATCTTTAAAGGATTGCTCTTTATTAAACAATACTCAATTCTACCTGTAGTACAAAAAAGACATCATGGATTTAATACAACACAAAAAGTACAGAGACATAATGAAAATCAGCATTTAAGTGATAAAGATAATTTAGGATGTAATTTGGTGTAATGTGAATTTCATGGTAATCATCCAAGTATTTTAAAAGTACTTGGGATGAATTTTACTACCTTCCTAGGAAGACAATATTTATAAAATTTATTAACTGTAAGTGCCTGTGAATCCAATTTTGGGTGTGCAAACACATAAAATGTTTTCTCACACATTGTATAGTTAGATACATTGATTTTCTTATTATCTGAGCAGTTCCTCATGTACATTAACAAATCAGTAAGGAAAAAAAATTCTGAAGAGTTGACTGCAATGCTAACCTTATTTTGCTGATGTTCTTGATAAGCATGAAAACCTCAAAATCATATTGTAAAGCATCAAGTTTTGTAATTCTTTTGGGGGCCTTAAATTAAAATACATATATTTCCATTATTGCACCCAGACAGGACAAACAAGCATTAAAGGAAAAATAAGATCAAAATGTATCAGCTCCTCTGTTTCACAAAGATCTGCAGATATCTATCACTGATCCTGTAGATTCTGGAGATACCTAAAGTGCAATAAGAAATAAAACATTCAGATTAAATTTTTCTTTACGTTCATGTATTTAAAAAAATTCCTAAAGTCACCCATATTAGGCACAAGCAACAGGAAGTCTGATTTATCCCAAAAACATAAAATAATTAAGCTAACTAACTAATTAACTAACACAGAGAAATCTCTGATTATAAATACTCAAGTGCTATCAGTTGGGGCATTACAAAATGCATCATATTTAATTTTGTCACTTGGCCAAACTTCTTATGCCCATTTCTTTGGCCAATACAAAAATGTCAAAGTTTATTTTCTAGCCTTCCATATCAATGACAACATAGATGCATCAAGAGGCGAGGACGCTGGGAGCTTTATTCTTCATCTATTCTTTGCAGCAGAAGTCTGGATCGCACTGCTTAGAGCATCAGAAGAATGTTTTCTAGAGGTCTTCACATCTCTAGGCAATATCAGCTAAGCGGTAGAAGACTGATCTAAATAAGTAAACCACTTCTAATGGCTGAGAATGTTCCCATGTCAAAGAAGAAAACTCTCCCTGGCTCAGCTTCCAGGGTACAAATTAAAACACACAATGTATGTGGAACATATGAATTAGTAATTGGTATTTGGAAACCTGTGCAAATATGTAAAAGTTCTTTGTGGGATACCATTTCAACTGGGACAATATAAATAAAATATAATGTTAAATTAAGCGACTAAAGAAATGGTACAAAAATGAGGAGCACACATTGCTCTTGTTGAGGACTCAGGTTTGGTCCACAACAACCATGTAAGACAGTTCACAACTACTTATAACTTCAGTTCCTGCAAGGCATACCTCTGGCCTTCAGGAGTACTTGTACTAAAGTGGGCATACCCTCCCCACACATACATATAACTAAACACTTAAAATCTTAATTTTTTAATAATTCCTTTATTCTTGAAATTTTCATATATATAACTTTGTAGGTAAGTAAAATATCACTACAAATCCCTCCATATCCCCTCCAACATGTGCCTCTTCCAACTTTATCTTGCTTTGTTCAGATAGTGGGGTCCATATGTGCTCAAATGTGGGTCCATCCACGGGAGCACGGGGATCCTCCTAGTGGCCAAGTGCTGAGAAAAGAATGATTCTTCCCTGCTACCTCAGCAACTATTCACTGCCCACAGCTTTTGCCCTCCTGGAGATTCTCCCCTCCATCATACTAAATACATACATAGACAAACAATATCAGCATCGTTCTGTAGGCTTGGAAGTTTTCGCTATCCTTCTGAAGACCAAGCAAGCATGCACAGGGGAACCTGGGAAGAAAAACAAACAAAAAAAAAGAAACAGGAAAAAGAACAATATGATGAATTCAGTGAGTGGAAGCAGCCAAGTATCCCAAGGGCCTATATGCACCATTACAACTTTGCTTTTTTTGCATAAGAGAGCTTTTTTCCAGTCAAGAATGCCTTTGATTTTACAGCATCCCTTCACTTTTACCATCACGTAGTTCAGAATACTATTTTTCTTAACTCTTTTTAAGCTAACATCATCACACATTGTTACACCATGCAAATGGGGAAAAGAGTGACAAAGTATAAAAAGGCTATGCATGCGCCCATTAAAATATTGTCATAAAGCAGTAAGAAAAAATATTTCCGGTAAACACACTGACAGGTGAAAATTTTATTGAAGACATCCCTCAGAACTGATCTCCTTTTTAAGTTTAATGTATGGAGAAAATAGACCATATACTGCCTGAGAAAAAGATTGTAGTGAAAAGGGGAATAAAGTAACAAAAGCATAGCTCTTACCCTTAATTAGACCACAGGTCTTACCCTTAACTTACACCATAGGTCAATGAATGAGAATATTTTTTTGGGGGGGGGGTCTTCAGTTCCCATCTGCATAAGGAAAAAATAGCCTAGAATGATCTGGTGAAGAATGTTTCAATATTGGATTCAGTCACACTTTTTGATTTAGCCAATGATCATGAAGGATTAGTTTGCAACTGTGTCTAAATGGTACTCATGGCTTTTTGAATAAGGATGGAAGTAAATGTCAAACGCAGTTTGTAGAGGAGATTTGATGATTCTGTACCATTTCAAAGTATGAATTGTCTCTGAAATCTTTCTATTTCAGTTCACGGAGTTTCTATTTATTTTAACCAAAATCCAATAACTTTTGATTGTCATGATGTAATCATTCTTCAATCTAATGTACTTTTCTCTCAGATTACTGATACTAAAACACAGACTTCAACTCAGGATAGTGTTTTCTATTTCCGTCCATTTGTATGCAAAATTCAAAAAGTCATTGTTTTTTACTGCTGAGTAGTAATCTAATATGTATATATTCCATACTTTCTTCATCCATTCTTCCATTGAAGGGCATCTAGGTTGTTTACAGGTTCTGGCTATTACAAACAATGCTGCTATGAACATAGTTGAGCATATACTTTTGTTGTATGATAGGGCATCTCTTGGGTATATTCCCAAGAGTGATATTGCTGGGTCGAGGGGTAGGTTGATCCTGAATTTCCTGAGAAACTGCCATACTGCTTTCCAAAGTGGTTGCACAAGTTTGCATTCCCACCAGCAATGCATGAGTGTACCCCTTTCTCCACAACCTCTCCAGCAAAGGCTATCATTGGTGTTTTTTATTTTAGCCATTCTGACAGGTTTAAGATGGTATCTTAAGGTTGTCTTGATTTGCATTTCCCTGAATGCTAAGGAAGCATGATCTTAAAAGAGGAAGAGGAACATGGGATGATGAAGCCAGACCCAAAAAGAGGATCATGGGATGTACTCACTCATATTTGGTTTCTAGCCATAAATAAAGGATATTGAGCCTATAATTCGTGATCCTAGAGAAGCTAAATAAGAAGGTGAACCCAAAGGAAAACATATAAGCATCCTCGTGAATATTTACCTTCATCAGGCGATGAAAGGAGACAGAGACCCACATTCGAGAACCGGACTGAAATCTCAAGGTCCAAATCAGGAGCAGAAGGAGAGAGAGCACGAGCAAGGAACTCAGGACCGCGAGGGGTGCACCCACACACTGAGACAATGGGGATGTTCTATCGGGAACTCACCAAGACCAGTTGGCCCGGGTCTGAAATAGCATGGGATAAAACTGGACTCGCTGAACATAGTGGACAATGAGTCCTACTGAGAACTCAAGAACAATGGCAATGGGTTTTTGATCCTACTGCACCTACTGGCATTGTGGGAGCCTAGGCAGTTTGGATGCTCACCTTACTAGACCTGGATGGAGGTGGGTGGTCCTTGGACTTCCCACAGGGCAGGGAACCCTGATTGCTCTTTGGGCAGACAAGGGAGGGGGACTTTTTGGGGGAGGGGGAGGGAAATGGGAGGCGGTGGCAGGGAGGAGGCAGAAATCTTTAATAAATAAATAAATAAATACACCACTAAAACACAGACTTAGCTAGCACTATTAACACACTTACTAATTGTTACAGGAAAGTGGATTTGAAGTATAATTCAATATGTCCATCATTATCTGGAAGGAATTTATATATAATACTTTTTCACATTGGCATATGCATGAATCTTTGTGCTTATTATCTGTATTATCAAATTCACAGCATTAGATGGGGGGAGAGAATGTTCTTCGAGGTTCTACCACTCTCTGATCTCACACAGAGCAATGAAAAGGGGTCAACCTCAGCTTGCTCTTATCACATCTAGAACACAATAATTTTATCAACCAAGTAAATTTAGTGACACTTGATAGACATATTATTTTGTAATTCATTTAACCAGGCCACTTTATTACAGTGAGCAATCAAAACAAAGAAATTATAGAACATAAAGATAAATATAAAGGTACAGATATACAAGTAAAGAAATTTGTCTTCAACTGGTTACTCATAAGCCACAACTTCTCATATATCTTTTTTTCACATAATTCTGTATGATGGATTGTCAGGCCTTCTGGGCAAGTCTTCTGTACCCAGATAAGTTTGCAATGTCATTTGCTGGCTTATTATTCCTCGCTATGCAAAATACCTGGGGTTCTCTCTACCTCTAATATCCAAACCACTGCTTCCTTGGTGTTTTCTCCTTCAAAAAACACTATCTCATCTGGTCATAAGTATCCAAATGATATTTTTAATCAGTGAAGTTCATGGCAACCTGTACTAGTTTGAAATTGTCTTTGGACTTCAAGAATAATTTATTTATAATTTGTATTCTTAACATTATTGTATTGGTAGATTTTGTTCCTTTAGCTGTATAATTCCCAGGGCATTTTGTACAGATCTGTTAGAAATCATGATTGATCAAATGTACAAATGAAATAACTGTATTCCTTTAGGTTTTGATTTTTCTGGCCATGTATTTTAAAATAAATGTCAGATGGAAACAATCTTCTAATGTAATTTTGTGTCTTTGCCTCCTCTTTTGAGGTTGGATGTCTACTGGGGTAGTTTGGATGAATGACACATTTTTTACTTCGGTCACCTAGCAAAGGACATTGAGAGGAATGCTCGCTCATAGTGAACCCCCAGTGTGGGTGGTTAGCAAAGCCAAAAGCATCAACCTAATTTAGCCATCCTGGCTCCAGGCTACAAATTTAATGTTCTCATATTTGTTGTGATATAATTAGGAGACAGCAAAACCCAAAGATAATTAAAATTGTAATGGGTTCATTTTTCAGGTGTTTGTGTGTGTGTGTGTGTGTGTGTGTGTGTGTGTGAACGTGTACATATTACAGTCTACTTAAGGTATCCTTCTTTGCTTTGTCTTAGTAAAGTTAGTAAGAAATGAATGTGATTTCTGCTCATTTTTAAATGAATACTTTTGACTGTAAAAGCATTACAAGACAGAAATAGCTTTCCTATTTTCTTCTAAACCCTACCCGTTCTTCTATGCCCATCAAGGTGATGTCAGTCACCATATTTCTGCTATTCCAGTTGTTTGTATTTGCTTTGTAATGGCAACACATATTTTAATATTTCCTTTTGAATTCATTGACAAGACAAGGAAGTTCTGATAAATCTGTTTCTCCAGCTAAGAGCAGCATTGCTAACAGACAGATCCCCCAAGCGTATATAGCTTCTAATAAATCCACTCCTTCTAATTTAATTTCCCTCAAGAATTCATTTGCCTTCTATGTTGTTTTAGAATGGATCCCTCAATCACCTGCCAGCGTGTTTTCCGGCATGGCATTTCTCAAGTAAGAAAAGTAAAATTTTAAATGAGAAAATAAATCTTAATGACTGCATTTAGCCTAAAAATCTGTCTGGTACATTTCTGAATATCTATGTGGATATGATGAGGTTAGTACCAGAAGATGTAAAAAGACATAATTCAGGGAATCTTGGCATCATACTAGATAGAGCATCAGTCAGAATATATTTAGATTTTAACAAAGAAAATGTTTCCAATAACTTTTACATTCTATTTTGTACTTAAAAGTACATGTTTTCATATATGGTTCTCATATAGTCTCTGAGCTAATCATTATGCCCACTTTACAGATGATAACACTAAAATTCAAGTTGTGTTTACCAAATATACACAGATTTACATGCTATCAGCAGGTCTGAAAGCCATCTAGAGATGTTTTAGGGGGTGTTTTGGGGCTGAAATAAACCTGTCATTAAAACATTCTTCAGTGCTGAGAAGCCCCAGGCCAAACACAAAATGAAACCACTCAATGATGTTTGATTCTCGCTACAATTTTTAGCTGGTAATTTTTTCATATCTGTGTGTGCATGTATATATAGTATTCATATTGCATGGACATTCTACTCACAAGCTTTACATGGGTCATAGAAAATTTAAATAATTTTCAACTTGAATACAGATTCATTAGAACATGCCAAAGAACAGTGTGTCTACATTTACAAATTAACTTACCAGCCCAGTAGGAATTAGTCAAAACATTCAGACTCTCTGACTCTCATTCAGTTCTGTAATATGCAAAAGACTTAGGAAATCACCACAACTGGTTGTTTCTAATGAGTTAAAGGAATTCAAATGACCTAAAAAGTAAAATGCAAGCACATTTGAGAAATTTGCAACATTTTCATTTGTGCATGATTAATAATGGCTTCAATTAGTTTCTTTATTAGAATGAATCTCAAAATAGATGCTATTGCTGCCAATGATAAATATTTCATTTTAAAATAATTGAGTTTTTTAAGCTTCCCAGATTCATTAATATTACATCAGAAGCCATTAAAAATTCTATACCTTCTCTATAAGTGATACTTTCTCAATCAAAGGATATTCCAGAAATAGCAACAATCTAAGTTCCCAAAGGGTATAACATAAAGGGAGAATAGGAGTATAGAATGATTGTCAGTGCTATTTCAAATATAGACAGGGTCACACCTGCCAGAAAACAAGGTAGGCTGCTTACAGATCTTTTCCTTTCTCTCTATTCTTCCAGACCCCAGCTCCCCGTTTTGTCCATAGAGCTGCAACAGAATGCCAGTTGCAACTGCTGATATCCCATCATTTCCAATTCAAGTTGTATTACAGAGCTATAGTATTAAAAAAAAACCCAAACAAATAAACAAACAAAAATAAGACAAAAACACCTGCATGGTATTGGCACAAAAACAGATACAGTGATCAATGGAATCAAATTGAAGATACATACATAAATCCACACACTTATGTGACCTGATTTTTTATTAAGAGGCCAGATATACACAGTAGAACAAAGAAAGCATCTTCAGCAAGTGGTGCCAGTCAAACTGGATGGTTGCATGTAGAAGAAGGAAAATATATTCACATTTATCACCATACATAAAGTTCAAGTTCAGGTAGATCAAAAGCCTTGACATTCAATCAGACACACTAGACTTGGTAGAAGAGAAACTGGGAAATAGTTTTGAATGTGTTGGCACAGGTGACAACTTTTCTTTTTAATTTTTAAATGATTTTATTGAGCTATACATTTTTCTCTGTTCCCCTCCCTGCCTCACCCCTCAGGATATTTTGTCTGTTACTACTTCCCATGTAGATTAGATCCATGTATGTCTCTCTTAGGGTCCTCTTTGTTGTCTAGGCATGCCCCACAAGTTCACATGTTCCTATATTTGGTCCTGGCTGATCCCATTTTAAAATTACATAGAAGTTTTAGGAAATGGTGTTTTCTAAAAAAAGGAAATAAGTTTTTAGAAAGTAAGACTTTTCAATTACATACAGGCCACAACTAAGGTCAGAGTTCTTTTTTTTTTTTGATTCCTTTTGTGAGCAGATGACCTCACTTTACATTGCTAGTAAGCTGAAGACAATAGTCAAAAACACATATTCAAAAGAGTAAAAATCTCAGACAGAATGCACAACACCAGTATTTCATATATACCTACAGAAGAAGGTAATAGGAACCATTACAAGTAAGTTTCCTATATACTGAGCATGCTTTGCCAATAAATATAGTGCAAATTGTGTACACAACAGCAGCTGAGATCAACTCTACAATCACTATTTTGCTATCAGGACAATTAGGAAATAAAACAACCCAGGAACAGGGAAAACTCAAATCCTGGAAGGGGGGAACCAAGACTATAAAAGCTTATTGACCTTTAAATACTCTTATTTAAAAAACTCATAGCTACTCAGTTAAAAGATAAAAATGACAACTTGGAATGGATGTAACCAAAGGATATTGCTTATAGCCTACCCAACAATATCACCAGCTATTGCAAACAAACTAACATTTATAAAAGAAAACTAGGAAACTTAATTAATGGACATAACCTTCGATTTGATGTCCATGATATATTTCAAAATTTCCTATTTTTAAGAACCTAAATATTTTAACATATTATCAATGTTGTAAATAAACCCATTAAATTTGGCTTCTAAAAAGGCAGCTTTGGGAACTAAGTGAGAAGGATTTAAACACATCACCAAAAGAATGGGAAGGTCCATAGAAACACAAAGTAAAATGGAAATTCCAGAGTTGAAACAATTTTAAAAACCAGATAAATAAATTTGTAAAGTAAAAACCACTGGATGATTTTAACAGCTAAATTTATCCATTCTTTATTCTCCAACAGTGAAATAAATATAATGCTAATGCAGAATACAAGAAATTAACTAAGAGGAAGAATAGCAGGAACAGGAACAGAAAAAAAACTTGAAAAAACTATTATCAAAATATAAAGTGCATGGTATACTGAAATACAAGACATACAGAAGGACAAAGAAGAAAAACAAACTTAGAAAAATAATTACAATTACTCCCAAAATTTTGACTAAAGACAAATATGAAGACTTAATTTAGCAAGAGAGCACCACATATAATAAGCACGCATGGAGAGAGAGAGAGAGAGAGAGAGAGAGAGAGAGAGAGAGAGAGAGAGAGAGAGAGACAGAAATTTTATTTTGTGGTATAATACAAATCAAGTTATTGAAAGCTTAAGATAAAGGACAAATACTGAAAGCAAACACAGAACAATGGCCAGATATCAGTGTGTGGGAAGGTGGAGGTGTTTCAGGAGATGTTGGCATTATGGTCACTATACTGAGTAAACAAGAATGCCCACTCTGCTGTGGATAAGCATTATTAAACAGTCTGTTGAGGGTCCAATCTGCCCTCTCCTTCCCTTGGTTATTGGCACTCCTGGTTCTCAAACTTTAGATGTTGGCTTAATGGTGTAAGTTAAACCACTGAGTTACCTTGGAAGTCAGATTGCAGATGGCTTCTTAGCCTCAATATTAACATAATCTGTTCTCATAATTTGTCTTACACACGACATATGTAATCTGTTCCGTTTGTCTGCAGAACCAGTCACAATACACTTTCAACATTAAACTGTAGATGAATAGATACAATGTAATGAGTTCAGAGCTATTTCCCACTTTCTCTTGTATTGGTTCAGTGTATCTTGTTTTATATTGATGTCTTTGATACATTTGGAGTTGACTTTTCTGCAGAGTAAATAAGTATGAATCTCTGGATTCTTCTATATGCAGCCAACCTGTTTAACCCATATCATAGGTATTTGTATTACTGGGCTTTTAAAATCAAAACTCGGGTGTCTGTAGGTGTGTAAATTTTGTCTGGATCTTGAATCTCACTCTATTGATTAAAGGGTCTGTTTTTATGCCAATACCATGCTGGTTTTAGTATTGTACCTCTGAATAGTGATACTTTGTGCAGTTATTTTATTATTAAGGATTGTTTTAGCTAGCCTGCTAAAGAGATATTTGCTTATTGCTGCTTTATTCATAATTGTCAGAAACTTGAGACAGACTAGAAATCTGTCAATGGATGAACGAATAAAGAAAATGTGGTACATTTAGACATAATTATTCAGCTGTTACAAAAATTAAATCATAAAATTCACAGGAAAAATACATAGAGTGAGAAAAATTATTCTGAGTGAGAAACAAGAAATTCAAAATGATAAATATAATATCTATTCATTGATATATGGATGTTAACTGCTAAACATTTAACAGGCAGGTTACAGTCTATAAAACCACAGAGGCTAGTTTTAGAGTAAGGAACTTGGGGGAGGACTGGATCACCCCAGGAAGTCCAAATAGAATATATAGTTATGGATTTAAGAGGGCGGGTACTGGAACAAGAAGAACAAAGAGGAAGGAAGGGGTAAGAGGATGGGGAGGGAGTGGATAAATGGAGGGATAACTAAAAAGCTAAGGGTTATTTGAGGAGTTGTATAAAAATTATTACAGTAGAAAGTTTCCTAAAATAAATACAAATAGGAATGTTATCTAAATGAAATTGCCAAATCAGAGGGGAGAGGGAGTCCCAGCTGAACATATGTAGTTGGCAAATAAAGATTCCAGTACTGGGAGTAAGTTACATCTAATCAAATTGTTGGTCAAAGGGGGCCAATGAGAACCCCCAAACAATGCAGGTCATTGTCAAGATTATTTGTTGCTTTATCTCCAAAAAACAATATAAAGCCCTATGCACGAAGATAACACTTGCACATTGAAAATCGAGAATGTGAGTTGGCACCATCTAAGAACCTTCACCCCTCCTGACTAGTGTAAAGGATACTGGAAGGGACTCTGCATGCTGTCAAGGGTGAATAGTAACCACAAACCCAACTACAAAACCTTTGATCTTCAACAGTGGCCTCATGCAAGATGTAGTAGCGCAATGGCACAAACATTGTAAGAGTACAAATATACTTGCTGGTTGAATTTAAGGCCCACTCAATGAGATGGAACCCATCCCTAAACATTGTTTGGATGTTCAGGAACCTGACACTGTATAGACAGGAACCTAGAGGGGAAAAAAAAGAGATGTTCTGCTAACGGAATATAGCAACAAAATGGTTCATAAAATAATTCACTAGACTCAGAGATCCATGTCATTCTCAGTCATGATCAGAGAAGCTTTCTCTTGCAGTAGATGGGAATAAACACAGAGACCAATAGCTGTATAAAGCGTAGAGAATAGGAGATCTTAGAATAGTCCATCCTAAATGGGATGTCTCTATCAATTTCTTCTCCTCCAGCTCAGGGAACCATAGGGAAAAGGAGGTGAGAAGATTGCAAGGCCATGGGGGATGGAGAACACCTAGGAATCAAGGCCTTCTAAACACAGCAGCTCTTATATTTTTGATTGTGAGCCTACCCTTCAATTTCTGAACCATCTCTCCAGCCCAACTATGCACATATGATCTCACAGAGACAGTGACAGCATGAACAAGGCCTGTGCAAGTCTGGGCTATGGTAGAAGCAGATAAAAGCCCACGTCCCTAACCCATTTGATAATCATTCACAAATAAATGAAAAATTAGCCTGTTCGGTTTTGTCTCAGTGAACATATAAACCACTATTAAGACCAGGTCATAGTACAATTATTAAAAACCAAGAGATGTGAATTGTGGTTCAACCTGGAATCTTAAAATGAGACTATGTCTGAGACTGTCTCTTCCCATATTATCGACTTCTCTGGAGCTGGGATTAAAGGCATGCACCACTATTGCCCAGTTTCTATGGCAAACTAGTGTGTCACCACTGCCTGGTCTGTAAGGCTAATTAGTGCAGCTGCTTTTCTTCTATGAACTTCAGGGAAGCTTTATTTACTAAAATACGGATGAAATACCACTACACCGGGCCTATTTCCCATATTCAAAATAAAATTAACTTAATGGGGGCTGGAGAGATGGCTCAGTGGTTAAGAGCATTGCCTGCTCTTCCAAAGGTCCTGAGTTCAATTCCCGGCAACCACATGATGGCTCACAACCATCTGTTATGAGGTCTGGTGCCCTCTTCTGGCCTGCAGGCATACAGACAAACAGAACATTGTATACATAATAAATAAATAAATAAATATTTAAAAAAAATTAACTTAATGGTATAATTGATTTATTTTTGTTGTTCTAAATTTTTTTGGGTCTCATAATGTTTTTTGCTTACGTATAGTTTCTGATTTTGTGTTCTTATAGGATATCCATGTTTGCCAATGTATGTGTCTGCATGTTTACATGTTTCTTGTCCTGGTTGTTTGTTTGTTTGTTTGTTTTCCTACTCAAGTTTGTTAATTTTTATTTTATCTTACATCATTGTTTCTCCTCTTTTTTTTTAAGATTCATGTTTGTTGGTGGCGCACGCCTTTAATCCCAGCACTTGGGAGGCAGAGGCAGGCGGATCTCTGTGAGTTCGAGACCAGCCTGGTCTACAGAGTTAGTTCCAGGACAGGCTCCAAAACCACAGAAAAACCCTGTCTCAAAAAACCAAAAAAAAAAAAAGATTCATGTTTGTTTTCTAATGAGAAAGAACAGAAAAAGAAGTGGGATGGAGTGAGTGGGAACCAGGATCTAGGAGTGGGAAAAATAAAGGTGATTAGTATATATTGTATAAAAAAATCCATTTTCAATAAAAATTACAGTTTAAAAATTAATTGAAAACATGTAGAAAACTCAATATTATCTAATTTCACACCTTCACTAATGAAGGGAAAAGTAGAAAATGTATTTAGGACAATGATAATAGAATCCAGAAATAGAACCCCACTCCTATGGTCTATTGATTTCTACAGAAACGGTGAAAGTGTTCAATGGGAGGAAGCTCTTCTTTTAAATAAAAGGTACAGGAATAACTGGGCATCTATATAAAAGTGAAAACCATGTAAGATAATACAATAAAATGAAGTTAAAGTGGGTTATAGATGCCATAGGCTTGATTTATTTAAAGTAGAAACCAAGTGATTACAAAGCAAGAGGCATTAAGTCAGTATGAAAAGGAAACAATAACAATCCCCAACACATAGGCAACACTGCCATGAGAGAGTCAGACAAACTCCTCAATTAGATCCAATAAGCACAGCTACCGAAAGAACTGGTGAACTGAAATTGAGCACAAAAGAAAGCAACAGGCATATAGCACAGAGATAGAAAGCCAAATTAAGACAGAAGGCTTAAGTGATTTAAAACTTATAATTAGAAGGTTTAAAGACTGTCAATCACAGTCCAAAGATGATAGAAATGAGAAGTAAGAAGACTGACAATATTAGACATGATAGATTAAACATAACAGAATTAAATTTATAATTACAAATCATATACTATGCAAAAGCACATGTTTAAACACATTCCAGTTTAACTGTAAAAAGCAATAAAGAAAGACTTAATCACTCAAAACAGACATGGAAATCCGAGATAAATGACAGGATGACAGGTGGACTTTTCAAAGCACTGAGAGGAAATAAGCATTACCCTGTATTTGGGTGCCATCACACCTCCCTTGTGAGAGCACATCCGTGGTTAGATACAATTAATGTGTGTATGTTGTTCCTGTTGTCTTCTCATAGGTTTAAAGAACAATCCCAACCCTCGTCTAAGTCTATCAACCTTAACTAATCTCATAACTATTCTGCCAATATATGCTTGGCAACATAGTTTCCTAACATTCTTTTTTCATTTCACACTATGATAAAACAATACTGAGGCTTGATTAATTTATAAAGAAGACTTATTTCTCCCTGTATAAAGAGCTAGAAATCAAAATCAAGGTGCCAGCATGCTGGGGCTCTAGTGTGGGCTTATAATTATTTAAAATACTATTTTCCCATGATGAATATTTTCAGAATTTGTCCTCATAAACAAAATGTGACTTAAAGGGGAAGAGTGAAATCATTTGGGTCTAAATTAAATAGCAAGTCCTACACCATTCTCAAACCAAATGAAAGCTACTATGTGCCTGCAATGAGTTAAGTCAGGAAGCCTATGTGTAAATTGATGGAAGTTTTCCCAGCAGACAACAAATAAATTAATTTGAGTTTTGGCAAGACTCTCCCATATTCTCATTTAGGTGTATCATATCTATCATGGGGAAACAAGGAACCATACCAAACAGGAGGACCACACCAAATATGTCTAGGAATTTTAGGCGTGATAAGAACTTGTGAACTGAAGAAATAACTGGTTTCCCACATGTTTCTTCAAATGGTCTGCTAAACAAAGTTATATGTAGACCAAGATCAATAATAATAGATGACATAGATTGTAGATCAATAGAAATAGACCAATGATAGATAAATAGATAGATAGATATAGATAGATATAGATAGATGATAGATAGATAGATAGATAGATAGATAGATAGATAGATAGATAGATAGATAGATGAAAGGAGAGACAGCACATAAACATCTTCAGTCCCCTAGTGAATTCAGAGCCATCTATTACTTGATGTGAAACTGAAGTGACAAAATTCTAGCTAGAAATGGTTTGAAGTATTTCTACCATGAAATTGAATATAGATACTTTACGATAAAATGCATTATTATGGCATTAAGATATATTAATTATGCATTCCCTAAGCCATCTAAAGACTACTTCAAGAACTCTGTAATCCATAGGGTTTTTTTGTTTGTTTGTTTGTTTTACTTTTTCTCACTTTTATTTATGACAGATTTCCCCCGATCTCTTCTGGTCAAAAATTCTTGGAGACAATTCCATCAGCTTTAGCCAATCGGAGAATAGAATCATCTGACTCGTCCATCCTGCGAATGGCGCCGCAGATAGCGTAGGTTTTAAACTGGCTATTAAACCGACCTGTGACCCTGTCAACCTCGGCCACGTTCATCTGGATGGATGCGTGGTCCTTGGCACCAACGATGCAGTTGCTCGCGGAGGATTTCCGCGGCATGTACAGGTCCACGAACTCGCCGGCGTCGTTCTGCATGTCGATGTCCTGCCTGCTCACTAGCCTGTTGGAGCGCAGAAAGGCTGTAATCCATAGTTTTAATAAATGCTACCTCTGAGTAACTAACAAAGTCTGGATGGAGTTTCACTGCTAACCCCACATTAGCCAATGTCCAAACACATGTCTTTGAACAAAAAATGCCATTCTATATTTTATTAGCATGAAAATTATCAAATTATGGGATATCTACATTAATGTGTGTGTTTTGCTTTGAATGAAAACAGCCTCCATAGGCTCACTTATTTGAATGCTTAGTAACCAGGGAGTAGAATTGATTGGGAGGATTAGAAGGATTAGACTGTGTGGACTTGGAGGATGTGTATCACTGGAAGTAGGCTTTGAGGTTTCAAAGTTTATGCCAGGCCCCAGTCTTCTCTCTCTCTCTCTCTCTCTCTCTCTCTCTCTCTCTCTCTCTCTCTCTCTCTCTCTCTCTCT